>SRMA01026062.1:620723-1061476 GCA_007224835.1 Danionella cerebrum
AAAAAAAAAAAAAAAAAAAAAAAAAAAAAAAAAAAAAAAGGTTCTCCATGTGCCTGCAATGTTTGATCAGATGTTTTGCAAAAGGCAACATATAAAATACAAACGCTCATCTGCGCTGTTTATGGACAGTAGTTCCTGGTTTCAGGACCCCTAGATGCCCATAACTTTTGCCTGCCTTAAATCCCTCTCTTCTTCCTGCACTGATACGGTCGCTGCTAAAGCAGCCCATGCTCGCCTTGATACAATTAGTTATTTGTTATTATTATTTTAACTTTAAGTTTAAATGGAATTCATTTTGTGAAAAATACGCACGTAATGTCAGCTAAAACGAACGCAAATAAATATACGTGAGACGTTGTATTAAATAAGCGGCGTGCATATTTCTACTATGGGATTTTGAACGCGACGCCCAAACGTGAACGCTTGTACGTTCGGTTCATTCAGCTGCCATTCAAAACCGTACTAGCCAATGAGGGCGAACCACTGTTATTCCCGCCCCCATGAAAGGTTTGTGCCAGAATGACAAGCGTAACTTACAGGAACGCACAATTAGAAAGCAAAAGCAAAGATGCTGAAACCGTAATCAAAACTCTGAGAAGCAAGAGAGTGTATTTAAAATCAAAGTCGATTTTTATAGTAAGTATAATATATGATTATTTTTTGTTTTCAGGCAGATTTTTTTTTTCTTTGTAATCAATTTATTTGCGTTCGTTTTTGCGGAAATTACGTGTGTCTTTTTGGCACAAAATAAACTTTTATTATTATGCTGGAAGCTCAAATAATAAAGAGCTACATTAAACAGACCCCCCTCCTCCTCCTCCTCCTCCTCCTCCTCCTCCTCTTGGGTAGCTCATGTGTCTTTTGCTAGACTTTATTATTTTATGTCTTGAAATTAATTTGCTGTTGTGTATCCATGAATCTCTACAGCAATAAAAGATTTGTGTGTGTGGGTGTATGATTGTGTATTCTTTGTGTTTATGCTGGAGGGACTAATACATCACTGTATGACTAAACCATATAACTCCGCTGCAATAGTGACTTGCATATGGATAAAATACAGTAAATATGTAAAAAAATGCCCTGCTGTTTCAGTGTGTGACTGCAGCAGATGGTTTGTGCTGTCTGTGCCAACATTAATATTTCAAAACAGAATTATAAAATTATAGCTACAACATGTTTTAATTGTTACTGCATTTTAATGTTTTGCAAACATCCCAGTTTGCATTCTGAGTGCTGCAGTTTTGTTATGTAATTTAAACCTGCATTCTTCCTAACTCTTAGAAGTTTGAGGCCTTTTTGAGCATTTTTAACTACTTTATAATTTTTCTGACAATGCTTCATATGTTTTGTACAATCTTAGCTTTTTTACAAATATTGTTCAATAACATTACACAAATCCACAACAAATCTGAATTTTGTATTTTTTTCACTGCAATAATTGAGAAAGGTTTTTTTTAATGTTTTATAACAACAATCAAAAGTGTTGAGACAAAATAAAAATTCATAAATCCCCCAAAAAGCAAAGACAGTGTCAAAACAATGTGAAAATTATATATATAAAAAAAACAACAGGTGAATCTCTTCTAACCCTTATACACTGTTCCAAACCCTTGTTGTGCCGTTGTGGCAAATTTTTAAAAACACAAGCCAAAATTAAAAATTGCAACATTTTTTTTGTTAATCATTGCAGCTGTACCAATACAATAGATTTCGATTAAATCAGTTTTTTTTTCCATACCAAACTCTCGGCACCCAGAATCCTGGTTTCTTCTCCCCAGGTCTGAGTTTAAGGTTTAGGTTCTTTGAAATGCTCACATTGATTCTAAAGATACCATGGCAATCCTCCTGCAAAAAGTAAAACACTTCTGTGAAGGAATTCATTCGTTTACTCTGAAAACGGTCAGAAAAATGGCAGCTTTTTACCTTGCTAGAGATATGAGGATCATTGCACTTGGCAAGTTTTCCAGCAAAGAGCTGCACCCCGAAGGTTGCAAACACCAACATTAGTGTCAGAAGTAGAATAGAGACCTGTTTGGGAATCAAAATTCAGTCTACAGCAAAACACCTTTCCCACAAGATATTGCCTCTGCAGTTTTCTCATTAAACCATTGCAAGTTCACAGAAAAGTGCCCATTGGAGACAAAGCTTTAATTAAAAAAAAGCTACCTGCAGCGTAAAAGATTCTGCCGCAGAAAGACATTGCTTTAAACAAATAGAAAAATATGCTTCTTGTTTTTACAAATGATGATGATATCATAACAGGTTGTGCTACACTGTAGCATGTGCAGAAAAATAAAAAAGCAGAAATTTTATTTTATTTTCACCAATGAACAAAATCAAATCAGTATTTGGTGCTTTGCCTTCAAAACAGCAGCAATTGTTCTGGGCACACTTACACACTTTTTGAAGGAAATCTTGAAGAACTCACTAAATATCTTCTGTGGATGTAGGTTCCAGACACACTCACTAATGTTGAAATTTGGGGTCTATGGAAGCCATAACTTCCAGTATTTCTTGATCTTCTTAATGCTAAAGATAGTTCTCAATGATTGTGGCTGTTTGGAGTCAAGCCCTTTTCTGCACCTCAGTTCCTATGTTTTCATGCAAATCTGAGCATTTTTGAGCCTTTCCCATGTGTGAAGGTTTTGCCTTTTCAATGTAAATCCTCCACAGAAACACTTCTGATCAGACTTGTCCCACTGGTTTGTGCCAGTACAATCCGGGACATCTTCCATCTTCAAAGGGTAACTACCTTGATGAGTATTTTTTCATCTTCTGCATATTTCCTTCATCTTTGTAATAGATTTTTGCTGTTTCCTCATCCAGTTTTAAGCCTCCTACTCAGCTGTTTCTGTTTCAGATCATTATTGGGTTTGAGCATACATGTGGTATTGATGACTGTTAGTACCTGTTCAGTATAATTGGTTCATCATAGACCTGACTAATTCTACAAAATCCCAGGCTTTGTGCAAGTGTACCAAAAAGAATTGATGCTGGTGTGAAGGGAAAAGCTCACTTTGCATTATTTTAATTTACAAAAATGAACAATCATTATTTCTGAAAGCGTTCAGAGTTTACAGGCTTTTTTCACACCTCTCTAAGACAGAATTAAACTTAAAACCTGGCACTTCACAGAAAAGGTAAAACAAAGCCTGCAAACAAGAAAAATGTGACTGAAATGAGAACCAAAAGATACAATGGCTAAATGTAAGACTTTAATCTTTTAAAGAAAAGCAGGAACTTTCAATCTCACCAGGAAGATCTCTTTGAAACCCTTGAGGACCTCTCGAACCACCTTCCTCATCTGGGGCACCAGTTTAAAAATGCGTAGAGGGCGCAAACAGCGAAGCATCATCAGAAGCTGGGCACCAGACTCTGGGGGCACGTTGTTTGGCAGCCAGCACAGAAAGATCAAACTGACCTACAGAGTGTGTGCAAAGATCACAGTAAAGGCCACATTTCATGGTTGAATCATGCTTTCTGAATCTAAAATTACTGCAGACGCAACAGGAGCTTTCACTTCAGTGCTTTGGAAATTGTATTTAAATGTTCCACTACAAGCATAAGAAAGGGTGTATCTCACATGAACAGCTGGGAAGACGGCTTACTAAATAGATGAAGATGTCCATGACACCCCCGAAGTCTCGGATAACTGCAGTGGGAGTGAAAAACAGCCCATCTGCCATGATCTTCAGGTTCAACTCGATGCTCATGAAAATGACGAAGACATACTCTCCAATCTTAAGGAAAGAATCAATGACTTGGATTGAAAATGCAATTTCATGCAAATCCCATTTGTTTAAAGAGCCATCTTTAATGTAGTTGTACAGTTCCATGACTACACAGTGAGGTCCAGACTAACTCCCCAGATTGTCTGAAGCAGATTGATTAATACAATAAAGACCCATCTAAAACAGGCTTAACTTTCTTAAAATATTCTTAAATGCACAATGTGCTCAACATCAGTAAAAGTGAAAATCAAAAAAGTGCAGGGCTGCAACAAAAGCGAGACAAGTTCTAACAAAAGAGACAAGGAACATTTACAGGGTAATAAAGTTAGTCGGATGTGAGTCTTGCATAAGTGGTGAGCAGCAGGGTTTGGAATACCTGAAGGGTTGGGACATGCATGACCCTAGTGAAAGGGGACTCAAACATCATGGAAATACAAGAGCAGATGGTGACCACGATCATCACCCAGTCCAGATAGGTTACCAAGCCTAGCAAATCACTGCAGAGTATACAGACACACATGCCAGGTTTTTAGTGCAGGGTGAATGTGCCGAAACGTTCCAAGATTACTCAGAAACTTAACATTTTCGATGACAAAGTATCTAAAATGTTTTTAACCTGTTCTTTTACACTGAATTTTAAAAACAAGCCTGAAAGATTGACCGTGTTTAATAGCTTCAGAATCTGTGCAGACTAATCTTGTTTTCAAATCCTGCTGAATTTACTGCATCTTTAAAATCTTCTGAGTAATCAACATATTTGCTGGTTTTGAACATTTGCTTCCTGAAAATGATCTTTTACATCTTATAGTACCATGATACCCTGTATGTAAACATTATGAGAATTTTTAAGTTTGCACAATTTCATGGTCTGTTACTTTGATTGTGGGGTAATTTCTATATTTTATTTTCTATTTCAGCCTTCCAGTTGGAAGTCCTTCATAAGTATTAATGAGTCTGAACTTGCTTATCCAATGGGAGGAGGGGTTGTGTTTTTTTTTTTTTTTTAATGAGAATGTCAGAAAAGACCTGAAACAGGTGGAGATCTTGGCCCTTTAAGCAGCTTGGTTGTGCAGCACACATAGTGCTTTTCAAGAGACGGTGGATTTTCTCCTTATTGTTTAAGTGTGATTCCTCTCGTCATTAGCATTTCTAATCATATATGCAATTGCAGATATGCGATAAAAACTAGTACACAGTGTATCTTTAATTTCTGCACATTGTGAACTGCCAAGAATCACCAGATTATTGTGTTTTCATTTAGGTCTAATAACCAGTTACGCAGAAATTAACACCAGCAAACTCTCCTCTACGAACCTGTTATTATAAAGTTGTTTACTCCCCTTTTCCTTTCAAATAATATCTGATCAAAAGCCATGAGGAAATTTACTTGAGAAATTTTCAGATTTCCACTGGAGGTTTAACTTTTACTCTTTTTGTTTGTTGCTTACATACATTATACATCTTGTTATTTAAAGTGGTTAATAATTGAGCATAAATTGGCAGGATTGGTACTCAACTAAACTGCTCATGTGTTAAAAGAGCATTAAAACCGTCTCTGAGAAGTGCCAGCCTATTGTAGAGCACATACACTTACTATAATTGATGGTATTTTGAGCTGTTCACGGCGCCTGTAATGGGATCCGTATTTGACCTATTCATAAAAAGCCCATTGAAACAGTGTCAGTAAAGAAGAAAGCAGATTAAGACACAAACAACATTTTTTCAGTAACTATGGTGAAGTGGTATTAGTCAGTTAACTGATGTTCATGAAAACGACTGTAACTTTTGAAGACGTTTTGGACTCACGCATTGAAACGGGCTCGTACAATCATCCTGCAAAAGTTTCGAAAGCGATGTTCTCTTCCAACAATGAAGAGTGGCTTGTCAAAGTACGGATGGTTTTCGCGAAGTTCCTCTTCTTGCACTTTTCTGTCAATAAACAAGAAAGATGCAATGTAATGACACAAACATGTAACTCAAACATGAAGAAAATACATTGGGCCCTAACACTGACCCCTGTAGGAACTCCCGTAATACAACTTCCAGATAATTGATATTTTATAAAGCTGACACTTATCCAAATAGCAATAGAATGACAACAAAAGTACTGAAAAACTCACACATGTAGCAAATACATTGGGCCCTAACACTGACCCCTGGGGGACTCCAGAAACAACAAAACTTTTAGATAATTTGCGATTTTATAAAGCTAAGTCTTGTTACCATAACAAACATCCTGAAAACTCATCAAACACGTAGCAAATATGTAGGATACATGTGGGATTCCCAAAGTAACATAAGCTGGTTTTGACCTGTCCAAATCCAAAGTTGACCCAATATGCTAAAGTAGCAAATGGTGGTTTACAGGGTCAAATGTTCCCTGGAGATATTATTATTAAAAAAAAAAAATCAAAAGACATCCGCCCACATACAATTAAGATCTTATCCAGTCATATCAGATCCAGATTGAATCCCCCCATTCACATCATTTTGCTTCAAAATGCCTGGAGCTGAGATCTTAGCTAAAATGTGAGCTCAGATTACCAGATTTCCAATAACTGGAACCAATCCAGATCGAAGTGTAGCTGGCGTTGGTCTTTTATTGTCCCTAGCTGCCCTCAGAAAATGGAAAATAAACTGAAACACAAGCTCTCCTCCTTTGCAATATGTCTTGTCTTAAATCAACGAAACAGACACCATCGGCATACAGTAGCACTGAAGGATTAGGTGTAATAAATCCCACATGACATGTTTTGTTTGCAGCGAAGGGGATAAGATCTGTTCAGCTGAACGCATGCCAAGAAGAACGTGTGGGAGAAATACCGTTTCATCTCAGCCTGTTCCTTCTTCTCTTGTATCATCTTGATTTCACTGTCCTCCCGCTGAGCATTTCGGTAGCGGACTGTGCTGGAGTGCTGCAGAGTTCACACATGTGTCAGAGATCACAGACAGTCAAAGACGCTCTTAGCCAGGAGGTGTGTGATTATGTCTGTGGACTCACATCCTGAGTGAGGGTTTCCAGGGATTTCCCTCTGCTGATTCTCTGACTAGTAGAGCCATGTCTGAGGGACCTGCGCCAAAGAGACCGGATCAATCTGTGATTCTGTAGCACTTCACAGGCCCATAGCTTTACAATGCTTCATAACCAAATAAAACAGATGAGTGTGGCACGGTGCTTTTTTTCACCTGCGCTCTTGACGGATGTGATGCTGGACACTAAGTATGGATCTCTCTTTAGTTGGCTGACCCTCAAAAGAGCCACTCAGCATACGCTGTCTGGTGCAGGCTCTGAAAAATACACGGTCAAATACAAATTGATAATTGAAATTGTAAAAAAAAAAAAAAAACTATAACTCCTGGTGTGATCTTTCAAATCTACAATAATGTTGGATATTTAAGTACAGTAAGTTAAGACCCCTGAAGCTATGCCCCTACTGTTTGTCATGTATTCTGTTGTGTGCCCATGACAGCAGATGGTTCTTATTAGTTGCTCTGTGTTTGGTTCATAATAATGGGCACCATGGAGAGCAAACTAATGAATATTCTTTTTTCAGAGTGGTCAAATGTGGTCTATGGAGAATGAACATGCGTAAAATACAGATTTTAGGATAATCTCAAGATGCTCCACCCAGAGATTGTACAGATTTATTTAAACACAAAATTTAGATACAGTTTATTCACTACTGTGTAAATGACTGCAAGAATCAGGGATTCCAAAATACTGAAATATAGAATTTAGCCTCCTTAGACCAATATACTGTTTTACCACATATTTTCATTCATTCATTTATTCATTAATTTAAATAAACGGCCAGCAACTTCATCAAGAATTTAGAAAAGCTGCTAGTGTGAAAGCTGCTTGACCGAAAGAAGCCAAATACATAACCAATGAAACCCTTCTTTATATGAAAATATCTAATTAATGAGAAGAAAAGTTAGAGAAGCTTATGTCTCAAGATTCAACATGGTGAGAAGAGAGAAGGATCTGTGAGGAGGAACCATTGCAATAAACTAAACATAACTGCTGTTTTACATATGGCTTTTAATCTGTATTAAAAAAGTGAACATTCACTCACTTGAAAGTGAAAACATTGTCGAGAATAGAGAATAAGTGATTGATTATGCACACAGGTAGATATGTTACTGGCAAAGTGTGAAATCCAAGCATTCTATAGAATTCCATCAAAAAGGAAGCCCAAAAATTAAGACAAATCATAACAAAGACTGTATCCTTCGACTAATTCATTAATTCTGGCAGTTTTTTTGAATTGTAAACATATGAATAATCAAGAAGTCAGTCTATTGTGTATTGTTAATGCTGATTGGCTGTTAATCTTACATTAATCCCGTAAAACTTATCTACTTATAAACTGCTTATCTACATATGAGGAATTTGGTTTCAAAATGCAATAACCGCCAAAAAAAAAAAAGAAAAAAATTCAGTCATATCTGAAGTGTATTGTGTTCACATTTAAAAAGCCCATAATCAGTTTTCCAAAAAACACAATCCTCTCCGTGTAATGCAGTTCTGGTTTGTCTGTTTCTGTTCCAAACCGCTATAAACACCACTGGAGTTTTTTTCTTAAGCCGCATTCAAGTGACAAATTGTTTTACAATCATTCAGGAGTTATTTGAATCACTCACTCACTTGGCCCGGCAACAGATAACCCTGCGCTTTTTACAGATTCATTCTGGAACCAACCACTTAATTCAATAAAATGTGGATTGTTTTTGTATTTTGAACATTTTCATAAAAAAAAAAAAATAATAATAATAATAATAAAAAAAAAATTTACATTTATGCCTTGGATTTATAGCATTTTGTTAAAAACAAAAGGGGGGGGCATGGAGTCATGCACTTTGGGGAAAAAATTACCCTGGTGAAAAAAAATATCTTTAAATATTACAAACTGGATTTAAAATTTGTTATGTTTGTATAACTTTGATATGGTTTGGGACAGAAAATTTTGATTTTCCTCAAACTTAACTATTGTGCTAAAGAAAAAACCTTTTAAATCCTTTTGTGCTGTGGTTTAAGCCTTCCTAGTAACAAAGGGCTACACAGCCCTAATCTTAACTCTTGCCCTTCATTGTAAAAAGGAATTGTGACAGCCCTTCACCTCAGGTATCTGTTAAAAATGAAGGTTAAAAGCTGAGTGGTAGAAATGTAAATCTGCCATTTGTAAAAATATACATTTTGCCAACTGAAGACCCTAATTTAGGCAGACTGATCAATGGGGTTTAAAGGAGTTTAGGCAAAATGACTGAGATTAACTAGTGATTGGTCTTGGAACACATAAAAAAATAGTTGGTAAAAGGGAAAGATCTGTAAAAATAACAGTTGACAGTTATTTTGTCATAGTTTCCTTAAGGCAGATCTTTGAAAGCGGTGTCTGGAGATGAATTGTAACTGCCTAGTCTCTGGCTGTAATTGCTATTGGGAGATTGTTCTGTTGCTTTGTTCCCATTGGCTGTTTACCCTCTAAATCAGCACAGATCTCTGTGTGCGTTGAAAAGCCTGCTGCTAACCACCACACCTCTATTGTCCATTAATTGCAGAGTCATGTACCAGAACACAGCTAATGACAATTTCAGCTTCAAGAGAACATGTCGCCTTTATTTATGGCCACTCGGAGTGATTGGAGTGTGGCTGATGAAGGTTTTGTGTGCATGCGTGTGGATGTGAATATATGCAGACAGAGCGACAGCACCAGACGGCACATGATACGTGGGATGGCTACTGATGTGCTGTCTGTCTGCTTAGCAGGAAGAGGAGGGGTGAGGTATGTGACTGTCTGTGTGGGTGTGTATTTGTGCGTATGGGGGTTAAGAACGTGATCTGAAACATAATGACAGATGTGAGGAGAGTGTGCCTCAATCACAGACAGATATTTAAATATTATTTTGTTCCTTCACACTTGCAGGTGACCCAGTAACAGTGATATTGATAAGGAGATGAGAGTATCTGCTCAAACTAATGGCTGGTTTGTGGATGGTCGGAATCAAAACATCCACTCAGTTTTGGAATTAACAGCTTTCTGAAGACGACTGCCTGAATAGTAAAAAAAAGCTCTACTGAAATGAACAAAATATTGCATATCAAATTGAAAGATAAAGCTTTTCAAATTAAATTCTGGGTTCCTCAAACATATGGGAAAAACATTTAAACTTCCTAAAGTTTATATTTCTAATCTTTTATATTTACAGGTTGGTTGTGACCCATGTTAAAAAAGGGCTTCATCCAAATAGTTTCTCATTTCTAAGATACCCTGTTGGGCTTCATTCTCCTTGAAAATGTTGGTTTTCATTTTTCTGTTGTGGACCTCTGGGTCTTTTATGTCAGCATACCCCTCAAGTTCAATAAAAAGAAAATTAAAAGAAAACAATAAAATGAACTTCACTTATCTGGACACGCCCATCTTTGTTTGGTTTGGTATACTGGAAAACCAATGTAACTTGAGATTCCCATGATTAGAAGTGGAGCTGGCTGTGCACATGCAATATAAGTTTTGGCTAAAAAAAGGTTTGCTGGGTTGAAACAGACCCCAACACAAAGGTTTTATCCTGTTGAAATAAACCCTTGATGTGAATAAACAAATTTATGTGATTCTTTTATGCATTTCACAAGTTCACTTACATGAATCAGCTTAGGGTCATAAAAGTGAACTCGTGAAGGGCAAAGGGCCATGATACGCTGACAAGTAAACATGATTAGAGTCTGTCTGTTGCATTGTTGTTAATTTCTATCTTTCTATAGAAACTTCAATCTTTTTGTTTTTTTTTCCAGATGTAAAGTATTTTTTCACAATGATCTCTGACCAAAGTGTTAAACAGGGAGGCTCAAACCACATTTCAAACTGAAGAAGTAAAATGACTGCTGGTGCAACCAAAAAGTACCACACAGGTGGTAATTTTTAATTTTTTCAAGTTTTTGAATGACAAAATCAGCCACCAATGTTAACGGTACAAATAGACTTGCTTATGGCATGTCAAATATTGTAATCTTTATATATTTACACGTTTAAAATGTACCAGGAGTGATGCATTTGCTGATCTTCCAGGAACGGTTGACTGAAGGCTCTGTTACGATTTGGCCCTATTCAGTGGAAGATATTCTTTTTGGTATTTTTGAAGGTATTCTGTTAATGTTTCTATAAAGATTTAAAACCTTGTCGTTACATCTTTATTCACAGCTTCTTGTTAAAAAATACATTCCTCCGGACGTGAAATCTTTTTAAAAATGATCTCTGATCTATAAAATTTGAAACAGGTGGAAAAAGGCTCTTTGGTGTGGTGAAGGGGTGGAGGTGGGGCAGCTTGCTCAAACACTGACATATCTTTGGCAGGAATGCACTTAAATATGATGATTGATAATTGTGCGCATGGATGATTAAATGCCATTTAAAATGGGTGGGTGCCAACCCCAACACAAGAGGAAGTTTAACCAAAACAGTTAATCAATAAAATGAAAGATAAAGAGAGGTAAAAAAATAAAATCAAAATCCCAAAAATCCTTAATCATAAATGAACAAAACCAAGAGCTAGTTTCTATTTGTTTGATTCTGGTTTAAAAAAAAAGGCTAAGGCACATTTTGAAGAGTTTGCATGTCCTCCACGTACATGAGTGGGTTTCCACCCAGGGTCATCAACCACGTATGTCAGGTAAATTGGTGAATATAAATTGGAATTAATGAGTGACTGTGTGTGAGCTGAATGCACTGGCGATCTGTCAAGAGTGGTTCCCTCCTTAGGAATTATTAGAATGAATAATTAAAAACAGCGATTTTATCTTTCCGTAAAGTAAAAGATAGTCAAAAATACCAAATGTGCATGTGTCTGTGGAAGATGCACAGGCTCACCGCAGAATTTTATTGACGGTGGTCTCCTTTTCCATAAGGTTACGAGCCCGGATGCTAAACACAGACTTTCGTAGCTGGGAAGAAGAATAGGTTTAGAATAGGACAATTAGAACACCATAAAGCGCATTTACCCACAAGAATTAGTATAGGTATAAAACATCCCATAATAATGAAGACAACATTATGTTTTATTGCAGAAGCTCATTGTTTGTTCTGTTTGTACTGAGGAAGCAGACTGTGGCAATGATAGAGAGTGTTACCTTCTGATCTATGTATTTACTCTCCTCAATGGCAGAGCGTTTGGAATGATCACAGGAGGAGGATGAGGCGGAGGGAAGGCGACGGAAAAGACAGCTGGGGTCCTGCTGCTGCCGATCAATAAACTGCTTCATGAAGCTCTCCCTGTTGCACACACAGCCAAACACATAAGAGGCTTCTCATTTATTTGAATATTAAAGGATGAACGAGGAAACACTCTGTGTAGTGGAATAAATCTTGGGTCCAATCCTCTAGAGATTAAACCATTTCAATTAAAATAATATAAAATGTTAATCTCCATGTAAAAAAAAATATAGTTTTGTTTATATGAGAGAAAACATGCGGTGCGTTCTGCAATACTGAGGGGGTTGCCTGTGTGTTACTGAGCAGTAATCAAGGTAATCTAGGTTTTTTCAGCGCATGATTATAGTGTTTGGGGGGGGGGGGGTAATGTGCAACAAAGTAAATTGATTGGAATTAATGCTGTCAACCAATAAAAAAAAAATTAATAAATGAATCATACATTTTTTTGCAATTAAACGTATTTAATCACAAATAAAAGATTCAAATGTTCCAAACTGTGAGTGACTGACAGACAGTAAAAAAGTTGTTTAAGTGCAGTGCATGTAGATTAAATAAATCATGGAAGACTGCAACCAGGCTTGTGTAGCGCTATAGTTTTCTTTTTTTAATAAAGCATTTATTGGACAGAAAAGAGCGACAGGAAGCGATGTGAGGGGATGAGGAAAAAACAACGAACACATATGTATACATGTCCTGTTTTACAGCTCTAGTATGTAAGTTAATACATAATAAAAAAAAAAAAAAAATTGCAATAAGTTTGTGCACTAACGGGTCGTCCCGGGAATCAGTGACCAAATGCTGAACAACATTACCTCAAATCAAAAACACAATGCATGTCAACTCTGCACACACTATTCCAAACCAAAAACGGCTGCTGCAAATCAAAATCACAAATGTAATTATTTTGTGTTTTATTTGCACCTGTGTTACGTTGATTCGAGTTGTGTTGTGTACTAATGGGCCACCGTACTATTCAGTGTAGTGCTATAGTTGACTAGATCTTACAAAATATTACAGAAACTTTGTCAGCACATATTTATGAAACAAACGTCTCACTGAACAAATGTGTTTTCTGCTTGCTTTTAAAAAGTAATACCTGGTAATATCCCTCAGTTCTAATAGAAGACTAAAACTCTTAGGGAAGATAAACTAGAGTGTTGCTAGGTGGACACACTTTGAAAGTGTTGGAAGTCTATTGATATTGCTTCGCATGATGATATACATCTTATCGAGGTGATGCTTGCTATGATGACCTGGATGGTTGCTAGGTGGCTGCTAGAAAGTTCACCAAAGGCTGCTGTGTAGATGTTGGGATTCCAGTCTGCTGCTAGATTGTGCCTCAAGTGTTCTGAATTTTTTATGGGTGGTTGTTTAGGTGATCTTGGATGTTAGGTAGAAGCCAAGACGTTCAGTATGACCCCTCTCCAAAAACTAAGGACATAAGATTTAATTCTGCTCACCTGATTCTGGGCACAGTGAAGTCTGAAGGCATTTTGGAGATTTTCACCAGTTGTGGTCGATTGGGAAACTTTTCGAATATTCGCAAACGCAGTGGAAGTTTTTCTTTTGTATCAGCATTGGCTTCGCTCTGTTTTAACTGTGGAAGGGAACAGGAAGCATGATGGTCATAGGAGAATAATTCTGTTCTTAATGCCCACACAGTGAGTTTTAAATTGACTTCCTGCAGGAAAAGGAATGTGTTGATCTGTAAACTGTACTGCTTTCAATAAAAGTGATCCAAAACCAACTATATGTGTCAATATCTGTATCATTGTCCAAGCCTATGAAGTCACAAAGGTCTCAGACAAATTTAAAGTGAAGACAAATTACCTCAAATTTTTAATGTGCATATTTTCAAAGTACATACAATCTAAACTAAAATACATACAGCAATCATAATCATAATACTGTATAAGCACTTATAACTTCATGACAAGAAGTTAAAGTGCCACTTTTTAATGCCACCTGTGTTGACAGTTGCTGTTCATCGAGGCTGTCTAAAGATGGCAGCAGTGTACAGCCTCAACACATTCATTAAAGGCTGAATCAGGACCAATGTTCCATCAATCAACAGTGCTGATACTGATTGACGCAGCAGAGAGCCAAAATCTAGAAAGCTAATAAATGGCAAATCAGTTTTTGGTAAATGGTAAAAGTTCAAGGTTCAAAAAGCATTAGGCTAGGAAACCCCCCCACCATTTTATGCATTTTAACACAAACTAGGACAAACATGGACAAACAAGGAAATGTGTCCTAAAAAAAAAAACACTTTGCATAAATTGTATATGACGAAGACGCTGTTTTTCTGAAAAAAAAAAAACCTACCAAATGAGAATGTGTGACATCTTAATGGACATCCACATGGGTGTTAGAGCTGTGCCTTCATTAACAAGCAAAAGCAATCCTGCCTGTTTCTTGTGATTTTTTTTAGATTTTGCAACGGCAGCCATCACTTTAGCAGGACATTGAGACAACATTAAGTGATGGCTGATTAACATATTTCGGGGGGGGGGGGGGTGTTGGGGGATTTGAGACTGACATCTGAACCATCACCTCACACCAAACAGGTTCAAGTTCAAGTTCGTTTAATTTATATAGCGCTTTTCACAACAGACATTGTCTCAAAGCAGGTTTACAGTAAACCAACAAGTTTAAACTCAACAAAGTGAAAAGAAATTAATTACTAAGTGGTGTTTATGTCCCTGGTGAGCAAGCCTGGGGCGACTGTGGCAAGGAAAAAAACTCCCTTTTGGAAGAAACCTTGAGAGGAACCGGACTCAAAAACCAGCTTTACTAACTACATCCAAGCTTTCAACACCTCACTCAAGGGGTATAACACAGTGCCTTATTTGTACCGCTACACATGGTATCTGCATGGCAGACCCAAATTGCATACAATAGACTACACAACAAATCCTAAGTCCAGAAAAATCAATTACAGTCATTTGAACATGGCATTGTTCTTGGCCTTTGGTAAAACATCAACTGGATTCACACCATCGATGACATTTGCTGTTTAAGAACAATACACAAGTTTGTAAGCTGGTATGACTTTCGACTTGCCTTCTCCAGGCAAACTTTCAAGAACCAGCAGAAACTTTCTCATCCCATAGTATAGTGAACTGTGCACCGGACACATGTGTACGGTTGTGCAAGGCGACGCAGGTTCAAATTCTGAACCTGTCGCTATTCCCTAACCTTCTCCCTCGCACAACTCTTCCTGTTTCCATACTGTCCCATTGGTTCCAAATAAAAGCAAAAATGGCCAAAATAATCTAACATTGTTTACCTGATGTCAGATACTTCCCCACACAGTGGTAAAAACAAACGCAAAATATCACCTGCACCACATTACATCACATCACGTAGAAATGCTGTTATACTATTACTGAAACTTTTTGCATAAATACCCAAATCAAGATGCATTGGACCATTTTAAATGCTTTTTTTCATTAAACATTTTGCAGGGTCATTAATGCTTATTGTGTGATTCTACAGTCTAAGCAATTAATAACAATAGGAATGGCACTGGTCTTGTTTTGGAGACCATGTACTCCAACCAAAATCCTGAAGAAAAGCAAACTTTTTCAAATTTCACCTGAGTTCCATTGCCACCCCTTTTCCCTTATCATTTTTCTAGCTAATGTGAGGCAAAGTGGTGTCTTTTTTAAAATAAGGGGAAGGGTTAAGACAAAAACATAACCTAAACATAACCTACTTATGTCCTCCGACACTTTAAACATGATGGACCCCCCCCCCCCCAAATAAACTCCAATAAACTAAAAGTGCAATTTAAACTCAAAAGAATAAGAACTGAAAATAAAACTAAAAGAAACATGAAGAGAAGCTCAAATTGGTAAATCTTGCCATTGTTTTGAGCACCTGCTAAATTTGTGTCCCAGACACGAACACGCTGCACAATGGGGTACCGCACAAAGCAAAAACAGCATGCGATTGACTATTTATTATATCAGGGTTAGTATAAAAACACCTTGAGAAAGAAAGAATGTATTGCAAACTTTTTGCTGAGCTTCAAACTCTTAGATGCTTCTTGGAAAATTTGCAAATAGTTTCAACCCGCACCAGAGTAATTTTAGACAATCCACACTCCAATTCAGAACCAAGAAAAGGAGTCTACTTTAGCTATAGAGTAACTTTAAGGCAGAAGCGTGTGCTCCTGAAACCTTAAAGGTCCCCAAGGCTCCAATCAATAGCTTGCACTCTGCAGGGTGCTTTACTCAGCAACAGCCTGTGATTAGCCCTCACACGGAGACACGCACGACACAGAGCTCTGCAGAGAGAGCACCAGCTCCCAGCCAATATCAACACAATCTACAGGCTTCAAGCATGGAGAGTCCTCTTTGATTTGTACAACACTGGTCTTGTTTGTTTCAGCCTGCATTTTTAAACGTATCCAGAGCAGAACAATCTCATTGTGGATGAAAACATCCAAACCAGACAAAAAAAAAAAGCCTTCAAGAATTTACTAATAAAACACTCGTACCTAATGATTTGAAATGAAGTAAAATCCAAGACTTGTCCACATCGAGGACCTGAGCATGAACTTAAAAGTTAAACTTAGGATTTTGTTTAAACCTTTCTTCTAAAAACTCTGCAAGCTTACAGGATGACAACAGTTAAAAGATGGACCACACAAACGAGTGTGTTGCGTGCGTGTGTTTGTGTGTGTCCGCGTGTTGAAAGCATCAAAGGATGGTGCTCAAACTGGCATAATTGATGGACAGGCCTGCAACGAGAGTCCTTTCATGTCCATCACAGCCAGAGGGGACCAGCATGTGCCCCTGTGTGACAAAATGTTGATGCCACACCTTTTAAACTAGGTTTAATATTTTACAATTCAGACCATGTGTGTGTTTATTCGTTTTATAAGACATTAAACAAAAAAACTAAATGTAAACAAGAGAGAATACGAGAACAGAACAAGAAAGGGAAAAAGAAGTAAAAGGGGCAAATGATATTGACTCAGGTGAAGAGAACACAGAGTCTGCTTCAGCTCCTGGAACAACTCAATACCTCCGAAAAACATTAGATCTCTAAATTACTGCAGTGTATCTTTGTTTGAGCCACAAACTAAGCAATCATTTCCTTTGCCTGTTCTTGAGCCGGCTGCACACCACAAACTCAATCTTCTCCACTACACAACACCTACCCTACAGACTTCATTTCATTTCAAGTTAAATCTGCAGACTTTTGGCACATCAGAGTATTTCAAATATAAAGAGAGAAGATTAATTCCCTGCTATAATTTTAGTGCATAAAATACGATTTCGATAAAATAATCAATTATTGCATGTCCAAAAGATTTCATGGAGGGCAGCAGCTGTGCACAGTGCAGTGTCAACCTGCATGAAACCCACCAGAACACACCTCTAAAGATCCCCTTGGCTTGAAAACAGAGTTTTATGCAACTGAAAGCTGCAGGGCTGCAGCCCTCCAGAAATGATGTAGTACACCCCTGGCATGCATCATTAAACGCAAATGCTCTACAACATTAAATGAACAGAGAGACTGGACAGACGACAAAGACATATGAGGAATGGCCCCTGAGAATCATACAGAAAAGAACTACTTCCTAAAGAAAAGGTTGTGGTCACTAGATGGCAGTGTGGTTAGACCCAAGATCCGATTAATACGGTTGAACCTTTAAGTCATTATTTCAAACCACTCATTCAAGGAGCTGCTTCATGCAAAAGGTATACTTGCAAAAAAATGACATTGTTTAAATGTCTTGAATAAATAACATTTTATTAGAAAGGCACCAGTGACAATAACTGATATAATAAGGTCATTATTTGGTAAAGCACTTTGACTACTTGACATTCACATTGCTCCACATCTGAAAATGCTGAAACCTTTGATTTCTGTCATTATAAAATGCCTCCTACCAGCACAATATTCTTCATATTGCTTTTTAACCAGAGGAAAATAGGGATTTCTCAAGCCCCTAACAGCCATCAATCTTGAGTTTTAGAGAGGAAAACGTCTGAATGAACAGCGTGCTTCAGCAGACAGGGCAGAGACGGCGGTCAGGAGCCACCAGGGAGACCAGGCTTATTTAGGTCAGGCTTTCTTCAACCAGACTGTTCTGGAAAACACTGGAAATTCCTCTCATCGCTATGGCAATTCTCAACAGCCTGCCCCAAATATGCAGAGGAAAAAAAATACACCTCAACAATGAAACAAGCATTAAGGCAACAGCAAACTTTCGTTGATGAATGAAATCTTGCAACCTGTTGTATCAATGCTACTGGTGGCAATGGTTTGGGAGTTGAATAAACAACCGTTTGTTAAAAATAATACCAGTTTTCCAAATCCAGTATTGGCAAACCATAAATCTGCAGTGAAATATTGACGACCACTTCGTAGCTCCGCCTCCTCTCTTGCTAACCATTAACATTCAAACAAGCTAGCTAACAGGACTTTGAAAGCTGTTTTTACGATGGCATTGAAAATTAAAAGATGTTCTGTTGCCAAAATAAGGATATTCTGAACCTTATATAAAAACAATTAAATTATCATATCCATTGTAAAAGACCCAAAGGACAAACTGGAAATTTCTCACTGGATTTAAAAATAAAAGTGGGTTTAAAGTGCCAGAGTGGATAAACTACAAACCAACCAAAAAGTTACCTCTTACGAATTCATTTATCAATGCTGTGTTGGTTGTTATTCTAATCATCAATACATTATTTTTTCAAATTTTTTTAAACTCTTTAGCCTGAAGTAAAGACTCGAATGCAGACTCATGATCTGTGATGTTTCACCACCCGCCATTGCAACAACATACAGTGGGTCTTCAAAATATTTCAATATTTGTTTATTTTTCTAATTACTCAAATTTGTGCACTTTTGACATTGCTCAAGTGTGAGAAACCACACCTCCTACTGACACAGTTCAATCTTAACCGATAAGACACATCATATGTTAATTTATATTAAACTTATTAACCAATTAAAGAGAACTGAGTGTATTAGCTGAGTGACGAGCCCTGCTAACTTCTGGAACCTGCCTGAACGAATTATCACTCAGGAAAAAAAAAAACATTTATTTGGATCAAATCATGTTTGTTTTAATGTATAGATTATTATATCCAGATAATTGGGCATAAATGAACTGTGTAAAGTAAAAAGATCCAGTTTAAGACCCCTTTAACCACAACGTTTGTTTCAATAGCTAAGAAACATCGAAACAGAAAAAAAAGATTAAATAATTTTAAACAATAATTTTCTAACTTGCATATTTAAACTTACAATGATTACAATTGGCATTTTAAATACCGGTAACTCAATTATAATAATCATCTATGATAACAGCTACTTTACATCATAAATACAATATTTTCTACAGAGCAAATGGGAGCAGCTTGCATTCGGCCTCAGCAGCCATGGACAAGTCCTGACAGAGGGAGACGGAAGCTCATTAAACACTTCCTGTTATCAATGACTGATCTGTAATGATGGAAATTCATTGTTTCTCCCTCCTCTTATCCTGCCGGCTTTAATTGCTAATGATCCTGTCTCAGTGTGGCTCCAGGTGCATGCCGAGATTCCTGACAAACACAATCTTACTGAAAGGACACTTCGGTGCAATTCAGTTCATACTGCAATGTTTCTTCATTTTCCTTTACTTGTTGATTCCGAAGTAATTATTTATAAAACAAATGATTGCTGTGTCAAAGAAAGCATCTTTGCTTGGGGACCCTAAGAAAATGGCCCATTGTGGCTCATGAAGCTAGACTTGTGCCCATCCATCAATGCTGGTTACTCCACCATTGTCCAAGACATTTGTGTCTTTAGCTTTCAGAGGCACTTCAGATAAAGATAAATAATCTGCCAGTACTGACAGATGAAAGCCATTTTCATAAAGCCCGTATACTGCGATCAGTAATTGATGACGGATGTCACTACAGGAAAATGAGATTGATTAGCTCATTGTGTGGTAAATATCATTCCCCGTTTGGCACAGTGGTCAAACAATGTAGAGTGGTATTATAATGAAATATTCAAGGATTAAAAATTACATGGAAACAGACAAACATTGGAAATAAATCTGTTCCTTTTAAGTAACCTCCACTTACTCTCTGTTAAGCTTTCACATTTTTATTTAGTTACTCAGTCATTGGTAAAGATGCCTTAGATACAGAAATCTCCTGTTATGATTGGGTGCCAAGCTCCCATGTGCATTTTAGATGAAGTCAGCATGACTCTTAAGATTTATAGTGCAGTGTTTATCTTGATTTCAAGATGAGAATTTTCACGCATCAGATCATTTGACATGATTACTTCACAACTGTAAAAGTTTTGTAGCGGTAACAAGAGATCATCATCGTTGTGAACAAGAAATCCCCTTTCTCTGACATTGTGATCCTAATAATCATACTATTAAACATTTAACTTAATTCTTGGTGAGTAATTGCATGTTTATTATATTTGTATTAAGGTAGGGTTTTTTTGGAGCGAATACGGATGAATGTTTAGGATTTTAACCAGAAATAAAATTATTTAGCATGTTTGTTATGCAACCAATTTGAAAAGGAGGGCTTAAAGTTCACTGTTGTAATAGAAAAAAATATATATTTTGAATCCCACTGTTCTGAAATAGAACAGGACGTTACATCACAGCTAGGCTCTATAAATCTAAATCTATCGATTTTTTTTCTTTGAACCTTGAAAGAGCGACTCTGTCAGACCCCTTTTCCCTCCCCCTCTTTTTCCTTCTTTGTTCTCAATGCAGCCTGGTTTGTTAGCTGTTTAGCATTCTAAATGTTTAAAGCTAATTTTAAGCTGTATTTTCTATTATACCTTCTTAAACCGTACTTACAGCATCTTCTTAATAATAGATTATCATAATGCTTCAATAACACTGTGCTTTCAAATAAAAAAATAAGAGAATGTAATATGAAAAAGAAAGTTACAAACCAACGTAAAGGAAATAACAAAAAAGGAAAATAGACCAACAGAAATAAATGTAAAGCAATTGTAGAGTATACGATTAGAAAAACATAGAACAAACATTTACTATTCCATTTTTGTCAACTATTCCATAGTAGTATCTTTCTATGAAAAAGCCATTCTATCTTTCTAAAGCTTTTTACAGAAAAAAGATGATTACTAATGGCTTTAGTGTTCCGTGTGAGGAAATTCTGCCAGCTGTGAAAAAAACATGACACCAAACACATTGTTTGTATAAATCTAACATGGTCTGTTTGGCTGTGATTGTGGTGTTGTACAGCATATTGTTCTGAAGAAAGCATACTGTGCTGGGCTAGGGGACGGTGTAACACTGCTTTTTATTGCAGAATAAGGTGTCAAGATTGTAATACTGTCACATATTTAAAAAAAAAAAAAAAACACGGTCAAAAATTCAGCGTAGGAAACAGGTTCTTTATCAAGTGTTCATCAGGTTTACCTTTAAATCTGCTCCAATTCACACTGCAGACAAGATTTGCCACCATTAAAATATTAAAGATTAATATTATCCAAGTTAGGATTGTTCACTTGATGGACTAAAACTGACCCAAAGTGGAACATAATCTGGAAAAAAAAAAACTATTTCTTGTTACGTTTTAAAAAGACGTTTGAAGGTTAAGTATAGTCTTGATTACTGTGACATTTCTAGAAATCCTTCAAACTGGCGGGGGGCCAAACATTTCAGAACACAGTTACTGATGACTTTATACTAAGGTGACATAAGCTCTGAGGCAGCAACAAAAAATAAAACCAAACTAAGAGAGCTACCATAAAGTAACTGGGAGAGAGATGACAAACGTTTGGTTGTTTGTTCCACTTCAGCTAGATTTTGCTTCAGTTGAGGTCATTGGATGAATTGCATTTCATAAAAGCCAGCTTTATTCTTGGAAAGCAACCACAATCTAGAGCTCTATTTTTGGACTGCCACATCTGTGCTTGAAGCACCTTTAAAATAGGCAATTTTACAGGTGGAGCCACAGATCAGTCATCTGTGTCTGAGGGATAACCGATCCGGGCATGTGACGATAGCTGCTAGAGGGACGGAACAGCTCATGTCATTTGTTCAGGAATGAGAATAGTACAACGTTGAGAATCACAGGAAGCCAATGGCCTTCCCTTTCAATTTACTTCATCACGCTTACAATCTGTCCAAGCATATCGTCTAACACTGCACATTCCCATGAAAAAAATGTGTAAAATAAATCAGGGAAACTGACAAGCCTCTGGTCCTCGGGCTCTTTTTTCCCCTTTCAACAATACTGAAATGTGTAGCTGAAGTGTTTGAGGCAACATGCTGTTATCCAAAGAGTCATCCCATCTCTAATTGCCTTCAAAAGCCATTTCCTATGACATTTGACCACGGCAGAAGTTCATTTGCAACCTGTGAAGAAGGTGGCTAATTTTTATTCTAAGAGTGTTTGCCAAACGGGTCATGCTTTCTCACGCTAATTACCCTATGAGTCATCGTTACCTGTGCTTCACAGCTCCATAAGTGAGTAAAAATAGACTGAGAATGAGATGGAGAAGGGTACTAATCAACATAGAACATCCTCTAACCTGATCCTAGACAAAAAAATATATTATAATCTTGTTTATTTTTTTATTTACATTAGGATTTCACAGGATGGTTGCACTTGTGACCTAATTAAATGTTAACCATGAAAACCTACTTAAACATTGTAACCTAATTAGACTATTTAAATGGTAGAGTGGAATTGGATAAGGGACTTTTCCACCACATTCTGCACAGACAAGTTTCAATTTTTCAATCCCATCAGGCTAAGTGGGCAAAGGTGCAACGCTTCAATGGGGAAAAAATGTGATACATCTGGTTGATCACTGACTGGTCAGTTGCTGAGCTCAATGATTGGCCAGAAAGAATAAACTAGGTCACCCAAGCAAGGACATACTATAATAACAAGTGTTTACCAATTTTGGAAACTATTTGCAATATTAGTCTTCCTCCAGGCTGGCTATAGCACTGGCTAACATACTTAGCATAGCACATGATCTGATCAGACCAGTAGGATTTGTTTCGATATTTCTAACATATTTTTCATAGTTGACTCCTGTAGGTTTTAGTTGTACCAGCAGAAAATAAAAAGTCTGGATAATTTACCATTTTTTATATCTCAATCTTTCAAATCTGAATATTTTGACTGGATTACTACAGTTGTTTGGGTAACAATACGAACAGCTAAATCATTTAAAAATGTTTGATATTAAATTGTTATGAAAACAACTTCTTCAGACAGGAAAAAAAATTACATCCTCAAAACTTTTACAAAGTCCCGTTTAACAAATCAAACTAGGAGAAAGGTGCCTTACCTGTTTTAACTTTTTGAGGTCCTCATCCAACTCAAGATTGTCTAAAATAACAGCCACAAAAAGACTCAAAAGGATCTAGAAGACAAAGCAGAAGGATGTCTGTAATTGCCCCTTTACAGTGAGTGCACTGCTATTACAAACAGTTCTGTTATCACTCAGATGAATTAAAAAAAAAGTGATTCAAAGGTTTGAAGAGGGTCAATGGTTATTAATTTGATAAAAACATTTTCAAATAATGAGCATATTCCTGAATAAAGTTTGCAGTTAATTCCTAATAGAAATGAAATCAGTTAAAAATTAAATACATTAACAATCTTAGCTGAAGTGGTTTTATTTAAATATTGGATAATTACAGTTTTCATTAAATAAACTCTAGCACACTCATGTTGAGAAAGTCATATGGGACTAAAGTCAGGTGTATGATCTACCAATTTACCCAAAGTAGTGCTAATGATCAACAATGTCACACATATACTAGAAACACAGGAAGTGCCCTAAAACCCTAAAAAAACAACAACAACAAAACACTGTAGTTTTACCCAAAGGCTATTGCTTGTATTGCAAACTTTGTAAACCCTTTGTAAGAGCTTAAAACTGCCTTTAGGTTCATATAAGAACATAATGAAAACATTTAGATTTCCATAAAAATAGACTGGATTAAAGTTCAGTTCATTTACTTTTAATGGCATGCTTATTATATGTGAGCTGTCCTATGCATGTCTTTTCTCATCATCATAATTTCTTCATGACAGGAAATGAATAAATGATTCAACCGTATCTTGATTACATGCTCAGTCTGTTCTGTCATTAATGTGCATTCTTGTTCAAATGTCAAATTTAAACGGCGGCTCCTCGCTCACTCAAACTTGTCAGAAGTCAAAAGAAAAAGCAATCATCGTGACGGTAGTGCAAGAACACAAAGAGTACTTTATGTTCTCTACATGACTACAGCTCAACACTGTATGAGCAGAAAGTTTATCATTACCACTGTGATCTACATGTCAGCCTCAGAGTTTTGTTGTGTTAGACATTTAAAATTAGGAACAACATGAAACAAACAGCTCTGTGTGGTATACATCATAGAGAGAGATGGAGCTTGTGAAATGGCCTTAAGACCAAAACATAGTTGAAGCGGGTATGCAACATCAGGTGTGAAGACATGACTTCCTGCTTAAGTTCCTTAGGATTCAGCAAAGGAATATTCATAACATCAATTTCTATACTTTCTCCCTGAATTCCTGGGAACTACTACCTACATTAAACAATGGAAGCACTCTTCGACTTCATAAAAGAAAATCCCAGTCAGGCATCCAAATGGGCATTTATAAACACAGCTAGATTCTCTTAAAACACAAAATTAGTTTGAAAAATAATTTCACAAAGATTATGCTGATCTATATTAATTTTTTTGCTTTTTTCATAAGAATGGAGGTAAAATCAGCAACTTAATCTTCAATAAAAAAAAATGTTGCATTACAACCAACTGATCACACCAAACTACCTACCAGTTGTACTCAGATTTTTAAATGAGCGATCCAAATTTCACAATCAAATTTAATTATGTTGGCTCGTCAAAACCAAAATATTGTCATTCGTCTATTGTTTCAGACAAAACACATCTCCGCCAAGATGAGCAACAGCTAGCAAACTTTGTCATGATATGATATAACTTATCAGACTGGTGCCAGTAAAGGAATGTTTTCCTCATAGAAACTTCAAATTGACCAGATCTGTGAAGGTTATCAGTCTATGCAAGAACATACGAACCACTATGTAAAAGTATCTGAACCCTGGGCTTTAGAATCAGATTAACATTTACCATTTGGTTTATGTCACTCATAGTGACATTTTAGCAATGCTTTCAACAGGCCAACAGCCATCTAGTTCTTTTTATCAAATCATATTTACCAAAGTGGCAAAGAGGTGGTAGAGAATGAAGTATATGGCCACAACTGGAGCCCACATTTGTCCCACTGCCACCAGCGTTTGGTCCATTACATCTACCCAACCCTCCTGGGTTAGAATCTGGAACATGGACATAAATGCCTGCAAGAGCAAAGTAATCGTTTAAAGAATATCATATTCATCCATGGTTTCATTTGTATATAATGCATTCAAAATACAGATCCATATCATTTCTAAATGTCCCTCTACTCTCACTATCTCACAGAAAGATGACGGCCCTCTTTGCTGGAAAATAAAGTCAAATGAAGGTCTAGATCCAGCTGCTCCCATGTTGTAACAGTCACGCTGTCTCTGAGTGACTGGAGATGAAGATCATTTTGCAACAGGTTTATTGACATGGGAGCTGGGTAAACATCATTATCTTCAATGGTTATCTTGCCACTCGCCTTAGAAATGAGCGGCATCTGTTTATACGAGCCCCTCCAAATCCCAGCACGCATTGAAATCAGTAGAGTTCCACTCATAACAGAGGATAAAACGATACCACTAATGAGAATCCCTCTCATGAGCGCAGAGTATCAAAAACATGCAAGAGTCTTCCGTCAACTAACAGT
Source organism: Danionella cerebrum (assembly GCA_007224835.1). Classification (NCBI taxonomy): domain Eukaryota; kingdom Metazoa; phylum Chordata; class Actinopteri; order Cypriniformes; family Danionidae; genus Danionella; species Danionella cerebrum. Next base: position 646,494 of record SRMA01026062.1, read on the forward strand.
TTAAGTTGGACAACAGGAGTGATGTTTTCAATCATAACTTGATTTTACATCATGAAATAAATCTTGTCTATTTTTGAACTAAAAAAAGATGATTTACTCGCGGGAATGTGGTGAAACGATCCAAGTCCTCCACAAAGCAGAACATCTGCAGACTGATGGCAGACATCACAATGAGCAGGCTGGCAGTAAACACCACCAGACTACCCAATTTCTTTCCTGGACCAAAGATCTTATAGACAAAGTCTTCTAGTGCAGGTGAGATCTTTATGAGACGAACTACTCGCAGAACCTACATGTTAGAAAAAAAGAAAAATAAGTTATTACAGAAAGATAATCATAACCACAAAAGAATGTCAAGAAGAGATTTTAAGCAAAATTTAGTTGGTTTTATTGCCTTTTAATGAGCAATCACTGACAATGCGTTCCAACACATACAAATATATTTTTGTTAACAAAAACAAAAAAACAGATTTCAGCGGATTTCAACTGATGTAACAAAAACACGGCCTTGCTTCACTAAAGTATTTTGCTAGGGTTTCTTAGTAAGATAAAGCAATAAAAAAAGCATTTAACTCACAAAAGTTTGAGTCTTTGTATAAATAAAGGCAAAATTTGCCTAATTCTTTATGGTAATGGTGCTTTCTGCAATGCAGCTCATACACAACGCAGCTGCAAGCCCATATCTTGTGTTTAACTGGAGTCCTTTATCGTTATCGTATTTAATTAAATTATTTTGAGTAATATATGGTTTAATTGGACTATTTAGATTTCATTTGCCCATTTAATATATATATATAAATATAGATAATTAATAGTACTTGTGACCTGTGGTTTGTAGGGTGCACTTGAGGGCCTTAAATACAGAAATTACTATTATTACTAATTTATTATAACAAACAAACAGCCATTTTTAGAAATAAATTTCAGGTTTCTGACAATAGAATAGGTCTCCATCTTTGATTAATTTCTCAACAGCTTTCTCATTGAACAAGAGGAATCATCAAGAAATCTTACCTTCTTAGGGGGTATATATTTATTATTCCATATATACCAACAAAGTAAAATGATTTTTTTTAAATAAAGTGCTTTTTATACAAATTTATAAATAGGACCTTAAATATATAACAAAAAGCAATATTGTTGTTGGACCTTCTATTATTAGCATGACTAATACGAAACCTCAAAAAAATCTAATAAATAAATAATTTTCAGAAAGTTTGGAAAAACTTTGGAGCCAGACGCCACTATTTGTGACCGTGACTCATTTTACTAATGATGGCAGAATATAGAATGCTATTTACAAATCAAATTCAACATGGTGACTGCTCATGGTGAATCATGTGTCTTTTCCATGGCAGCTTCATAATGAGCCAGACATGAGAGGAGGATATGAATATTCATAGCTGGAGCTCCACCCCCTGCCGAGAGAAAACTGGAGGGAGAGCGCAGGTTGTGTCCTTAATGAGGCTTATCAACATGAGTGGGCTTCATCCATTCCCATTCCCTGCAGCTGCCTGGAGAAGCATGAAAACAGCCATGGCCACCAGTTTGCTTTTATTATGGTATATTCATGCATATGTTTAGGATTCCAGAGTGTAGCAGGTGGGCATACAGGGAAACTTTTAAAGCTCTATGACATCATGTGCCAGAGTCTCATAAATGATCAAATGTAACCAAATATAAAATTAACTTTAATGTGCAATTGTTTTAATAATTAGTCTGTTGCATGACACTCATTGACTTAGCAAATCTCTAATTTTGCTTAACTAAGCTTTTAACTAATGTACATTTCATGAAAGAGGGCACAAAAAGTGTCTAATAGTTAAATATTTAAGATAATACAGCTGGAGATATAATAATAACACTCCCCTGGAGATAACAAAACTGTCCAGCAAAACGAAGCACCTACCCTCCCATGTTGTGGGGGAGATAATACTGTTTTAAAATGTTCTATATTGAATAGAAAAGTGAATGTCAGCTTTGATAATAGCATGCTTATTTTACTATTGGAGAAACTTGAGAAGAAATATTAGCAACCTTTAAACATATTTAACCCTTACATTTAACCAGTGCATCCAGTGTCAATCACAGCGGCATATGATTTCATTAACATTAGAAGAGTTATTACAGATTTGCAGATCTGTCATTTTACAGACCCCAAATCAGTGCCATCGGTGGCAAAAAAGGGATAACGCTTGGAATTACAATTCCTGTGATATGGCTTGTGTTTTTGTGACTTTTCAGGGTTAAAAATAAAGTAATAACAAAACGTTTTCAAACTTGCAGGATTTCTTCAGTAGTGGCATGCTTAGATTTAGTTTGCTAAGGAAAAAACTCTGACCTGAAAGTACGTAAATTGTGAGTGGTAAAGATCAGGGTAGATGTGGAGGGTGGTGCCCACAACAAGCAGTGACTCAAACTTATGCAGAGATGAACTGATGTAACCTGTGAAGCCCAAACACCAGATTTTCAACAGAGCCTCCAAATCAAAAAGCACAGTGAAGGCGACCTAAACATGACAGAAAAGGATATAATGGAAAGATGTTAGTATTGCAGCTATTTCAAACTCTTATTCAGTAACAAAAGCAAAACTACAGAGGGCATCCTTTTTTTCCTAAATATGACAATTACAATAAAATGCTCTGTTCTGAATGAGCATTCAACAAGGAGCAAGCCAGTGTTTAGAATAATGTATCTGTTTTTCATCATAATTTTATCAAAGATTTGATTAAAAAAAACTCAATTGGACAATGGTTTCGCTCAAAGCTTGGTGAGAAGCAGAGCTTTACTCACAGCAATAATCCTAAAACAAAAAGTAAAAAAAAAAATTCTGACGGGCTTATAAATTACGTGTAGTTTTTTTTTTTCAATTACAAAAAAAAAAAAAAAAAATCAAACATGCAATTTTAAATGGGAAACTCTTTAAACCCATAGTGCTTAAAGCCAAAGAGACTACATTATTTCCTTGAGCTTTGGGGAGGGCGCAAGGAGTTGAAGATGTGTTAATTCACTGATAACTGTACTAGGCATTTGATTAATTCATCATCTGTTGTGGCTGTTAGGTGGATAGCTGAAAAAAAATCTTAGATGTGACGTAGAGAAACCGCATAGTACATCCAAAACTAATAAAGATCCACCGTAAAATTGTGGCCACTGAAGTGTTTTCAGTACTCACTTTCTATTTACTAAAATGAATGCCCTTTAAATGCCCTAGTTCACAAATGTTTTTGTATTACAAAAGCATTGGACAATAAAGTCATACATATTCAAACACTTCACAAAAAGTGAGAAGACACTTCACAACAGGAGCTTCGGAGAAAGAATTTCATATGTATTCATATACATTCATGAATAATACAAAAAAAAAAAAAAAACACCAAACCCATAAATCTATGTTAAGCTATTAAATTAAATATTCACACTTTAAAAAATGTCTAACAATTTTCCCAAGTAATAATCTCACCTCAGCCAGATAGAACTCATCATTGGTTAATTTATGGTCCTCGCCTCTGTGGTAATTGCTTGCAGCTACAATCACGTCAACAGCCACCATACTGAGGATGAAGATGTGAAAAACTGAAGATCGCATCAGTTGCTGCAAAACCAAGATAAAAGACAAGAAGTTCCGTTAGCAGTAAAATCAGCATTTTTTGTGTATTTACTTATTATTTGTGTATTTGTTTATCATCACCAATTGCATTACTATTCTGAATTATTTGTCCAACAAGAATGTGTTGGGATTTAACAGTTTCTTCATACTGAGTCTAGAACATTATTTTCCACTTGATTCCACACTTTTGTATAATGGAAGCTTTTAATCACTGTAAGGACTGAGCGAACTAAATGGACCCTCACTGCCTGAGCCCACAGCAGGCACAATGAACCCATTTCTGGCCCATTAAAGACTCAGGAACATGAGACAGGACAGGCAGCTTAATAAAAATCCATGCAGGCTGAGGCACCTGTTTGCTGCCAAAGGAAGATGCCTCCACTTGAGATTGAAATACACTTACAAGGTTATACCGGTTATCTAATAATAATTTCTACTACTTTTAAAAATGTAAATACATACTGCACTTCAGAACATGGGTCAAATTATTGGGAATATTTTTTTAATGGAGAAATAGTTTCACTCAAATGTACCAGTAAAACACAAAAATAAAATGATGGTGATGATTTTTTCCTATGGTGTTATGACATTTTGCCCATGGAAGGAACAAACCTATTTGTATAGGCATTCACAGCATCTGTGCTTTCAAATCAATTCAAAACAAATCACATTTATTATCACACCACCAACAAAACTATAAAGAGAGAGCCGCGAAGAGAAAAAATGCTAAATGTTCATCCAGACAAAATGCAGCATTTACACGTGGCCACCAAAGCACATGAACACAGCCTGTGGGTGGGAGGAAAATTTTGAGAAAGTAAAAAAAAAAAAAGGACTTAAAAAGAGACACAAATCAAGAGGAAGCAACTCTTGGAAAATCAACAAGTAATCAAATACAGTTGATTTAAAAAAAAGACTTGAGTTCTTTTTAGTAATACAATACAACAGAAACAACAAATGTGCTTTTTCTACTCTCTGTATAAGCAACAAGAACGTTATAGATTATAGATGGATGGTTAGAACATTGAGTAATCCATTATTTAATCACAATTTTTGTCCACACAGGCCTTTCCCAATTATCCAAACTGCGGATTAAAAGGCAATGCAAGGCGAACACAAATAACAAGCTATAAGCTCTAGAGAGGTGAAAGATTTGAAGATTGCATTGCAAAGAAATAAAAATCAGACATTGCCCCTCTGGGTTTGAAAACCAGACTGGGCCACATGTGGAAAATCATAACCATGCGCTACATAAAACCTTCAAAAGAAACATTGCCTTCAGAGAAACAAATGCAAAAAGGCATACAAGAGGAGATCGTCTCAAAACAGATTTTCTCCAATTCGAGTCCGGAGGCTGTCTATTTGTCCAGACACATCTATTGACGTTGGTTCAACATATGCATGCTGTAACTAGAATATAAAGGTTTTCAAATAGCCAATTTTAGCTCTGCTAAGGCACTTTTTTGGAATTGCTTTCACCTAAACATGACTGTCTTGTTGGAGCTATAGAGAGAGTTAAAGAAGATGTGTCTGTATCACGATAAATTGAGAGCATGTGTTCATCGAGGAAAAGTGAATAATGCACAGTATTCCAGGTCATGGTGAAAAATTCTGTTACATGACACTATGTGGAGAGAGACAGCAAGAAACGAGTTTGATATGAACTTGGTATGACAGCTAAACCTAATCTTTTACGAATGCACTGAACTGCAAACAGAAGCAATGGGGACTGCTTATAGAAAACGAAGACACTGGACGTATGGTAGAATACTGTTGGTGCTATGAAGAAAGTGCATCTGGAGACTTTAAATATGCCATCGTGTTTCTTGTGGGATAGTTAAAATAGTAATTACACATGCAGTAATGTCTAGGCAGGTGTGAAAAATGCTATAAGAATGCTCTCAGCAACATAAATAATGATCTTTTTACATAAAAAATGCAAGGTGGGGGGGTGAATATGTGATGTAACCACGAAATCAGGGATTCAGTCATGAACCACATCAGAAACAGAAGGATAGGAAGTTTACAACTGGGTGAGGATGAAACACTGAAATATTTAGCACAGCAACAAGACATAAGGTAGTTATACTGCATCAATAAGGTCAGAAATAAATCTCAAAGCAGACAGGACTAGTGCTGTTCAAACTCTTTTAAAGACGCACAAAGAAATGTTTGAGGATTGTAGACAAAGTGGTTTACTTGTACAGAAGACATCCAGAAGTAATACCAGCTCAGAACTGTAGAAACCAGTGGGACTGTGGTGTTTGGAAGACATTCTATTAGACGAAAGGCTCAGTTCAGTTATGAGTTTATTTAGAAAAAAAGTAAAGCGTGGTGGAAATTTCTTGAATGTTTGGGGATTTGATTTGGATCAATGGTGTCATTTCTGAGAAATACCTGTAAATAATCTATAAATATCTTCAGGGCGACATGTTTGGCCTATGTATTTAGTCCGTTTAAAATGACTTCGCTCTATGGAGATTTAAACAACACACATTGAAAAATGTAAATTAACCGGAGTTAAAAAGAACTTCAGGAAACAGGAGAATACCTTGAGTATATCACCAGAGAAACAGGTTAGAGAGGACTCTGGCAGTCTGGACTGTCTGTTGCTCTGGTCAGGGATCACAGCTTAGAATTCACTATGCAGCTTCTGTGACTAATATGAGACATGACAAAGCAGTTTGACATTTTTCCCTTAGGTACTTTGGCTGAACAGGGAATACCGGGTGATTTTTCTTAGGACTTGATCCTAGCTTTCAGAAAGAAAGGCTTTTATTGCAAGCTGAGAAAACCTGCTTTAGCAATTCATCCATTGTCTAGTTCCAGACTCCTGTGTGATGTGATTGCTATTTCTCTAGTGAGAAAAACATAAAAACAGCTCTGTCAATGCACTCAAGGTGAGGTGGCCTATTTCTTTTGATGTTGCCAGTGCCACATGAATACATAGCAGAGCTGTCACAATCAATTAAATAGCTACCTTTCAGAGGGAGGGATCCACCTCTCTCTCTATTCCATTGCATTCGTGAAGCCCAATTTGTACGCTTCAAATTCTCCTCTAAAAAGACATCTTGTTACAGCTCCTCCCAATATGTTTGAAGCTTGTGTCAGGTGACATGTAATTTGTTTCTTTTACAATAAGGTACCATCAAACTCAATCACCCTTGTATCAAAATCAAAAGCAGAACCAACCAAAGCAAGAACGCCTCAAGAATTTCATCCAAACAGTCATAATACATGGGGAATATACATAGAAAGGGAAACGGTAGCTGCCAGAACAGGAAATAGCTGAAAGTCTGCAATAACCCACATCAAGTTCTGACCTAACACTTCGAAGACTTGAATGCACAGCAGTAAAAGAGAGTTTGTCCTTGCTATGATGTAAGTGTGGTTTATGAGTGGAAATGAGACCAAGATAATAATGCAAGTCAAGTGTTGATGAATATTATCCAGATATGGCAATCACTGTGGTAAAAAAAAAAAAAAGACCATAGTAGTCTACACTTCCCCTTACATTTAAATCACCCTTTAGATGTGAAAACAGACAAGTCGATTCCAGAGGCCATTGGTAAAGACATTTCACCAGCAATATCCACTTGTAGAGCCTTTCTGAAATTCTGTATTTACCAAGTGTAGCCAAAGGAAAACCTGCAGTGCTCGAATCCCAGTGTTTAAAGTTATTACCGGAGTGAGTGGATTTATGCTCTGTTTGGGATCTGCTGGTCATCTGCCGAATCCTGGGGGAAATAAGTCCCTTGGGAGAAATAAGTGTTGTGAGGCCAAAGGTGAGGTAATGGGGGACTTCCTCTACACAAATAACCCTGACATGATGAGAGTAAAGTGGTGATGATGTGTTCCCTCAAAAGAATCTGAGGAGAGTCTTATCAGGGAAATCAATCATGAGGTTTTATCACAAACAAGATTAGCAGGGAAGGCATTTTAAAAGCAAGATGAGTAAAACAGGTTGTAATTCTAAATTGGTCCAATGTATTTCAGTAAAGTGGTAAAAAAAAGCAATTACAAAAATCAAGATTTAATCAAGCATGAACAAAGTCGTTCCCAGAGAGTTGCAGCCAGTGCTTTAAATGGTATCTAAACTTGTACTTCAGTGAAAGTACAGATAATATAGCAGACTTTTTATACTTGCAGGTTTTTATATTTTATACCTTGAAGTATGGAAAGTAAAAGTTCTTCTTACAAAACTAAAAATTGCCAGGCTTTTAAATGTTATTTAAAAAAAATCTTCAGGCATATTTGTTCAATATTTTTGATTTTTAGTTAATCACAATAATAGTACATAAAAAAAATTAAATTAAAACTGTTGTTCACATATTCATTCATAGCAAATCACGTTACATATGCAACAGCAAAACTATTTTTGATTAAACATGCCGCCTCTTCTAACGGAACAATGTAAAATTTAGTTTGGTTCATTTTGTCTGGATCAAAATAACAAAAACATTTAGTACATTTAGTCTTGGTCCATTTCACATTTTGCTTCTCAGTTTCCACAAAGCTTAATACACCAAAGCTAAAAGCCTAGTAATATTTTAAATGGTTTTATCCGTACCAACTTTCTCAAAACTCATGAAAACAATGAACAGAATTTTTCAGCCTTTGTCTTTTCCTTAAACAAAGAGCTCCATCACAGTGAAGATGCTGCTGATGACTAAGAATGATGAGCTCCATTGGTTGCACATCACATCCACAATCCAAGAAGAAAGGGACATCTCAATAGAGTTGTGTTAAGCTGCATCACAAACATCATCATCTGCCATCAGGGGTTTATCAAGGAGCAAGAAAACTTTTTCTTCTCAAATGGAAAAAATATGGAGTTTAAAGGCTGGTGCTCATAATTTCTCAAACAATCTAGATTTTATTTCAATCTATGACAATGGCAAACTAGAGGCCGCTGATTTGTAAAAAACAGAAAGCTTTTAGCTTCATGATTATATTTTTGTAAAAGCAACAAATGTATGAAATATATTTCGTATAGATAAAGTAATTAATATAAATACTTGAGGAAAGTACAAAGTACAGGAACACCTTATTGAATACTGCTGCAATCTTCATTAAATGCACCTGATCACATGACTTCTCTTGGCTTGTTTGAAACTGTGTGTGTGTATAGAAGCAAGGGTGCAACAACATGCAACGGTGCAGCCTTCAAGGAATGACTGTCTTTTTCTTGTTTTACCAAACTTTTACATTAAAAAAAAATACTTTTCTTTGTCCATCTTTTCAATAATGCAACCATTCACAGAATATTGCACAGTGCTGAAACCCATGATTGAAGTGTATGATGACCTATACCTCTTCTGACTTGCCGAGCACTCTCTCTCTCTCTCTCTCTCTCTCTCTCTCTCTCTAGCTCGCTCTCATTCACCTCTGCCCCTCTCAGAGGAAATACAAGAGCTTTTCTTTACCTGATGGGATCACCACAAAACACCCCTGACCCCAGAAATGCCACTAAATGCCAGTTTGTTTTTTCCCCAGTATTTCCACTTGTCTATCAAAAGCACCGTTGTAAAAGCTATGTGCACCAAATTAAAGCTTTTAACCAGGATTTCAGTCATAAAACATAATTGTGAAGAATTTAATTAATCGTAGTAAAGAGTGAAGTTTGACTCCTTCCTGACAAGTGAAATATAATTTCTTTGACTAAAGAAATATATGAATAAACCATTTTTATTTACCCAAATTAAAGTGGGAGACTGGTAAACACAGTAATTGGGGCCAGCGGGGGTTAATTATTTGTAATCAGCCAGAACTGATTAGCTGTTCTGTGCTTTAATGTCATAACATTTCTTAAATATTCTTAATTAAATCCAACAGGAATACCATAAAAAAAATAAAGAAAGAAATTCAAAGTTGAGCTCTTTTTTAAACCTGGAATCGAGAATAGGGAACGCACAACTTTAGTGTTTGTATTGTGCCTGTGCTAAATTGGGTTCACAAAAAAGAAGGCAAACTTTGCTATGTTCTTTCCTCAGTCTATTCATACTCCTATCAGCAAGTCTGAGCGAAATCTAAATGTGGCTATAGAGTTCTGGCTGCCTGCAGCACATCTCTTGCACTCCCACACAGCAGTATGGCATTAGAGATGGCAGTCAGGCAATACTGAGGGTGTGCTGCTGACGCTCGGGGGCGTCAGTGCCATTAAATTGCATGTCTGATACCTGGAGGCAAGCAGGCGCCCGGCCATGTGGTTTATTCACGTCCACCGCCACGAGCTGCCATCCTCCAGATGCGTCCTCATGAAACATCTGCCATCGATGCATAGAGGGAAAGAGAGTAGGAGGAGACTTGTTAACAAGTGTAAATGACTGGCAGTTTGTGATGCAACAGGACAACAGGTTTAAAAAAAATAAAAAGGTGACCAGCAAAAGAAAAATCTGGTACATTACGAAAATAGTTCACTATTCACTAAAACAACGTTGCTGACCACGTCAGGAAAAATATATAGCAAAAAATGACGGTATAGAAAAGTTCACAAATATACATAAAAACAGTCGACCAGAAAAATATTATTCATAGATGAATTCTGCATCCAACTTCATGACCATTTTATAAACACCGGTAAGGTCACAAGAAATTGGCTTCATGATCCAGCGAGCATCTATTCACATTTCAGAATCTAAATGCACCATGACTTCAGCATGACAGATATGAGGAGACAACGGTGGAGACAGCAGGGACCGGAGGAGGGAAGCGATGCTACACCAGGCACCTTGAATCTGCCAAACAGAGGCTACTCATATCCATACAGCAAGTACACACTCCAGTACTTCCACAGCCCACCACATGAAAAAGTGAATATTTTTCTCCAAATCTCAAAGTCATGACCAATAGTGTTGGACATATACAGAACAATTGTGACAAACACGTTTCTAATCTAGAGTGAAAAGAGGTACAGCTTTCATTTTTTACGACACCAGCACAAAAGTGTAAATCTGCCCATGGCTGTTCCACTTATGCCTGTCTATTATCAGTTGGGAAGAATAGATAACCAATTACACCCAAGAGAAATGACAGTCATTAAGCTCACAATGCCCCTTCAGCTCCGACAGATTAAAAAGGTTACCTACATAAATAGTTTAAAAGTTCTCCTCTTAGCCTCATAATTATAACTGTGCTATTCATACAGTAATCTTCTTTAGAGGCTTCATTGAATTATGCTAGTCTTTCATAAGCAAATCCCAAGAGAAACATATTTTTCTTTCCGATTAAATGCATCATCCCTATTCACCTTGTCCAACAGAGAATAAACCAAGATTTTGTATCTCCTATGAGATTGTCCTGAAATCTCTTACAAAGCTGCTTTCACTCAACAGTTCATTTAAAACCTTTGAAAAAGCTCCTAGACGACAAGGACTGTAAATAAGTACCCATGAATTGCAAAAAAAGGAATCATTAATTATTTCACTATATCAGTGCTAAATCAGACAGTAAATGTGTGTTCTGATTCAGATCAGCAATTTCTCTTATCTTCCACACAATTATTATTATCGGCTTCCTTAAAGTTTGGCTGTGTGTGCGCCTAACTGACTAATGAGAACACCCCTGGGATTCTCTCTTTTTCATAAAAAAAGTTTACATGTTACAAATGGTTTTATTAAGCAATTCTGGACATTTTTATTGAATGAGGAGGCATTTTAATATTAATGGTAACTCGTAGAGACCTTTTTAAGTGTTATTACTCTTTGTACTTTTTTATTACATTTTAAAGGTCTAAAACTTCCCATTAAAATCATGGGGAGACAGAATTTAATTTCAAACAAGACAAACATATCCATACATTGAGTGAAGTCAGTCTCATGCAGGTGTGCCCCAACCTTTGAGGAGGTGGGTGTTTTAATACTCACACTATCTTAGTTTGAGCATTTAAGTTCAGCATCATTTCCTTTACTTTTCATCACACTACTGTTAAAACATTTGGAGCATGCATGTTCCCAGTCCAAAAGAACACAAGTCCATGACTAGCCTTTATTTGACATAATTTATAACATTAAAATGAGAAATAATCCACATAAAATGTTGATTTTTCAAGTGAAAATTATGAAGAGTTACCATTAATGTAGAATACTTCACATTGACCAGCACAAACGGGGTGGGTTTTCTCATTGGCAGTGACTCGCAATGAGGCCATCACTGCGCCTTTATAAAACATTCCAATGTGTTTTATTTAGGATTCATTAGGTTGTTTTTATTTTGTTTATTATGTTCATAAGAGTTTATTGGGTTGTTCATGTTCTGAAATAGGCATGCTGCCGCAAACTTCTAATAAGAGCACAGCTATTAAGTTAATGTTGAGTTATGCTGCTGTTGGTACATTTGTATTGTCGTAAAACTGTTGAAACGAGATTCTAAACGCATCTTGTTATGATCAAACAAGTATGAAAGTTATATGTATTATGCAACCAACACTGATGCATTTCCATACAGAAATTTTTTCCCATTATTTACATTACATTTACATTTATGTATTTAGCAGACGCTTTTATCCAATGAATTCAAATCAGGGAAGGTTTTTTTTTTTTTTTGGTTTTTTTTTGGCATTATACTTGAAAAATGCCAGTTGGGTCACTACAATAATACCAGCTCCACTCATGCCAAACTCCAAGGCTCTGTTCCAAGTCTGGGTTTGGCACGGTGACTGGCGCAGTCAGGGAAACACTATGCCTTGGTTCACACAATTACACACATAACTTTTCACACTACGCCCCCACTCCAGATTTTCTGTGCATTCACACCATTAGTTTGAATAGTGTGAAATTCTCAACAAACATTAGGTAGGAGATGGTTGTTTAAAAGAATAATAAAAAAACAGCATTAGGATCCACCATAGGAGAGCTGTACTGGAAAGAAAGTTTTTAAATCCTTAGATCAGTTACATTAGGTAGAATGACGTAATGTTATTTCCATCACACAACCAGACCTCTCTGATCAGATTAAAGAGCCTCCATATTACAAGCATCCAAATATATTTGTAAACCAGTGAGCCAGACTCACGGTCTCATGGGTAAATGTGGGAAGAACTCCATTCGATTTTGGGGTGCATTGAATTATTAAAAAGGCTAATTTGGAGGGTTTAAATATAAAAAAAAATGTGTGTTTTACTTTGGCAAGCCAGTTCAAACCAATATCTATGAGTGATCCAATTTACCTGTGTGGTGGCTGTAGATGTGGTGCTGCTCCGGGACCCCCACATCTGCTGGAACTGAACTCTGATCTCAGCAAACGTTTCAATGATCACAGCGATGAACACGTTCTGGAAACGCAAACCATTGAACAAAAAAAAGAGACAAATGTTGACAAGAGATCCTGAATACAGACATAATACACAATACATTACGTAAAACAATGCAGTAAACATTTTGTAGTGGGAAAGAGTTCAATAAAGCTTAAATGAAGCATGAGCTAAAAAAACAGAAACCAGTCAGTTGATTAAGATGAACATGGTGATCACTAGAAGATGCTCTGTATCAGGTATTGCTACAAAAAATGGTTCTACCTACAATCAAAGCATATTCTGAAAAAAAAAGATTGGGTAACAAGGAGCAAGCCAGTGTTTGAAAAAAAAAGAACAATTAGCCATTGGTTTTTAATCAAAACTTGATTAGACAAAGCAATACTGTGAGGAAGTCTGAAACATTCATTAATGCTGTGTTGTTTTTTCTATTATTATTATTATTATTATTATTATTATGAAATTAACGCTTTTGCTTTTATATTTTATCATCAAATCTCTCTTTTTCCCCATTATTCATTTTGACTAACAGTGTGGCTCTTTTGCTAGTTATCAAATGCAGTCCTTACAACGTTTTCTTGGCAAAACACATATAGCATATTACAATATGTAATGTTTTCACTACACAAAAACCTCTTTAAAACCCCATAAATTTATAATCGATATGTGATTTAAGCAAATCACTTTCTATATTAAATATACTTTCATTAAGAAAGATATTACTTTGAAAAATGTATATGCAACATCCAAAGTCAACATTTCAGCCACGTAAATAAATCGTGTTATGGGCCTATGTGGCGAGCACATCGGTCCAGATGAGCGAGCAAGAGTTTCCACCTTGACCAGCCAGGCGAGGAAGAAGATGAGAGTGATGAAGTAGAAATAGGAGCGCCAGCGTGGGAAGCTGTCGATGGCTCGATACATGATGAAGACCCAGCCCTCCTGAGAAGCAGCCTCGTATACAGTGAATATACTGGTGCCTATGAGAGGAAACCACAAGGAAGGTTACAGTCGGGGCATGATAGGAAAGAGGAGGGGTGGAAAACATGCTTTGAATGGGAATCAAGGCATGAGCTCGGCATTGGTCAGCTTTTTCAGGCGCTTCCTGTTTCCAGCTTTGGATTTTTCTTTCCAAAAGGATGAGGTTCCCATCCGCCTTTAGTATTGGTTTCATGTTGTGCTTAACTGAAACAGTATCGGCATTTCAAAGGAACTGGACTAAATGAAAAGTGACACTCAAGGACAGACTGCATTTATGGCTGCATTTTATCTTTTTGATCAAGGAAGTGTGAATTTTTTATACAATATAAAAGGAAAGAGGACAAGTCTAGAAATGAACTGAATACTTTAAGATCCAATATATCAGCGATGCATTTTATATTCCGAATGCAAATGTACAACTAAAAATGTTTGCATAAAGAACATTTCAGTTCATAAGTGAAATAAATCATAATGAGGCTCTAATAAAAAAAAAAGAAATTCTCTACATTTAGAACACCCCCCCCCCCCTCACAAATGCTATAAATTCAAAGCGATTAACTAAAACAACCATTAAAAGTTTATTTTATGAGTTAAAAGTTACAAGTATGAATTCAAAGTAAACGTTATTTATACTTATATCCAGTCACAAATGTACAAATTACAGAAACACAATTACTTGAAAATTAGACTTTTTTTCAGCTCTCTGTATTTTCAAAATTACAGTAAAATTAATCATCCATGAGTAGTTTGCAGGTTTAAAATGACTGTATCCGTAATTATTCCTTTATTACGGGTCCACTCAGCAATAGTATTAAGAATATGATGTTATCTGTGAGACAAATTCCTTTTCAGACTCTAACTAAATTGTTTGTCCATCGAAAGGTTTATATTTGAGCCTATGTTTTGAATAAATCACAATAGATGACCAATCAGAGCAGAAAATGACTCATGGCTTCATAGATTCAGAAAGCCTCGCTATGGAAACTGTTTTGAAGCTGTGCCTAGAATTTTCACATCCAGCCCTTTAGTAAGAAGTCAGAAGATTCAGAATTAAGATCAAGTAAGAAGATTCGGGAGGCAAGGTTTAAGAAAATATAAAATACAAGAAAGTGTGGCTTTATTTAGCTTCAATATTAGACTTTTTTTCAGCTTTCTGTATTTTCAAAATTACAGTAAAATTGAGTTAATTTTAATGTAACCCAGCTCTGTGCCTCCCTCATTATCAGGAGAGAAAAAGGGAAGTAACTGCGACGTTACTTTATTTAAGCAACTTGTAACTTCCTGTTGTGGTGCATTTCTTGTTTGTTATGCAGAAATCAACAAGACAATTAAAGTCTTTTTTTTCTATTACAATCCCACAGCTGTACAGATATTCCCCTCTCTCTATCCACATCTCTGCAATCATCATACGGCCCTATTTATTCCAAATAGAGGCTCAGTAAAAAAAAAAGAAGAAGCAACAAACCATATTAGTGCAGTGCAGTTCAATAAATGGAACAAAGACAAACAAAAGCAGTGGATGAACCCTTTAAATCATGTTTACAAATCACACACAAAAACTAAAAATTGGTGTCAGTCAAGAGCCCTAAAACAAAAGCATGGAGAACAAAGAAACTGTTTGAAAAACTATTGAATGCATTTAGATTGTATCAGGTAATGTATAGTTTAAAAGAGTTTTAATATAACTAAATATGCAAATGACCAGATACAGCATACATTTTGAGGTGATTGGTTTTCAAGCTCTAGTTGATATTGACTCTGACCTCACGGTGACCCATAACGCCATGCACCAAGAAGCCTGTGATTCAGTTCTGCTCCTGTGATTTCACACCAGGCCCAAGGTCAAATATGACCAAGGGAAAAGCCCAGTTAACACCAAGGTTCACTAGGTTTTTGCACAAATCTATATCATTTACATCTAATACGACTTGAATTACACGTTGAATATTATCTTTTCCTAGATGAATTGCAAGAAACTGCTGAATTAGCAACAAAGTTCAGCATATTAACCCCTTCCTGCCAATTTTGCTGCTGTGAAACATTGAGGTATAGGATGCTTTGAGAGCACGGATGAATGGATAACAGTGCAAAGATGTAAGAGGCATTCAGGTTGACTTACACATGCCGTATCAGTGTAGTGAACTCTATAAAGAGGATGAAGAAAGGCCATTTTACAGACCTCAGTATTCTATAAGTCAACAGTTCAAAGTTATGTCTGTTTTCAGGGAAACGCTTCCCTTCGTGGCTGCCTGGAGATTAGTGGCACTGCTCTTTGTACCTTTCTTGCTGGATTTATCTTAAATATAAGCAATAAAAATCTGGTGTACAGCTTCACACAGATCAAGACGCTAAAATAAACTGCTCTATTTGCGGAGATGCCTTCACACCAGGCTCTGTTTACAAAAGAAGCAGAAAATGGGGAAAACAGGAAAAAAAAAAACTCTAAAATAGCTGAAATGAAAAAAAAAGCATATTGTAATCATGTATGTCACATTATTTGTTTTCAACTTTGGGAGAACATTTACCAAGTTCATTGAAGCCGCTGTATCCGAGCTCCTGTCTGCTTAGTCCCAAGTCTTCCAGATCCACACACTTGAAGCCAGCAGGACATTGGTAACCTTCCCCATTAGGTGAGCAGTGAGTATCAGGGATTGCCAAGCTGTTCCATGTCACATTTCTGAGAAAAAAAAAAGACCAGAGACTTTTCAAAGAATCATCAAATGTTACAGGTGATCATATTAGGCAGCATGCTGTAGCAGGCCAATCAGTGCTGTTCCCTCTGGCTACATCCAAATGCTTCATATGTGGGACATCAACCAAAACTGCCCGGAAAAACACAGTTTTACCCTTAATTATAAGCATTTCCTGATTTATAAGAATGTAAATACTACCATTAATCCCATTTTAAATGGTCATTTTGGTGCCTTCCTAATATAAAGTATAATTTTAGCTTTGTTTGGTTCTCAAAATGCATTCAAAATATTCTATACTATGATAACTTAAACAACATTTAAGGATTAATAAAATCAAGTACAGCAGAACCACAGCACAAATTTGCTTTAAACAAATATACATCTAAGAAATGACTGGAACAATGTGTGTCTCACTCTTGCAAACTAAAAAAAAAAACAATCTTGGTTTTAGAAAGTTTTGCAAACATGACAATCAATCTTAATATTTTCTGTACCTTAAAATTTAATCTGTGCATTAAAAATGCTTCATTTAATATCATAGAACATAGGTTTTTTTTTTTTAAATCAATAAGATCAATTAAATCAATTTATTTGATCTTATTGAATTTCAAAGAATTTCACATAGCTGAAACACAAAGATATAAGATTTGGGCAGAAACTGGATTTACTGACATTTATATGTTTACAAAACCAGGAAAGTACACAGAAATTAAAAAAAAAAAAAAACTTGTAAAACTGGGTGCATCAGGTCATTAAAACATCCAGAGACATTTAAGTTTGTACAAATATTTTTTATATTACAGAAACTGCAAAAATCTGTGTTTTTCAGTCATTAAAAGCCTCTTAAAAGGTACTTTTGCGTCACATTTTGTAAATGAATTAGCTGTAATTCCCCCATAAAGGTTAACCTGAATAAAACTAGCACCACAATTTCTGTGCAAAAAAAAAAAAAAAAAAAAAAAAAAAAACAGATCAAAAAGGTCAGTAAAATGATCAGTAAAATGTTTCTTTTTTCTAATAAGCAAATACCTCGACATTTAAAAAAAAAATCTGTACTCTGTCCTCAATGAGTTTTAAGCTAGTGTGTAACATAAAAATTGTATCTCTAACAGGAGCAAATCTGGTGACATCCGCAAGCAACGCATTCCGTACTTCTGCAAGCTAATCAACACTGAGATTTACAGAAATACACAATACACACACTATACTCAAGATGATATTTTTATTACCATCAACATCCTTTAGAATGATAATTCACAGAATGTCAGCGCAGGGTCAGGGTGAGGAAGCTCACTATACAAGAGCTCTTTTCTCAAGCACGTAGACAGATTGAGGCCAGGCTTTTAAAAAAGCCAAGCGTGTGCCCGGGCAAAACAGGAAACATTAATTATTGTGATTAGAGCTCTGCACACTCTCTGTTGTTGAGGGTTTTGTTCTTTTGTTTGAGAGCCAGCTCTGACATGTCACTCATCTGCAAGAGAATATTAAATAGGCCTGGCTTTGAAAAGAGAACCACCTCCAGAGCTCTATTCACTCACCGCATTAAGCCAGAGATCAATTTGGGATGTGTGAGTGCTCCAGATTTACGGTTACATTTTTAGACATGATTTTGATTTTTCATCAACCCTATCCTCGTCAAATTAGAAAAATCAGACAAACTGAACTTTGGCAGAATCTGGCAGTACCGCTGTGTTTTGAGGTTGTGACATCATATTACGATAATGGTGATCTTTTAATAAAACCATTTACAGCTGCTGAAGGGATTTGTGTCGAAAAGAACAGATGTGTGTGGGAGGTATAGAGCAATGGACGTACTGAGGACTTCTAAAAAACTACAGCATAATGGTAAATCCCTTGATTCATCCCAGGGATAATAAACCAGAAGGAGCATGATAAAACTTTTCATACAGATAGAAGTTCTTGACATCTTGAGTTATTAAATATCTGAAATCCTCACAATGTTTTACAGAGCTAGCTGCCATCGTGTGTTGCTAGGGGATTTGCAATCATCACCAGAAAATATATTTTTTCTATTTATTTAAAAACATTCATGAACAGAACAAAGAAAGTAAACAGATCCCTTTTATTTTATGCATAGCAACCATCACTACCATGCTGTATATTGACCAATTCCAATTACTTCCTCCTAAGTCAGCAAAAAAAAATTCTGCAATTAAAAATCGGTGAATCCACCCTTAACCCTTGGGCATCGTTCAAATGCACAACCTTTGTGTTATATTTGTGGCTAAAAATAGCCACTAAATTAAACAGCTGTGAAAATCCCAGGCCAATCTCATTGGTTAATGGTTCTAAAATGTGGTCAACAGAACAAATCTCAGGTTTTACCTTTTACTTACAGGAATGACCACCAACAATCAAGAATGCCTGATAATTTGGCATCATGCACAATCAAAAAAGGTTATAATGGAAGTCAATGTGGCAGAAACTGGTGCAATCCATCAATGCCAGCCAATGCTCTTACTAATCTTTGACATGGTCAAGACTGCGTTCAACATTTTTTTTTTTTAAATCCAAGACACAATTGTTTTTCCATATCGAAAAAGATCTTCTACATCCAAAATCAGTGATATCCATTAAGATCTTTGCAGATAAAGGGTAAAAATGATGATTACAATTCAATTTAGTGGCTGTTTTCAGGCATGAACTTTAAACAAAAGTGTCATGTTGTGGCCAAATTCACTCAAAATGGCTGAAAACAACCCAGACAACATGTCATTGAAATGTCATCTCGACTTTTGTTCATGTTATCCTTCTTTAAGGGCCTGATATCAAGTTGTTAGAAGTGAAAATTGCTCACCAACAGAGTTTTTGTACAATCTATTTTAAACGAAAATAACGAACAGGCTTCAACAACAATGGAAACAGACTGCCACTGACGAAGTCTTCCCCAGCTGGTACCACCAACCTAGGGTCACTAGCTCCAACAACACCTTGAAGACCATATGACTATAATGAGATCCAAAACCAATCACAGCGAACTCTATTTGACCACAATCTGACTCTAATCATGTAATGCGTTTTTTCATTGTAGCAACTTCTTGTTTGCATTTGAATAGAACCCAATAGATACCTAATTGTGAGATGACAAGGCTGCTCTGGTTGGTCCAACCCAGTTATTTCTGCAACCTTCGAACCTTAACAGACAGCCAATCATAATAACTGTTCACATTTCACTATTATCATCTGCCTGTGAGCTTGTGTAACAGTGTCGATAGGCAGGGAGTGAGTTTGGGAGTTTGATTGAGGCTTTTTTTATATTATTATGGTTTTTGAATTATATTTAGATTTATTTGCTCAAATTAACATTAGAAACGAGTGTCTTCAATTGAATGCATTAAATGAACACAGGGTTAAAAGTTGCTTACCCTTTCTCTGTGTCATTAGTGACGCAGTGATGATTGAATGTACCAAACATCTGAACCCCCAGGATTCCATAAAGAAGCAGGAAGAATAGCAAAAATATAGACACACTCCAGATCTGTTCCCCTGAGCGTCTGAAAAAATTAAATTGAAGTGGTTACATAGGAAAAAAATATGACATTTGCGTTATTCTTTATTCTCGAGGGACTCTTACTTTAGAATGTTGGTTATTCGGCTGCGTGGCAATTCAAACCGGAAATAGATTCGGAAGGCTCGGATCATAATTAGGGCTCTTGGAATGCGTAACATTCCCCAGGGTGACATTTGATCCACGATCTCTGCTATTTCAAACACCTAAAGGTTTGGACAAAAGGAGTGGATGAGTGGAATTTCCACTAAAGACATTTTTCATATATATTCAAGATCATTTTCTTACTTGAAGCACAAGAGAGACCCAGAGAAAAACCACCATGAAGCCATCAAACATGCACCAGCGGTCTTTAACATACGAGTTCTCTCCCTGGAAACAGAAGCAGGTGATGAGATGTTGGTTTTAAAGCAAAGTCTGCAGGTGAGGAGCAGCTGCTCCATCGAGAAAAAAAAAAGAGAAAGACTGAGGCAGATGTTAACAGCAAAACCAGGCAGATTTAGCAAACAAAGGTGTGCACGCTTCAGAGTAATAATCCTGATGATGGTTCAAAACAACATTTCAGTCAGAATAAGCTCTGGGTGTACAGCTACAAAGAATGCCATAAAAAAAGAGAACATTAAAGCAAAAGGGTCCTTCACACTCAAGAAAACCACTGAACTTACTACAAAAATCGTTTAGTATAGAAATAGTGATATTGTATTTTAAACACTTATGTGAAGTACTGCAAGGATATACAGTTTCTGGCTAGAACCAGTAAAACTGATCCAAAACCAAGCACAGAGTCCTACAAAAGGCTCCAAATATTAAAGAAATCATAAAAAGAAGTAAAAATTAAGACAACAATGCTAAACGACTTCCATAAGACAAACAACAAAACCCATTTGTTTCATAACGTTTAGGTTTTAAAGCTGTGGAAAAAAATCTGTGTCTCACAAAACTTGAAGTCATTAACTTCCTCAAAATGGAAACCAAGGAATTCAAGAGATCAAAACGCTGGTTGTTCAAAGATAGCTGTATTTCAAGCATTTTTTTAAAGAAAGCTTATAAGACAAAAACAAAAATGCAACACAGGCCTTTTTGAGCATTTTTTACTACTTTACAATTTGCTATAATAAATTATCTTTAAAACATATTTTTAGTACAACCTCAGCTTTTTATCATTATATTACACAATAATTCCATAAATGTCCTGATATCTGTACAAAAAAAAACAATTTTTTTAAATGTCTTGGAAAAACACCATCTCAAAAATTGTTTTAAAAAAAAAGAACCTCTCCCAAACCTCCCACTGTTCCAAGTAATTTTGTCACCATTGAGCTTTTTTTGCACCAAAACTTTGAAAATTTGCAAGCCACATAACAGGTGTTGTACATCCATTGGTTATCACATCTTTTCCACACTATACAGCACTGATAAACTGGTTTAGGTCTGTAAAATGAAACATGGATTTCCTCACATTCTAATTACCTTGCAAATTATGTGTCAGCATCATAAGCTACTTCATGGCTAAAAGGATACAGGGAACAGTAAAAGTAGCATAACATAATGAAAATTTGGTGGAGAGTTAAGAAACGATGTGAAAAGGCATTTATAATTGGATTAACGTTCATTTCAAGAGTGTCTTTACACGAGGTATGCCACATTTGTTTGTCCAGGTCAAAGATTTAGTGGGATGTGTTTTAATGAACTTGTGTTGCTACATCAAACTCTTTAATATTATTTTTCTGAGTCTGTGGTTCTTCCCCTTCAATCTTCCTCTGGATATGTTTGGATTCAGCACTTTTCAAATCAACAGATTCTTTAGCTTTGTGGTTATGCTCTTTGTGGAGGGTGCCAATGACTGTCTTCTGAACATTGGCCAAGTCAACAGTCTTCCCAATCAAAGCCACCTAACTCAGACTGCAAGATCTGGTAAAATCTCGGGGAACCTGCCTATTAAGTCATTTGTTTTGGTTTTGTGAAATACATAAAATGTGTAATACATGGGTTTTATTAAACACTTTCATGATAATTGTTTTAGAGGTACCTGTATTACAGAAAAGCAGTTTAAATAGTGTGCATTATGTTAAGCAATCTTTGAATCCTGGGGGTTTGTCATGTTACCTACAGATTGACATGCAGCTGGCGCACAGGAAACGCCATCTGAAGAGTGAGGTGCTCAGGCTTGTTTGTGTGAGTTCGGATAGATTTCACACACCACTAGCTTTTCTTTGATAGAGAGACAGATACATCAGAAGCTGATGCACCTGTTCTCCCAAGAAGTCTTCCCTGAAATCCCCGGAGCCTTCTGAACGGCTGATCAGATACGGTTCTCAGTTCACACGTGAATTAGCATAAGCCATAACCACAATTTAGTAAATAACTGCTGTAAAAGAGTGCATACATTTATAACAAAAAAATATATATTTATTAAATGAACAAACTATTATGGTGTTAATCTAAAGCAGATCCAATATTTCTGCATTAGGAAGCACATACGCAGATATGCAAAAATCATTTGCATACAAATCCTCACAGAATATTTAAACCCACATGAAACATTGAGGCCTAAATGAGCTGAGGTCACTGCCACCAATTCACAAAATGCTGTGTCTTGCACTACTTCAATTAAATTAAAATGCATGTGTTAACTTAGCACATAATTGCTGAAAGGTTAATTACCATGTCCTCATAAGATCTTGAGGGTAGAACAAATTAATTACTCCATCCTTTACATAAACTTACCTCTTCACATGCCAGCGCACAGTTATAAAAAGAAAGCATACTTCCAGAACAGAAACAGGAAGCGGTTGATTCACTTTTTAATGTCTCCATGCAGCAGTTGCTCTTGATTCACCAATTAAACCACCCACACTTTATCCATTTATCCACCTGCACATTTCTAAGTAAAGGACACAGTATGTTTATCTCGATTATAAATCATGCCAATGCTGATTGAGTGTTTTACCTTGATGATGCCCCTGATATGCATTTTGGCGATCATCTCTGCGGTGTAGAGGAACATCAGCAGTGTGTCCAGGGCAAAGGTGACGTACTGCAGGGGTGGGTAGTGCTCAAAGGTCTTTGGTGTATTCATACAGACCGAAATCACACTGATTATGGCACAGGCTCGCAGGAGAGAATGAACCCACTGAGGACAAAAAATATATAATGTTTAGAGTGTCACCTTCTGAAACATCCTGAAAAAAACGAAATTGCATGAAATAAACAGAAATGCCCAGCATTTCAGCACAGGCAGTGTTTCCCTTACCATTATATTAGGGGGGCGCCCCGCCCCCCCAACGGCACCCCCCGCCCCCCTTGAAGGTCAAGTTAATTTTATTTTCTTCGAATAACGCGAAAATAAAACACACACACACACCCATCAGCGGACAGAGACCGCGCATCGGAGAGTATGTCGCAGCAGGCAAAAATATCTGCGTTTTTTAAACGCTCCCAAGGTGGTGACGATGACAGCACGTGTTCTGCTGAGAGCAGCAGCCGGTGTAGCTTTCCTACTCCGAAACAAAGTACAGAAAAGAGCCCAAGTGCTGCATGTCTTGCCCCTGACAAGCAGCAAAAGTCTAGCCACCACAGAACGACAGGTTTTGACCCAGCTTGGCTGTCAGAGGCGAAATACTCCCCCTGGCTGTACAAGACTGATCTTGGTAAGTAAGTAAATACACACAAGCATGAATGAACGAATTGATAAATAAATTGCTTAATTAATAGCTAGCTAGTTAGTTAGTTATACAATGGCATTTCCTGCTTTAAACTATCACTATGTTAAGTTGATTTTTACTGTTGTTACTATCAGTTATCACTTTTAAAGCCTAACAGTTAATGTATTTACAGGTCAAAACAGACATTCGCAATAGGCTGCAAGGGGACCATCTTGCAGCCTGCATGCGGATCTCAATAAATGGGCCAGAAGTTTCAGACTATCCATACCAAGATGCTCTGGAAATGTTCTTTCAGAAGCCCAGAAAGATGCACTGCAGTGACAAAAGCTGCACACTTTGTGAATAATTAACATATTAAAATAAATCTGATGTTTAGTGTTTAGTTCAGTGTACAGGTACTTACTAAGTGGTACAATGAATACCACTTAGGTCAAAAACTGCTTTTTGTGTACTAAAGTAATTTATTGTTTACGCCATGCCAGCATCTCAGAATAAATCACAGCTAGCTATAATACGATACCAAATATTAACATATAAAGCAAAGACTGGTTCAAGATTTGCATAAGATAAGTTACATTGAAATCATTTAAATACTCTTGAGAGTTTAGCGGGAGGGTACATGATTTCTGGGGGCCAATGTTTTAAATTCAATTTACTAAATAAACGCATCCCTGCAGGAAAACGACTCATCCTCATTGTATAGCTCTGAGACACAAATAAATCTGTGACTCCATGACCACACACCCCTTACTGCTCATTGGCTACAAGTGTGTTGTGAGATTCGGACAGACTCTATTTTCTCCCACCCTATACTTCACAGACAGGGGGCTTCCATTTCACTGACCGAACATTTGTTCTGAACAATATAGTATGGAAATATACGGTTTTGAAGGAAAAGTTTGACTGGATGTGTTTTTAACACACATAATTGAAATTTGATCCAACTTTTCTTGGATAGAGTTAATTATCTTCAGGTCACATTGACAAAAGTCAAGGTGAGAGTCAACCCTTGAAGGGTGGACATGTCCATCACATAAATGAATAAATGTACTCATCATTTGGCTTTTTATTAGCTTAGTGTTCAATTCAGTGAAGCTTGTTTTTGGACTTGGGCAAGTAACAAAAAGGAGGGAGCATTCAAACTGTTAATATGGAACAAAATAATATGCAACAAAGCTCTGCATCTGTAGCAGCATTACCATCCACCTGTTTTTATGCACATTTTGGAAAATTGCATGAAAAAAATAAATCACATACAATGGAAACTCCATGATGCAATAAATTTAAAAAATATGTATTTTTAAAAATTATGCATGCAAAAGAGTAGGATAAACTTTTTATTTTGACTGCATATATTGTGTTTCGTCTACGCATTCGAAGACACAAGTAAGATATCATATTATTAATTTAAATGAACACGTGTCTGATTTAGAATCCTGATTTAGCCCTGCAGAGGTGAGGAAATGAAAGAAACAAAGATACAAGTTACATACTGGTTTATTGATCCAAACTATATCAGCACTGTCGGTGAGTGTTTCATCAGGCCCAAAGTCAGTCATAGGCTGGGCCTCGACCCGTGAGCTCTGCTTCCTCTTCAGCATGCTTGGGCTTGCTGTGCTATAGAGAGAGTGGATCTGAAAAACAAAAGTGCATACGACAAAAATTCTAACTTGAACCACAATATGATTCAATTTCAAATTCTACTCTAAAAAAAGTACCCTAGTAGCCACTGTGCATATGTTGACTAAATATTTACATTCTTCTTCTACTTTCGGCTGTTCCTAGTTTAGGGGTCGCCACAGCGAATCATCTGTTTCCACCTTACTCTGTCCTCAGTATCCTCTACTCTTGCACCAACTAACTTCATGTCCTCTTTCAGCACATCCATATATCTCGTCTTTGGTCTTCCTCTTGACCTCTTGCCTGGCATCTCCATCTCCAACATCCTTCTACCAATATAACCACTATCCCTCCTCTGCACATGTCCAAACCATCTCAACCTGGCCTCTCTGACTTTGTCTCCAAAACAACCAACCTGAGCTGTCCCTCTGATGTGCTCATTCCTAATCTTGTCCATCCTCGTCACTCCTAAACTGAACCTCAACATCCTCATCTCTGCTACTTCTATCTCTGCCTCTTGTCTCTTCCTCACTGCCACGGTCTCCAACCCATACATCATAGCTGCTCTCACTACTGTTCTGTACACCTTTCCTTTGATTCTTGCTGACACTCTTCTGTCACACAACACCCCTGACACTTTTCTCCACCCACTCCAACCTGCCTGCACTCGTCTCTTCACCTCTTTTTCCACACTCCCCGTCACACTGGATTGTTGACCCCAAATACCTAAACTCCTGCACCTTCTTGACCTCAGCCCCCTGTAACTTCACTGTTCTACTTCCCTCCCTCTCGTTCAAACACATGTATTCTGTCTTACTGCGACTGACTTTCATTCCTCTTCTTTCTAGAGCTGACCTCCAACTTTCCAGGTTTTCCTCCACCTGCTCTCTGCTCTCACTACAGATCACAATGTCATCTACAAACATCATTGTCCAAACTAAATATTTACATTCAATTAAGGAAAATAAATATTAAGACAGAAAACACATTTTGCATCTGGTTAGACGCTCATTTCACATTTCATGTCACAGAAACATAGTAATTACAGTGACGTGCAAACAGATTTCATCCGTGTGTTTCTTGTGGCTGTACATACGACATGAGGACACCGCTCTTTATGGAACCAGACAGTATGTATCGCAGTGTTGCACAGCCACCGTTAAACACAATCAAGCATATGATGCACATATAACACAGACTGTACACGGGAATACTGACTTACCTCCTGCAAAGATCGCATTGGATCTTCAGTGCAACGTAAACAAAACAAAAAAAAGTCAACCGATAAAGGCATCGCATTATATCGACTATCGCCATTGTTTCCGGATCACAACAATAAAACATGGATATCACACACCCATGGAAACAAAGCGCACATACCAACGGGAAAAGTAAAGCTGAAATTGCTCCAGCACGGCACATAACATGCGATCAGGCATTCCCTGTAAATAACACACAACAGTTAGTCAACATGGCATATGAGGTACCAAATGGGTACAATAAAATCGACAAATAATGTCCACCATATCAGACAAGGCATAAATGCAACACTTAGTGGCGGAGTCATGGATGGATGGGACCATGGGACCTGGTACTCACGGTGAGGCTCCTCATTGGTGCATTCATCCCCGGCATGGACAGGAACTGAATTCAGAATGAAAGATGGCTGATTGGTTGAGTTGATGCCTGTCCTGCAAGAACACCATTAGCATTTAATTCTTATTTAGAAAGGAGTCCAGTCAACGAATGCCACAAAGGAGATAGCTTGACCTTTACAGTGATACCAGCACAAAAGGAACCAATCGACCTCCTAAACAGTCATGTCCCATTAAGGTCAGGAAGGCTTTCTGTGACAAACCTCATACACCATGATAAAGACCTTTTTTATACAAGATTGTCAGTTGTAGCATGTAGTACACAATCAACATCAAGGCCACGTAAAGGTAAGCTGAGAAAAAGGGCAAGATTTCTGCCATTGCAAAACATCTGACACAATGCTGAGTTTTAATTGGCTCTTTACTTGTCAAGAACATTGTGGCCTACTTCAGACAGCTTCTATGTCGTCACAAGCAATTTGAACAGTAATTGCTATAGTTAGCAAGTGTTGATTTAAAGTGAATTGAAGACAACTGAAAACAAAATTGTAGGCTGTGAGAGCAGAACTGTGGAAGTAAGTTGCTGAAGACTACAATTACTTTCACTTTTTAAGAAAGGACTATTTGCCTGAAGGCAGGATGCAATCACTAAGAGTGTCAAGAGTTCTTAAGGTTTACTTGTTTCATGAGTGGTCTTGCTTCTCTGCAGACTCTGAGGGTTTTGAGACACCACACAAATCCAGAAGTTCATCTTCTAGAATCTACACTCAGTGGTGTACTGGTTCCTCTACAGCTCACATGCTGGAAAAATTGCACACTTTACCAAGACACATACCTTAGACCAGGCATCACAAAATGGCAAACCGCAGTCTGGATCCGGACACGGAGTTACGGTTGAAGGATCAGGAATTTTACAGCATAAAAAAAGCGAATTATTTATTTAAGTTAACTTTTTAATGAAATTGAATGAAACGTTTACTTTCAATTTTTTAAATCTGGAATCTTCAGCATTTGCACTTTATGAAAGATTGAATTCAGGTATTTGGGCTGTTGGAAAAACATATCTACCACTTTAGCAAAACTAACCCAAAAGCGTAGAACAAATTTACAATCTCCAATAGTCAAAATGCTCTAGTATTTGAACCAACAACACTGAAACGGAACTCAGCTAAACCACATCTGTTTAAATTCTACTCTATCCCAAGTTTTAAACTTAGGACCACAGGAGTCTGTTGGCTGCTGGCTTTCCCATGGCTCAGTCAGTAGAGAATTGTTCCTTTGAAAAGATTGTCGGTTCAAACACTAGAAAAAGAAGAACTGGACGAATATGTTCCTTCCTTGAAATCTAAGTTACTTTGGATAAAAGTGATGGCCAAACACATAAATGTAAATCACCTGCTCACATTTGGTGAAAGAAAGGGTTAGACCCTGAGCAGGTAGCCATGTCATCTCAGGTCAAAAACCGCAAACAGGTTCTTTTTTTACTATGGTAACAAACTGAGAGCCTTACATGTGAGCACAAGAAAATCAGCTAAATTCCTCTTAAAGAGGTCCATGTCCATGGAGCAAGGTACTCTGTTGTTCAGAAGGGATTTAATTCCTTAAAGATAAAAGAAAAGAGCCATTTGACATAGAACCCAAAAAAATAAGTTGCATGATAAAGTAATTGTACACCAATTTGGTGTAATTGGGTGAATAGAATTAATAAAACAAGACATGTATGCTTTTTGATAATTCTTCTATCCAAAGTGACTTACAGATCTGAAGAAAAACATGTAATTTTGATGTACAGTGAGATTTACCAATGAGATACTAGCAATGACAAAAATGCCATTAAGTTTCAGGTTTGATCATAGTCCTTTCATCAGTAATGGAAAGGCACAGGGTGAGGCCACAAATACATTTCACTTAAACACAAAAGCGCAGAATCACAGTGACATGCAAAATAATTTTGTATCTTAAAGTAGTTATCTAGAAATAAAAGCACCTCCTCGCAGTATTCATTCACCAAATCATCATGTCTGATAGCATGAACTGCGTTGACAATTCAAAGGAAAATGTGCAAAGGAGCTCTTAAGTTTGTGGTGTGAATATTTCAATAATATTAACTGTATAATGGCCACTGTATTGTTAGAGAAAGCTAACAATACTGTATTGTTTTTTTTTTCTTTCTTTTTAGAATTTAATGTATATTTGTAAATAACATGGTTAAATATATCACTTAAGTACTTGCACTTTTACTTTTCTCTTGTGGGGATTCCCTTAATGTAAATCTAAATATTTTCTCCCTCGTGCATTTTACCATCAACACTTTCCAAAACGATGCAAATCACCCTATGTCAGCTTTAAAAAACCATAATTATTGCGGACTTACTCTTTTATTGATCAACAAACAGCGTTATTTTTAACAGACACAGCTGTTGTCATTGAAGGGTCACTAAAAAGGTGTACAGTTTAACAAACTGGCTCGAAGTGCTACGTAGCTCAGTGACACAAGCTTTGATACATGAGGATAACGCTGGGAAAATCCTCCTGCTGCGGCAGCACCGTTACCATGGCAACAGATGAGAGCTGTGCTGTGGCTAATAGCTGTAGCTCTAGCTAAATAACCCCAAACACGAAACACGCGATTTACACAATATATACATACATTTCGCTTCAAACACGGCCTAAATCACTAGCCATATCTAGCACACGACTATGCCAAACCATCATCAACCTGTGTGAGTACTGTAATATTCACCAAAGGCCCTTTGACCACGCAGTCTAAGCAAACACTTCCTGGTAGACAAGAAAAATCACCGAGCCAAACAAAACAGCATTACGCCTATGAACTGGCACTCCATTCGGGTACAAATATCGAAGAGACAGGCAAAACCGCTATGTGACTTACTGGTTTTGAAGTATGCCCTTTAATGCAGTGTACACTCCATGGCTCGCTGTTTTAAGCTTGTGCTTCACTCAAAGCAGCTACCGCGCGACAGATGCGCGTGCCCCGCTGCAGCACAGCGCGAAGGACGAGATCACGCAGGCCTTGATGCGTGATCTAAATTCTGACTGATTATATTCATTAAAGTAATAAAAACTGATTAAAATCTGCTACTTTTAAAGTGTTTTTAAAAAGGGCCAACCCAACTTAAAACAGTCCTCGTTTAGGATTAACGAAAGTGGACAACAAAAAAAAAAACTAAGACTTCTCACAACTAAGAGCACGTGTTCCCCATCAGCTTATCAACCTACTTACTAAACAGTTTATACTAAAAGTTTATTTTAAACGTAAAATGCTGTAACATTTTAAATGTATATCTGCAAAAGTACAGTATTTTATCATGCAAGGTAGACAGTAATTATGTGGACATTTAAATGTTTGAGCGAATGAATCTCCTTACCTTTACCAGTTTTATGGTTATGTAACTAATTTAACTGTGCTGTTTGAGGTAAACTTTTGATAAATAAACAAAAAACCTAAAAACATTGAAGCTGCAAGCAGCGATCAAAGGGCTCTCACCATCTTGCACCACTGCTTCCCGGTAGCCAGTTTGTTGAAATATGCACTACATATGTGTCCAACGAGAATTTGTTATTGAACAATACAGGCAAATTAAATAATGAAAACCATATCATAAACTGTCATAAGACCCGCAGGTGGTGCTGTCAATGTGTTTTCTGTCATTTTTTGGCCAGTATTCTTGTCTCATATGTCAGACTTAGTTGAAAAGAAGTATCTTTAACCGAGAGTGTAACATAGTCGGTAAATTCGGGACTGATCCGACATTGTATGGCTGAGTTATAAAAACTTCCTACTTATGGTGAAAATTTGACTTTCGACAGCTCCTTTGTGGACATAGCTTTTTTCTGCACAATTTAACATCCCATATTCATTAGGATTGGACTGATTGAGTGTAGATGTGTGCCGAATTTAATTTTCCTATAACAAATCTGAAACACTTTAGGTGGTGTTACAGAGCCATTTTGCCACACCACTTTTAGGCCTTCAAAATGCACCCAAAACCCAGAGACAATAATACTCTGAGCATTTACAAAAGGGTTGTACACACCTTCGGCTTGCGAGCCCTAATAAAAACGAGCTATGATTAGTGTATTTTGTTGACTAAACCTGTTTCTGAAGACATTTATAAGAAATATATCTTGCAAAAACATTTTGTTTATGAAGTGAGTGCTGGACATGAACCATTCTGTTTGGTGATCGGCATCATTTCAGCATTTTAACAGAATATTGGAGCTTGTCAAGTCAGCTGTGCTATAAGTAAGGGAAATATAACTCACATCTGTGGTTTCTACTGTATTAAACGCATGAGATGGAGGCCAAAGAACCACTTGACAGGTGAATTAAGAGTTAAATATCCCAAATATGCCATGTCATAATGAAGTTATTAGTAATATCTGGGCTAAATACATGACTTTGCAAAGTTACATGTTCAAGATGGTTTACCTGAACTGACACAGCTCAGAGGCTAATTAAATTAATTAAAAATCACACCCTTTTTCAGCCAATAATTGCTTTGGGGTTTAAGTTTTGTATGACAAACGTTGTCAGAGACTTTTACCATGCATCTGACGCATAACATTTAAGGGTCTTAAAACTCTTTACACATAAATTCCATATGTGTCTCTAACATTATATCTTTTATTTTTTTTTAAATATATTGGAGACAAAATGATAGTCTACAGCTCAGAAGCCTCTCGCATTAAAACAAGTACAGCAGCACAAATGTGTCCTTCAGTTCAAGTATTTAATTAAATAAAAAACAAGCTGTGAGCCAAGATGCTATTTGTGTTTAGTTTTAATGAATAATATTTGGACTAAAATAGGATTGTTCTCTGTTTGTTGAGCATCTTAGTCGAGGAAGAGCATAGTGCACTAGTGCTGACAACGTTTTGTGTCTCTCAGATCAGCTTTCGAAAGGAGCCCAGTAGCGCTCCACACATAATAAATAATTCACATAACAAAAAAAAGGTATATGTCTAAAACGCAAAAAAAAAAAATCCAGTAACCCTAGTTCATTTTAATCTGGAAGTTTAATAACGGAAACTGTGATTGGGAGCTATGGTAACCAATAACAGAGGATTGATATTATAAATGAACAAATGGAACTGGACTACCTGTGTGGTTACATGAAATTAAACACCTGCCATCCAACCAGAGTCCAGTTTTCAGACAGACCATGCAAGGGTCAAATAAAACACAGCTCCTTTTTATAAAATTGTCCATGGATTTCTGCGATTTATATTCATTTTTAAATGATAATTTCACTATTGCAGTTAATGGAAAAGCTTTGAAAACAATCTAAATTATCCATCATGTATGGGTTGTGCCCCCCTTTTTCAAAAGTCAGTGGTAGACTCTACATTTGTTGCTATCATAGACAGAAAAACAACTGCGCAGAGAGAGCTCTGAAAACAAATGTTTAAAAGGGAGACATGCAGTAAAATCTTCAGTCATCTGGATGAACAACTGTTTTGAATTACATGACCAACTTTTCTTTTTGGCACTTTATATTTTCTGCTTCGTACAGCGAGTCCCAGCTAATCAAAGGCATTCACATGGAGAGCACTGCTGGCCTCTGAAGCATTCGAGCTGGATTTGGCCAGCCCGTTCTCCCTCTATTTTGGAAAGTGGAAATTCCTGAAGGTGCTTCACTTCAGGTTTCTGGTGAGGAACTAAACATGCAAGCAGAGGCTTCGATGACCTCTGTCTCAATTTCTTTACTTTTCATTTTCCTCTCTACCACTCAAGGAACTTTGGAGCAGTCGTTTCGGTGAGTTAGCATTCATTTTTTTAACAGTAAATGTGTTTTTCCTACTACGATTTGCAGACAGACGAGGTATTTAAAATTTTTGTGCATTGACAGCTGTAAAAGTAGTTCAAGGATTTTGTGGTATATTAACTATGTTTGTGTACTTTTCATGAGTTTTATTTATGTCTTTTTTTTGTTTGGTGCAAACACATGACATAGTGAGTCCTTAAAATCCAAATTAAGAACTTTTTGATCTATTGTCATGTTTTGGTTCAATTTAATGCATTATTTTTCAAGTGATGTAAATAGCAGGTGTATTTTCACTTATGTTACAGATATAGAGTGAATGAGATGGCATACTTGTTCCAAGTAAGCACAACTATACCCCCGAACCGAGTTAAGAGAAAAAATATTTTTGCGACTGTGTAATGTGAGAAAGGCCAACAGCAGAGACAAGAAGCAGGAGTGGTATTTAAGTTTTTCATTGAGGGAACTCAGTAGGAACAGAATAAACAGTGGAGTCTGTGGAATTGTAAAGAAATTCTTGCACTTGTTTTTGACAATATTCTGTTTAGAACAGAAGGGCCAGTTTCAATGAGTAGAATGCATTTGTCTGGCTCTATTTTCCTGCTGAATCGCTGTTTGATCTTTTTATACAGAAAAATAATCCACATCAAACCTTTTCCCTCCTATGCTATTCGAATATTAGGAGATACTCAAAGCAAGTACACAATTTTGCTCAGCCTGTCCTCAGAAACCAAACAACATTTTCCTCTGGAAACCAAGAGGGAGCCTGTTTGTCATTACTGGTGGAACGAAGCTTTGTGAACTGGCATACCCATCTGGCATATGTTCACCTAGAGGGGTGGAACAGGGGTTTGATGTTGAAGGCAAAGGTCAGAGGTGACTGAATACGCTTGTGTCATGCAGGCAGGTGGCTGGAGAGTGCAAAATCTCACCTGAATCATCATTGAGGCGCTGTCGGACATCCGATGGGTTGATCTGTAGTGGGAGGGGCAAATGTGAGTGTGGAATTTGCATATGCCAAGTCACTGAACCAGGAACATTCTATGGACCAAGATGTGAATGCCACGACTGGGTCTGTCCAACATATAATGACAAGACATGTGGAGGTAAGAGCTGGTAAAAGAGATTGCAAACACATTTGATGTTTAAGCAGTAGGTTCAGTGTCCCATCTGCTATAATAGGTTTGAATTAAATTCCACAGTGCAGCTTTTTAAAAGATAGGCTCATTAAAATGATTTTGTTGCCATGTTGTTGTGATAAAATCCCTTTTTAGAAAGGTTTAAAAGCATAATTCTACCCATGTCTCCTTTATGGAATATCATTTTAGTAGTTTTTCAAGTCGCCGAGTGTGTGGAGAGTTTGCCTTTAGCAAAGACTCTTGGAAACCCTGACATCAAAACCCGGAGCTGACAGCTTCATGTCCAGCTCATGGCTTTTGTACAATTTATAATTACAAGGATTCAATGGTGGTGCTTGTATAATATAATTTAGACTGCATTGAAGCACCCACGACTATCCACTTTTCAACCTCTTTTGGTGCTGAAAGCCTTATTGTCAGGGAGGTTATTCAGAAAGAATTCAAAGATAGAAATGAACTGATGCTTGAAAGAAATAGATACCATGATTTGTATTTAGTAGGTCATGGCTTTATGCCCTTGTGTCTGTTGCTATATTTTCTGTTTGTCTTGGAGCTGAGAATGACAAGTTAGTTTTCATGGAAACATGTGAAAGCCGGTACTTTGAGCCGGAAAATGCTATTTTCCAACATGGATAAAGTACATTGTATTTAGCGCATAAATGCTAATAACCACAAACCATTTTTAAAAAATGAGTATTGTATTTTAAAAGAGCTCACCCAATCCAAGAGTAAATTAACCTTTTGATTATGGACAGTGCTGTTGTTTTGTGTGTGTTTGTTTTTTTGTCTTATTTGGACCAT
This sequence comes from Danionella cerebrum, assembly GCA_007224835.1. Classification (NCBI taxonomy): domain Eukaryota; kingdom Metazoa; phylum Chordata; class Actinopteri; order Cypriniformes; family Danionidae; genus Danionella; species Danionella cerebrum. The sequence goes on from SRMA01026062.1 coordinate 681,163, forward strand.
TCAAAGACTGTTCTTCCTGGATTTTATGTTAATTTGTCTATAAATAATGAAACAATAACAAACAGATAAAAACACCCATACATTTCTGCTACACCGTAATGTTTTATCTGTGTAGATGTTGTCATGGAGCACAAATGTGAAGCTAAAATGTATTTGTGGAAGCGTGCAGCAGAAAAGCTCATTAGTTTGTTACGTGTGAAAATAATGCTCTCTGATGTGTATTTCCTATTTTCCTATTTTTTCTCTTTGTGAAAATAGGACTTTCACTCTCTAGCATCAAGGCTATTTACTGCACAGCTTTGCTTTGTGTTTAAAAAAAGCAGCTTTTTTAAAAAAAAAACATATTGTTTTACTTAATAGTCAACATAAATTCTTTTGCTGAATTTTTTCATTTTCTTTGTTTTTATGTATTTGTTTTCTTTTACAAGTTGGCATGATTAGTGGTGAAGTTTTGCTCAGAAAAAGAACACGTGTCTGAGTTTCTGAGGAAGTGTTTGGGGAGATTCCAAGACTCATTTTGCATAGGAAAACACCTGTTTTAACTCATTAACAAATAGATAAACATTGCCTGATGCAATTGAAAGACCTAGAACTTCTGGACAACTCTTTTGGATAGTATCTTCAAATCTGCTCGTCAGCTGTAGGGTTTCATTGCTCTTGGACATACAACTTTCACATTTTAATCTGTTTGATCTGGTTCCCATGTCATCCAAGATTATATACAAACAGAAAGACAAAATAGATTTAAAACAAAGTTTTTATGAAATGTTTTTTTCTTATTGGCAAAGATCTTTTCAATTTTCTCACTTGCTTTTCTCCACTCCTAATAAAAGTTAATAAAGGTTTCAAGGTGTCATATTAAATATTTTGTAAGTCACTGGTTCATTGTTTTGCTCATTTTTCTCTATAAAAATGGCATTTTTCCTCATTATTCAGTGTTATCTGAAACTTGCACCTTCCTCATTAAGGAACAAAACCTGAAGCAAGTGGATTTTAGGTGTCTGATGCTTCCACTAGTCGTTTATACATAAATAACAATGAGTTGACTTCTGGTACCCTTAAGATCCACTGCTTTTGTTTTTGTGTGGCTGAGTGGGCATTTCAGAAAAGTGACATTCCATGTTTTCTGGTCCCAGTGGAACCCAGTCAAGAGCTTTTGTCCACGATCATATTGTTGCTGGGTCTACTTTTCAATACAAATGAACTCGGATGTGGAAGTGACCTTTAAGAGTAACACACAACCTGAGTACTACAAAGCTTTAGGATTTTAAGGAAAATCAGACACAAATTTTCACTGGTTCTGATTTTTAAACCAAGTTTAGGCCCACAGAAATGCACCATAAAACAATAATACCCTCTATTATTACAATAGTTATTCAATATCTTTATATCAATACCATATTTTGTTATTTAAAACTCAAGACAAGAAAATTAAAGGTAATATTATTGATTATATATCGCTGAGGGAAATATAGTTCCTAACAAAAATTTTTATTAACATTTTGTCTCTCCCATCACACACAAACTTTGCAATGATTTATTAATTAAATTGCTGGAAATGCATATTTTGGTACCACAAACAATGAATGCTTCCCAAGTTCAGTTATTATAAGTATCTTTATTTAAGAATATGAGCTAAAGTAAAAACATAAAACATGTGTTTGCAAGCCCTTTCGCCTGACAGCAATTGTTTATTTACATTTATGTGTTTAGCAGATGCTTTTATCCAAAGCCACTTACAGCTCGGCAGTTTGTTACAAGGTCGTATTAATCATAAGACATGCGCAAGGATGACGTTCGAGCTGATACAGAAAATAAATTCAGTGCTTCTGAGGGTTTTTTAGTTAAGTTAATAAGTGCTCTCAAAACAGTAGCGTTTTTATGATAATACAGTGTTTATGTTTCAGTTGAAGAAACACAACCATTTCTTATCTCTGTCTGACCAGTCTTTTTGTTGTGTTTACTACTACCGCTCAGACAGCAGCTTGGATCCATACGTCAAATTACATGAAAAGGTCAGATGCCTTCCAGGTCAATATGAGTTTGGGAATACAACGGAAGAGGAAATTGTTTTCGGACACTGTGTCATTTCACTGCAAATGTGAACGATGCTTCCAAAGTGGTGCTTTCATTTCCTTTATGGTCTTTCATCCAATTAGGAATACATGACCAATGGTCAGTTGACAGGAAATAGACAAAAGATGAATATGATAGGACCACGCGTCTCCCTTGAGAGCCCATGAGTATGAAATGCTAGACCCCAGCTCGGCTCCTCTCATAAATCCTAGGTCGTCTATGAATTCATTAGATGGAATAAACCACATTTTCATCATGACTTGTGCTATATTTGCGGTGGCAGGTCTAAGCTTTATTGGATCGGACAGGTGTCTCCCTCACACCCCGCTTAGAATCATTTCACACTCTACAAAGCGAAGCAGCAGAACAACAAGGTGAAATAATTATCTCACTGACTACTTTCACAAAGAGTTTATGTTTAACAGGAGGAGAAATTAATTGTGGTCAGTTTGAAATTTAAAAGTACAGTTCAGATTGTTTTTAGACAATAACATAAGGCATAAATATGATTGCTCAAAGAAAAGCAACTCTCACATGAACTCCACCCAAAGTGTTGCATCTAAGGGTTGCATTGCTATGTGTATTTTCTCTTTTAGCTGGAACATTCTTGGTTTAAATCCCATGGTGCCAGACATGGAAATCCCTAGACTCACTTTACTGGGCCACGGTTTGCAACTTCTTTCAATTTCTGCAACCTGCAAATATAAGTTCTAGAAAACACTTGCCTACTGTCTTTACTTCAATTTCCATGATATTTACTTCAATATTGACATACAATGGTTTGAAAAAGTGTTTACCCCTTACTGTTATCTTATATATTTACATGTTTGTCACATTTTAGTAATTAAACTAGTTTTATGGTCAGACACATTAGTCAACGATGACACAAGTAAATGCATTGCTGACAATGTTGTCCTTTTCTTTTCCATTTTTTTATCCATCTGAACTTGTTAGTATTATTTAAAATAAATATTTAATCAATGTGGCACGTGTTTTATTTCAGTTAGAACCAGAATTGTAACTGATTGAATTGACCAAAACTGCAGAAATACATGAAAACCTGTTTATGTTCTGGCATGTTTACAGTACACAGCGTGCTATTTTTCTTCCTGTATCTGTGTTAGTTTCTTTAAATGTTTCTATTTTTTGGTGCACGCTCAATCAGAACCATGCCGCTATTACACCCGCTCTCCAATCATGGCTGAAATTGCTTTCTTTGAATATCGAATCACATGCTGATTTCAATTTGTTTTGCATTTGCATGGTGTCATTAGTTAAGACCAGCTACCCATAGGTGCATGGTTATTTTTTTATACAAATATATATTTAAAAGAACTTAAATATTTAAATTTAAATGTTTTCATGTCAAGATTGTATTTAATTCTTTCATTTAGTGGTGGCACCCTTGTGCTTACGCTGTTTAGTTATTTAACTCTTGTTATATTCATAATCTGCTTGTGTCTAAGATCTATATCTATGCACATGACATCACAGTATATAGAAGTCATGGAGTGGCAAAAAGTCTCTTCAAGCTAGCTGTAAATGTAGAAAATTGGGGAAAGCTGTTGTGCGATTGACTGCTCGTACTGATTTCTAAAGACTTTGGTTAATTCTTAGACGACTGACGACTTTTAAACACGGCCATTTCACTTTTTATTTTGCTGCTCAATGGGAAAGTGACATCAATGCATTCCCTCGACTTCCATTCTGTTTCCAGTCCAAGCTCAGGTCATACTGCTCTCTTTTCCAGTTTACATATTTATCCCTTGTTTCCTAAACTTTAACTGATATCACGGATTCTCTTTTTGTTTCAAACCTGATTATTTTCTGAGTCTAAAACACTAAAAAGGAATAGTCAAACCTATTTGGGACAGAAAAAAAAACTTAAATAGTTTGTCCGTTAAAGCTGTATTAGTTTGTAACACAAACTACAAGCATATGTTTAGTATCTCCTGTGAAGGTCTGGTGAATTCATTAATCTGCTCACCCTCTACTCTTCCCAGCTGCTTGGAAGGAGCCGTAGCTCATGATAGCCTGTCAAGAATGAGGAGTAAATGATGCCTCTTGTGGCAGAGTAACAGCGTAAAAGCTCTGTTCCTCCCAGATCATGAAAGCTAGCAGTTAGCAGTATGATGCACTGTCCACCAACATCCCATTAAAAAACGTTTAAGAATCACAGATAAATAAATAGTTAAGTTTGGATGTTTATTGGTGGATTTATTATTTAGGTTTGGGTAAAACTTGTGGAACATCACATCCTACTGAAATAATGTACTGTAAATCTCTATAGTGTATATTAGTTGGCCCACTGTCAGATTTATTAAAGAAGATTGACTTTTTAAAAGATAAATGCCAGAACTGGGCTTTTCTCTCACTATATTAAATACCAATTTGGTTCTAATCTGCATTACACAAGATAGATGTATCCTCCATTTGATATTAGCATAAAGCGTGACTTTCTTCCTGATTGGCTAGAAAACACTGAATGTTTGTGACAAGCAGCCAAGACTCTCTGGTAATGAGTACATGAGCAGAACAAGCCTATTGTTAAGGACTGATGGATGGCTCTTGAGGACGACATCAAATTTACATGATGGATTAGTGCAGCCAGTGATTGAGGATGACACTTCAGGATGTGGCTGAAGAGCCACATTTCCAAGCAAAGGACATGCTAGTAGCATATTTCGCCTTGAGTGCACATTCATTTTTATCCATGATGAAGTCAAGAATAATGATCAAGGCAATCATAACGTACGTGTAAAAATAACAGATGTATTTTTCTTCCCTCGCATTTGGAACTGTGGCATGCAGACAGAAAGAGATGTATCTCAAGGAGCCAACAGATACAGCCAAGGAAAAATTGTTTTATTATATTAGTTTGTAAGAAGTTTGGTTTTCTTTCGAAGCAAGAGCTCTGGGGGAAAAGATACTCAGCCCCTTTATTATATTTGTCATCTTTCAGCGGGCCACTCACGGGCTGTAGAAATGAATGCAGGAGCTTTGAGACAGGAGAACAGAACTGATTACATGGTTTTAAAATATATTTTGTTTTTCCAGCAACAGTTTCATACTTTCAGGTAATAAATATTGAAGTGAAATATAGTGACCCAGATGGTGTGTTAGTGCTAAACTTCACGGTTAAACCAGGGTCACAGTTCCTTAAGATTTAACCTGTTTTTCAACAAATGCATATTCTAGTTGAGTTAGTATGCCACATGTGGTCACGCTTGGCAAACATTACACATTTTATGTTAGAGGCAAGTCTATGATTTAGTCTACTACTGTGATTTAGTCAGTGTCATTGCATGGTCTAATGCATAAACACAGTACTTTTTTTTTTTTTTTTTTTTTTTACCAAAAATGTGATTAACCCTTAGAAATCCAGGGTCTTTTTCAATTATTACTACTTTACAATTTGCAGAAACAAATAACCTTTAAAACCATTTTTTTTTGTGCAATGCTTGGTACATTTTTTTAAGGACAACCGCAGCTTCTTTTGTTTTGTTTTTTTACAAAAAATTGTAAAAATTATATTACACAATAATTACATGGAAAACCTGGAATTGTACAACAACTAAAAGTCATTTTAGTATTAAATGTATTCTCAAAAATTGAGAACAAACAGTCTTTATGTTTTAACAAAAATCTAAAGTGTTGAGACAAAAAAAAAATATTAACCCCCAAAAAAGTAAAGACAAGGTCAAAACAATGTGAAAATTCTATTAAAAAAAAAAGGCAAACCTTTCCTAGACCTTAATTTCTGAGCACCTTTTTTGGCTTTGTTTTGTGTCAGAACATTGAAAAACACAAGCCATATCACAGGTATTGTTCTTCCATGAGTTATTCCTTCTAGATGGCACTGATGGCAAAGAGTTGGGGCCTGTAATCATTTTAATTTGAATTACCTTGCAAATGATGTCATATATATATAATATTTATTTCTTTTTTTGGCATCTTTAAACTGTGAGAAGCACACGTGTGAAAGTGTGGAAGTATTATGCATTTTAGCCTGTCCTTCACCTCTCCCCAAACACCTTACAAATGTGTCACTAAACACAAAATCGATCTCTCTGTAAGCCCTTTAGCCCATGCCATTTGTTATCAGCCCATTTACTTTAGCATTGTTGCTCAGAATTGTGACCACATGTTTCTCAAATCAATCAATATTTGACCTATACATGTGTTTTTTTTCTGCAGACCGTGGGATATGTAACTGTGGAAAGTGTTTCTGTGATGAAAACTGGTTTGGGGAAGCCTGTCAGTTCCAGGAGCAGTGTTCCCTTTCCAGTAAAACCAGTAAAGACCTCTGCCGCAATGCTCAGGGAGTGGTTTGTTCTAATGCAGGTAAGATACGGGTGGAGATTTATGATGTGCACACATTCTTTGTGGGTGAGCAGGCTTGACCCAGAGCTTGTACTTGACCTTGACTGAGCATTGTGTTGTGTCTGTATGTTGTTAACAGGACACTCCGATGCTTTTAAAAGTTATCTGGATATATATCATCTGAAAGCTGCTTTTGAATTTCCTAAAGTTTAATGACTGTTGTAAACTGTACTGTGAGTACTGTGAAAAAAGTTTGAAAAAAGTCGATGTTGAGATCAGTGTGTATGTGTGGGTGTCTGCGTGCATGTGTGCATATGTGTGTGAATTTTTAAATGTGACATGCCTGCATCCCCTGGATAGGCACCTGTCACTGCGGCAGCTGCATGTGCTTCAACCCAGATGGGAAGAGGCTGATCAGCGGACACTATTGCCAGTGTGACGACAGTCAGTGTGTGGAGGAAGACTCTGGAGAAGTGTGTGGAGGTACTTCTTGACTTCAACATCAAGTCCTAAAATCATTTTGTTCCAGTGCCAAAGATTTATCTCCAGAGCACAACTCAAGAGCCTCGAAAAGATATTGATGAATCATTCATTGATTTTATAAAGCAATCAAGATGCTTGTGCTATGGTAAAATACTTGTAAAATACCTAAAAAGTATTGTTTTGTGTTTAGATTTAATTAGATCTGGTGAGCTACTATTATCTCTCCAGAAATCTACTCATTTAAGCTTAATTTATATTATGAAGAGTATTAATAAAGTGGCTGTGAAGGCTGAGGTTCCACAAGGGTCAATTCTGGGCCCCCTTTCTTTATTTGTTTATGAATCCGCTGGGTGACATGCTTGGTCAGTTCACTTTGATCTCTATTCTAAAAACGGCCAATGTTATGTACCCTAAATCTACGGGGTCTTTCTTGCATCTAATTAGTTAGGACAAAAACTAGACCAAAGCTTAAGAAGTTATATTTTTATTTCACAAGTTTAGTTGTGAAATATATTTCATCCTAGTAACGAAACTGTATACTTGTTGAGCATGGGAGGAAGCCGTCCAAGTAAGGAGTCCAAGCAGCCCAAAACAAGTGTATCAAACAGGGGCTAGTCCTGATAACCTCCTCTTGAAAATTGTTAAATGAAAAACATGTAGGGCGGCACTGTGGTGCAGTGGGTAGCACTGTGGCCTTCCAGTTAGAATTTCTGTTCACATTTCCCCAGTTCCGCACATTGGTTAATGGTGCATCGGTTGGCTCCACAGCAACTGTTAGGTCTTTTGAGGCTGTAATTTTTCTGTCATCAGATGTTGAATTGCTCATGGTCCCAATAGTATAACGGGAGTCAAAAAAGGCCAGAGCTTTTGCAGATGCGGCCCAAAGGCTGTGGAACACTCTCCCCCTGGAGCTTTGGAAATCTGCAAGTTTATGTGAGTTATAAGCATTCCTATTTGGGAGAGCTTTTCTTGGAGATCTTTTCATCGTCTCACCCTCTTCATTAACTGTTGGTGTGAGATGTAGGTTGACCGGTAACATTTGTGCAGAATCATTATTAACAGTGGGAGCACATTCAATTAGCTGCACATATTGTGGTACTGAAATGAGGATTAAAATGATAATTTATTAATTATACATAATTAAGTCTTATTTACCGGATGGGATACAAACTAGTCCTTGTGTCTGAGCAGGATCCAATAAGCTCGTCATTTGGCAATGAAAACAATACGTTTATATTTCCGAATATAAGCCATGTCTCATGGCAACAAACTAATTTAGCAGAATAGACACAAGGAAATGGCCACCATCTGAGATGAAAGGTGCAGGTGGATCCCTCTCTTATGCATATAAATAGCATTATAAGAACATAGCTTTACATCTCTACCCTTTGAGATCAATACAACCCTTATATACTCTTATTTTAAGAATACACACAGAGTTAAGTCAAAAAATAACTGAAGAAGGAAGTGCTGTAAAAACTGGATCAGGAAGACTCATGGAAGAATGCACCCACTCCAGTTTCATATGCAAACAAAATTATTGCTCAATCATTTGTGGTTGTCGTTTCGCCATTTGTGTACAAACGGTATAACCATAGGCTCCAGTAGGATTAAAAGAATTAACAAATTTACGAAACCACTCTGTAATTGGATAGTTCTCTGCTGTTTGTCCTGAACCTGGTTACGTCAGCTCGTTTTGTGACTCATAAAATCAATGACGAATGTCCATTTAAAACAGTAAACGCAAAAAAATGAAAATGAACCCTTTGCTTATTAAGAATTAAGTTGAATTGTTTAGGTTATACTTTTTTCAGAGTTTTGACACTTTGGCAAAAAGTGTGGAAATTTTTACCTTTTTTATCTCATCATTTTCATTTGTTTTATAAATATTGACAGTCAATTTAGAGTAAATTGACCCTTTAACAAAAAAAAACAACAATTTTTCTGTCTTCAGTCTCCTGCAAAAGTAAAAACTTAAACTAATAAGCAGATAATTCATATAATTGCCATGTCTTCATTTTTTACATTGTTAAGGTGATGATTACAAAAAACCTCTAAAATGCAACTGAATATCTCTCTTCCTCTCTTTGTGTCGCTGGTTGCAGGCCATGGAAAGTGTTACTGTGGAAACTGTTACTGCTCTGCTGGTTGGCATGGAGATAAATGTGAATTCCAGTGTGACATCAGCCCATGGGAGAGCAAGCGGAGATGCACATCTCCAGATGGCAAGATCTGCAGCAACAGAGGTCTGGCTTTGTCCAAGCATTTACCTCAACCTAAGATTTCCTCTATTTCCCCCATAAGCCTGTGGCTTCAACTAATAACACACACCCACCCACCCACACACACACGGTTTACTCTTTACTCAGCATCTACATCAGAGAATCTGTCTCCCATTGAGAATCTGCTCTCATTGTTTGATTTATAAAGCTAATATCACCTGACAAGCACAGATGAGTGTGAATCAAGGCATTTTCTTTTAAGACACATAAGCCTGCCAAATAAAACAGAAGCTATGGCTCATGTATTTGTTGGTGAACCTCCAGGGTGCTTCTCTGAAATTGATTACAGCACAAGGGTGAAGTGGCACACAGTATAAACTCAACCTCCCATCTGAACCTCTGTCTCGGGTTAACCTGCCCGCAAGCCCAGCTTAGTCATCAAAAGGAGCCATGCTGGTTTTCTGGATCAAATAATAAGTCTTCAGCTTTACTTTAGTTTCCAAAAGATTATCTATAAAATACACAATGGCCAGATTAGCAGCATTGTAGTCAGTCTATGGAAACAAATGGCAAAAAGGATTTAAATGATGATGAGTGTTCATGTTTGTTTTATAGTTAAAGTCATCATTTAGTATTTTTTTCAAGCCATCTATTCTAATATCCTTTATTTTTATTCATTTTTACCCTTCAATTATATGTTCTGCCTTGTGTGAATGGCAGGTCTCAGTGGATAGCTGCTTTTTGGAAAATGACAGGCTCTTTGTCAGTCAAGCTCTCAACCCACGTATATGAAATGGCTTGGCCTTCTCTGTGAAAAACAAACATGCAAATTTATACGCTTTATAACCTTTTGGTGTCAAAAAAAAGTTTTATGACAAGCAACATTTGTATTTGAAGTGCACAACTTTACTGTTTGCTTATATAGGGCCATATTGGACAAAATCACAGACAGGTCACTCAAATATCTACTTCTACAGAGTCACAAATCCTTCTCATTTGCCCCTTTTTAAACTGCAGGAGGAAACCCACCAGCAATCTCCTTCTTTCCTTGCAAGTGTATAATGGAAAATGACTGGAACTGCGATTCATCAGTTGGGGCTGATACCTGAAGTGAGCTTAAACTTTAAACCACTCAGGCATCTTTGCAAAATTATATGTCTACCCTGTAAAAATTTTAACTAGGGCCACATTGAACCCTAGTTCGACTGCAGATTCTAGTCACTTCTGCAACTTCTATACCTTCTCTTCTTGTTTTATGTAATATTTAATAGGAGACAATTATCCTTTAGTCACATTTTATCTGAAAGATTATAAAATTAGCTCTCTCCATCACTTAGAGTAAAAAAGATTATGTAATATTTTACTACTGCCCCCTAGTGGATGGATGGTATCAAATGCTCTCAAACTAGACCGCAGACTTCTTAGCTTTGTGGTCTTAAAACTTTTTAAATGACAGTTTTTCCAATGATGGTTTGAATGGTTGGGTAAAAATATTGTAATGGGTATCACGTCATAGACATAATATCGAGGTATGTATCGTTTTGTGAGCAGAGTGTCGGAACTTGACTTACAAGCATGAGTAGAATGGGAAAGTTCCATTCAGATAACTTTCCTTTATGCTGAGAGTGAGCCTTTGATAGCCTCTATCTATAGGTGATAGCCAATATTCCATTATGCTTTATAAGATTAAAAAAAGTAAATATTTAAAAGTCTATTCAAGGATTACACACTTTGGTCATTTTTCATAATATTGTAAAAGAAACAAAATCCACTTATATCCAAAATGATCTGTTATGCTGTTTGTTTCTTTAAATGCTAATGAGGTCACAACCCCTGCCTCACTCTGTTATACAATGGTAGTTTTTTTTTAATTAATGTAAGCACAACAGCATATCTTGTACTAAAACGCTGCTTAGTGTCTGGTTTATAATCAGTTTTGCCCTATTTTAAATCAGTCTATTGCTATAATCTGCCTACTGAAGTCCAAATATTAAGCAGGGAGATGTAATTTGACATTTTTTGGGATTGTTCTGACATATTTCAATAAGAATGAACAATATTCTTAACTTTATTGCAATCCCATCTTCAAAAAATAGCCTGGTGTGAAATTATTTGAGCCAACATACACGTGTTTGTTTTGGGTGGTGATGCATGTCCATGATGAATAAAACATGTCCACTGCATCATCAACAGCTCAGTTGATGAAAGGATATGAGAATAGTAATACGTTTAACACCGGAGAACATCTCACACTCTTCTGAAGCCATGGTGACTGGTTGGATTCCTGGTAATTAGTAGGCGGGATCCTATGACAGTTAAGATTGAATCCATTTTCTCAAGGGGATTAGAGACTTTTGCAGATAAAATCAAAAACCCTTGATGGATTTCAAACATTTTGTTTAAAACTTTATTAGACTTTTTTTTATTATTCATCTGAGGTTCTCTTAAAAATGAAGTAGTTACTGTAGATCCTTAACTATATATTTATTTAATTTTATATGGAAAAGAATGCTTGATTGTTTATATGAAAGATTTGAATTGCTTATACCTTACCCAATGAGTCCCTGCCAAGTGTAAATAAGCAAAGGAATATGTCATGGAAGAGTAGGCTCCTATTACTGAAAAGCTTTCCTGTGACTAATGGACGAACAGTAAGCAATGTCATACTCTTAAATGCATGAATGCAATTATGAAGCTCATGCTGTTCACAATGCAAATCAAGTAGGAAATTCATAAGGTCTATGTTGCGGAGAGGACAGGTCTTTGACAACGCTGTGAAGAGGCAGAGGCAGCCGTTGAGCCCCTGCTCACAGGATGCCAGTTGGCTCACTTCCCAGTGTGCATTCGGCATAGAGATAAGAGAAAACAAGATTTCTAGTTGGGCTGCCACTGGTCTGGCGTGGGTTCATCTGAGTGGAGGTGTTTCCCGCAGCTCTGTTGCCATGACTGTCGCCCCAGCAATAGATTAGCTGGAACTTGGAGGGAGCATCCTCATCAATCCTTGCCATGCATGGCTTCTTTATTGTCAGCTGGACTCTAGAGGATTAGGGCCCCAGGAGAAATTTGGCTTTCCTTTTCAGCATCACTTCAATTATAGTGCTGTGCAGCTAACTGTTTCAGAGAGCTCTAATCCTCCAAGCACAGACAAAACAGTCTGATCCCATATTCCAGTAGGCACCAAATGGGTGTACGTGCTGCAGGCTACTCATGTCAGCTTTTAATTTTCAAAGTTACTATGACCCTCCAGCAATTCAATATATTAAATGTTTCTTTTTCAATTTTACAAACTTTGTAGAATTTCTGAGATTATACTTTTTTAATTGTTTAGAACATGAATGATAGAAAGTCAGACTTCGCATTAAGGGTTGCTGCTGGTCTGGAACTACACCACACTTGAGTAAAAACAAAACAAAAAAAAAACATTCTGTTATAATTATCTCAAATGAAATAGGCAAAATTATATTAAAATTACAATAGTAATGCATGGCTGTGATTTAATTCACACTGTTATGCATGCGGATAACTTCACCTATTGCTACCAAAAATGATGGTTCATTTTCTAAGGGTGGAAATATTTCGGTTGAAATGATATAGGCTTTACCATTTTGTTCACAAAGATGTGGCACTGTTCTAATGCTAATTAGAATTATATAAGTTGTAAGTTACTATACAAAACAGTTAAAGGTCTTTACTGATAAAAATGTAACAGTGACTCTGTGCCAGCTGGTGCATTTTACAGTAAGGGGGCAACAATTATGTACTCATTACCGTCGCAGTTTTTGTTTAAATAAGCACTTAGCTTCTAAACTTTGCTTCTCTCTTCTAAAGAACACAAAACTTTATAAAAGCAATTTTTTTTAATCGTTTTATTTCAAAGGAGATAAGGAAAGGAGAACATTGGTTAGCGAAGTCTTCTTTTCTTACCAAGAGCTGTGTATTTTCTTCTTCTGTCTTTTGAAGGCTAAGGTCCTAAATCTTGTGATAATCAAGTAAGTTTCCCGTTATATGTCTTTCTCTCACAAAAATTCCACGCAAATTCACCTTTGACTGGCACATTTCCACCGGTGATGCTGAAAGTAAACTTATGGGCATTGATATGTTAAACAGACAGCTACGATCATCTCTGCATAACAATTCCATTTAGCTATAGTTAGTTCATTTGTGTTGACTATAAGGTTTCTAGTTCAAGGCGCAGTGTGTGGTAGGGTTGCACCCTATAATGTCCTCTTGTGACCTCTATATATCTAATATTTACAACAGAAATTCAAATATAACATGGTTTTTGATATTTTAATTGTGATACTATTAATTCTGAGCTTTTAACTTTTTCAATCTGGATAAGTGAGGCGTTCAATTAAAGGGCTCATGTTGTTCACATTGGTCGAAATGTATGAAAATGTGATTTTTCTACTCAAAGCGTCTCTGTTTTTAATTAAAGTCACTGCCTGGATTGAGCCAGAGATGCTTTGAGAAGGGCAAAAACAATGGATATTAACAATGGTTTACAGCTAAATAAAGCCTCAGAAAGAAGTAAACGAATAACTGAAATTCATTTTTGTTAAACGAGTTGTGATCGTGTTAAGTGGTGAACCAGATGTGAACACTGGCGGATTATGAAAGTTTTCCACAATTGGTTTAAAGACACATTGTGATTTTTGCATCTATCGGACCAGTTTCCACACTATAATGTTAGATTTATTTTTGATTTAGACCCCTGCAGTCGTGCCTGTTTAAAATGGAGTCACTTTTTAGATTTTACTGGGACACACTAGATTTGTTTACTGGTCTCCCTTGGATGCCCTACGCATACACATTACATCAACGGAATGATCATTCCTTTTATTTTTGGAAATGTACAAATCCATCCATCTTTCCCTCTCTGTAGTTTCCGCCTATCTTTGCAGGCACATGTGTGTGTGGGGAGTGCACCTGCTATGATGTGGATCCTTCCGGAGACTGGGGTGACATTCATGGAGAAGCCTGCGAATGTGACGAGAGAACCTGCCATTCCATGTACGACAGATACTCTGATGATTTCTGCTCGGGTGAGGCACCAGCTGAGACATTTCCCTCACACTTCTCATTCTTAGAGTCATTTATCTGTTGGGGATACATCCTTGCTTTTCACTCTAAGCACTCTAAAAAGCGAAGTTGGAAACTTTCTTCTTTCTCAAAAGGAAATGGTTCACATTCCAAAATCCTGCAGTGCAAATACTGCAAACATATGTGAGGGTGGAACTCTTCAATATCCGTTTTCTCCTCACACTGATCTTGTGCAAACATAGGCACTTGGATTATGCTGAGCTAAGGAACGACAGATGTGTTTCAGAAACATTTCAACATCTGTTTTCAACACTGAGGAAAAACTCTTTAGCCAAATGCATGACTCGCTCAAACATTGTGCTGGTCTCTGAGAGTGTTGGAACTTTTACATTCAGACCTAAAAAAATCACTCTAACCAAATGTTTGATCTTTGGTTGTATCTAGACCAGCTTTAGGCAGAGTTTCACCCAATCAAACGTCCAGTTGAGGGCTCAAGATCCTGCTTTGTATTTCTCTGAAGGTCACGGCCAGTGCAACTGTGGAAGGTGTGACTGCAAGGAAGGCTGGGCTGGAAAGAAATGCGATCATCCTCTCTCCTGTCCACTGTCTGTGGAAGCCAGTCAGAAGAAGTGTCGGGGAAGCTCCAGCCTGCTCTGTTTTGGCAGAGGTAATTAGTTCTAGTATCTATTCATCCGTGCCAAAGTGAATTCCAGCAGTAGTGTTTCACAGATTGGAGGTGTTGCCTTTGTGGCTCCAATGGTAGGCCAGAAGGCTCTTAAAGGTGAAGTGTGTTATTTTCAGCCCTTGCAAACATGGCAGAGAGAAAAGATCAATGCTAAAATGATCAAAGCTGTCAAGTATGTCAATCTAAATAGACTGTGTTGAATTAAACACACCGATGTTTAAAGTGAAGTATGTGATTTTCTACTCATTCCTAATTAGGCTCTATAGTTTCACGAGGCTTGATGCAAGAAAGAACAGCACTACTTCTGGAAATGTACAAAAACAGTCAGTAATAGTAAATATAACAAAAAAAAAACAATTTGCGGGTTTTTTAGGGTTTTCAGGGCCTTTAACTCTTAATGTAGGGATTCCTTTTGTGGAGGGAAAGTACTTTTGAATGTGCTCAGCATAATGCTGTGCATGTTCTTGGACGCATTATTTCCTCTTTAACAATCAGTTGCCTGGTTACTTGTCAATCATCTGGTCAGATTTTGAACATGTATTTTTTCAGGTACTTCATGCGGAAACAGTTATATTTTGTTTAATTTAACTACAAATAAATAAATGTACTCTTGTAAAGGTTCACATTGTTGCTGAATGGTGAAAAATAATCAATAGAACATAAAAAATATTAGTTTTACACAGACAAAAATAATGAAGTGCTTGTATGAAACCTTTATATTAAAAGTTTAATATACGTTCATCTTACAGAGGATTATGGGTAATATCAGTTGTTTGAGGGTTCATTGATCAGCTCTTCAGAATCTAACAGGAAAGAGTAAATCATCAGGGCATCATGGGGATAATATTTTAGTAATACAATGGTTTGGGAAACTCTAAATCTCATTTCATATACTTCATAGTGTAGGTAATGCACAGATATACTTTTCTTCTAAATGACCTTTGGAGGCTCAAACTGGACATAACCAGCAGTGTCTCACGACCTGGTATTTGTAATTAGGCAAATGTTGACAGGAGGTGGCTGAACGTTTAGGTTTAAAATTACAAAAAAGCATCAAAATTATGTATTATAGTTTACAAACTATTTGTACCAGGCTTTAAACGTGCTTTTTCTGCTATTTAGCATGCGTGTTGTATAGGGGATCTGCTCAAACCTGACACTAGTGGTCGAATGAGGAATTGCAGTTTTAGTCAATTCCTATAATGCACCCTTGGGTAAAGAGAGAGGCTTTTGTTTTATTTTTGTTTAATAAAGCTTTAATTCTGCGGTAATCAAACATTTCGTCTTCCAGCACTTGAAAGCTGTGCTGGTTTGGAAGAATTCACAGAACTGTACATCTGGAAGGGTCAAAAGTTGGGCATTCCTTTTCCACTACGTTTTAAGTATGTTTGGTACATTCTACTGCATGTGTCAAATTAGTAAATACCTTAAAACCCAAGTCCTTAATATCTGTGTCTGGAATGGGACCTTGTTGATGCAGAATAACTACCTTGTATGTTGTTGCTGTGGTCAACCTTACCCTGAAAAGAAACTGTCATTCACAACCTCACCTTTGTAGAAGTTTGGCTGCTCCTCATCCAGTTTCAAGCCCAATAATGATTTGATTAAGGTTTTTTTCTGTATGTTTACTTTGTGGCCACAAACTGTCATAATCTTTTGAATTCTTAGCTTCCTTTGAATCTGGGGTTATTGGTACTTTTATTGGACAGTACTGTGCCTGCAGGTAGCACGGTGCCAAACACGTAATCACTGCATGAGTCTTGTTAAAAAGGAATGAACTCGTAGTTCTCATGCGGTCTCCACTAAGAATTCTATTTTCGCTCTCCCTTCTGCATAGGAAATTGAAGAGAGTGAAAATAATGGTCTTTTCTCAAGAAGTGATAATTTAACTTTCCTAAAGTCCTTTCACTTTCAACTATGTGTTCTCTTGGACTGCTGCAACACACTGTAAAATGACTCACTGTAAAGTTCAGAAGTCTAATGGCTTTTGTTAGAACAGTAAAAATAAAAAAAGCTAACTTCAAAAGTTAATTTCTTGACTTGTTTGTTTAGGTCTGTTGAAGACAATGATTACATCCAGCACCCCTGCTGTTAAAACATAAATGTGAAAAGCAGTCTAGAAGAACCAGCCTCTCCGAACCTTTGTTTCTGTTCTCATGTTCCTTTTCCAGCACCTGAAATAACACTAAATCTTGCAGCGCGGCTTGCAGTGAAAAAAAAAATCTTTTCTTCTCAATGCAGCAATAGTTTGAAGGGATTTCTCTCTTTGGATCAAAAGGTATTTCAAAAGTGGTTCCAATTTGGTTTTATCCAAAGTGACTTACATTTCAAGAAAAGAACACCGTTTTGCTTTCCCCAGGGGTCGTGTATGGCTAACACAGTGCTCTATTGACTGAGTTCCAGGAAAGTGAAAGCTTTAAACAAATCACCCAGTGTTGTGAGTTATAATAAACGGTTCAAATTTCCACTAGTTATCCACTAAGCCAATTTCTAACCAGCATCGACATCCACCAGTATATACTGCACTGTGCAAAGGTTTTTGGCAGATGTGGTGAAAAGAACGCTTACAGAAATGGAAGGGTTAACAATTTATTCTCAGAAATGTTTGAAATCTCAATCAAATCTCTATTTGATATGACCACCCTATGCCTTCCAAACATCAGCAAAGGTACATGAGTTCATGTAATCTCAGACACACTTGATGTTGGGGTTATATCGTCACTTCTGGTTCTTCTTTATGCTGAAGATAGTTCTCAATGACTTTTGCTTTGTGCCACAATATGCATACCTAATGATATTGCCTGATGGATCTGCCTATATGGCCTGAACCAACACCATTTGCAAACATTCAGCTCCAAACAATGATGGAACCACCTCCACCATACTTAACTGTTACCTGCAAACCTCCTACGCAGCTTTCATTCTGACTGAACATCAACTTTACTGTGAAATCAATGATCATTAGCACATGTTTGTTATAAATGGTTGATAACCCCTCACTATAATCCTATCAATGTCCAAATTAGAAGAAAATGAAAAGAGAGACAAAATTCCTAAAACAGAATTTAGCATTATTGTCTTTTGTAGCATGAACTGAAATGTTTGCATAACAGTTCTGGAGCGGCCATCACAATCTCAACCCATACTGGTAAAGCCAGATAAAGGCAGTTATTTGACACAAAGTTATTGAACATCCTAATTCCAAATGAACACCTGAAGATTTTTCTGATCACAATAGGCCACCAGACTTTGCAACTAGGACCCTTGATGCTTTCAAGATCAGACGTGACTGGAAATGATCGTTTATATATCTGTTTACACATCATTTCACCAATGATTGGAGCTATAGTCCCCTCATTGCATCCCATATACTGGCAGCATGTAATTATCCAGGTTTCAACCATTCTGAATTTCACTCCCACAAATTAAGAACGACTGGCAACCCAGCTGAATCAATCCAGGATTCACTCAGAGCCAGGGAAAAGCCCCATAACAGGGATTCCAACGCCATACGGCCATCGCTTGAAATTCAAGAGGCCTGGCACCAAAAATAGACATGCTGATTGTGTGCTAGCTGCGATGCCATTATTGCCAGTCAACAAATCATCGAACAGTGAATAATAGCAGCAGACCAGAGACAGATTATTTTGATAGGGGATCTTGTAAATGGTTCTGAGAGGTAACAAAGAGCAAAGATTTCACATTCTCTCAAGATCCCCCAAGAAACAGGTTTTCGCTGAGGGATAAAAAAATGTTTTCCACTGAGGATGAGAAGATTCTGTTCTGTCAGTCCATGAATCGCAGAGAATCCTGACACATATACCATGGTAAATATGTACAGTGTGGTAGTGTATAGCATCATTGTACATAACCACATTGTGTATAACAACATTAGACAAGCAACAAATGATTGATTGCAGTGACGGAAGCGTCTAAGTGTGGGTTTTTACACTATTCATTAGCTCACTAATGCACTCTATAGATTACAGTGAAAAGCCGTATACAGAGAATGCATCTTGATTAAACATGCACAGCAGCAATCATTCAACACTCCCGGTCGTCTTCCAGGAGAGGGAGAAGAGGCCTAATTTGCCCCGCAGATGTTGACTCAGATCCAGTGTTGTAGGAACGGCTTAACGTGATGAGCGATCTTTTAAAGCAAATCAGCAGAATTAAGGCTGATTGCAATCACTTCCTCTGAGCTTGATAATGGTGGCCTTCTCTGGTGCACACGGAGCGAGTGCCGCCCTGCACTGAGAGGATCTACTTTCTGAATGTGAAATGCATGTGGAAAAGAGACAGAAAACTACATAAAATATCAGAGAACTGTGATGGGTGCTGGAAACACACACGCAATAATGTGGAGGAGGTAAAACCTCACTTAGAAAGGCCCACATCCAGGATCACAAATCCAAGTTCGATCCTTTTCTCAAACATCACCCAGAAGCAATGGTTACCATGTTGACACTATGAATGTCAACTTTAAAATGGTACAATATGAACATTTTTGGAGAACTTCCATTGTTATCAAATAGCTTTAAAAGCAGTGGACACACGGCACATTTGTCATTTGGGTAATTCAGTAATTTCATTCAAAACGGGAAACTTAAAAAAAAAAATTCTTTTTTTTTTTTTAAAGGGGAAACTTGTATAATGTATACATCAATTCCACGGAGACTGATACATGTTCCTGCCTTTAAAAGTGATGATTAAACCCATGAAAAGAACTATGAACATGAAAAGTTTGAGCATGTGCAGCACTCAGTACTTAATTGAGGCTCATTTTGCCTGGATTACCCCAGCTAAGCAGTATGGCAAGCAGTCGATCAGTCTATGGCACTGCCCAGGTGTTGCCCTTAAGATGTTCTAAGGCTCTTCTGCATTGTTGGATCTGGCGTATCACATCTCACTCTTCACAATACCACATAGTTTGCTGGCCAATATATAACAGGAACACAATGTACCAAGTACTGGTAGCATCTGGTGGCCCTTTTGGAAAACGGAATCTACTTATCCATAAAGTTAGTCAGCAGCACGAAGCATGAAATGCTTTTTAAGCTCCTGGTAGTTGACTGTGTTGTGTAGGGTCTCAAAAAAACCAAGTGGACCAACATCAGTCGATGTGCCTCCCACTTTTCCTCCACTTCACCTGACAAAGATGTGCATGGACACAGAGCTCTGTGAACAGCCAGCCTCCTTGTGCAAGTTATCAATGGCATCTTTTGGGCAACTGTCAGTAAAGCCTACAAAACTAGACTATTTTAACGACTTATCAAGCGTTTGGAATTAATAAGCTGATTAGAGTTTGGCACCAGGTGTCTTCAATATGGAATCCTTTGGCAATAGTGTAGTTTTTGGATACTATTTTGGGGGTTTTCAATAGTTGTCAGTTATAATCATCCAAACGAAAGGGAGTTTCTCTTTTAAATGGAAATACTAAAAAAAAGACACTTTTTCATGACTTTTTCAAATTTTCTGACCAGCACCACAAATACAACAGAATGTGAATGAGAACCTTGACGTTTTGGGGAGTTCAAAGCTTAGGCCCAATACAAAGCTATTCCAGTCACCCCCTTTTTTTTATTCTCCTGAACAAAATCCCCTCTGACCGGCACAGCGCCAAAACATAAGTAAGCAGCTATTGTAAATTTACAGACACTACAGGTTTGTGTCCCGCTCTTTCCCAATATCTTGTATTGAAACACAGTCATTTACATACCTCTGGCCAATCAGAAACTATAGAAGACTAACTAACACTTTCTAATTTCTATATAAAGTCTTCCTTATGTTTAGGTGAAGGAGCAGTGAGCAGGGGCGACACCCTAGCACCCTCTATTGATAAGCACCACCTTGCCATGGTTATCAGTGAACAGGAATGTAATACTCAGAGATGAATATTGGGGGAATAGATCAATTTAGAAGGATTGTTCTGTGCAAGCTTGGATCCCAGGAGACTTGCTGGTTGGCTGTTCACAGTAATACTGTGAATTAATAAAACATTTATATTCAAAACTATTTGCATTCCCCATATGGTCTGTAGTAAGCTATGAATGCCTACTGGTTTCTCCAATACTGTATAAGAAACACACTCTATCCTGATAAACACAGTGTGCAATGACTTTTAATTTGTATTTGGGAAAGCTTGTACATTTTCCCACCCTGAGCTCCACTTATTGCTGTCAGATCGGTGTAATTATTTACTGGTAAAGGAGCGAGAAAGCCAATGCATACGACAGCTAAGACAGGTGGTTGGTCATAAAATGTTCGAAACCTCTCTCTCTGTCTCTGTTATAGGTTTACTTTAGCAACCATTGAGGTCCGAGGGAAGGGCTACATGACATCAGTCAAGTTAATTGATACAGGAAAAATGTTCTGACATCACCTGTTGCCGTGGGAACTGCAACACGCGGCGTTTATCTGCTTGGCAGGCTGTGAGGTTGTCAGACAGGGGCGTTGCTTTGTTGTTCTGCTCTCCTGCATGGAGCTGGAGTTGTAACGGCTGTCAATGTCAAACTGCAGTTGTGCCACTATGCCAGACACTAATGCACTCAATGAGAAGCACCGACTGAGAGATTCAGGGCTTTTCAGGGCTGGGAGCTTCCCCTGACCTTGATCAAAAATCAAGGTCAATTGTTTTAGCAAGGGCACCATGGACTTGCTTCAGCATCGCGTTTAAGAAACAGATTCCATTTATGCGACGGAATTTGCGTGTGACAACAATCAAGACTTTTTGATAACAAAGGTTTAGAAACATGCATCATTTTTGTACAATCAGGAGGTCAGAGTTTTAACCATCCTATAGTTCATTGATGACAAAATGAGATATGTATGCACTTTTTATTGAACTGAATTCACTGTCCTTCTTCCACTGTTACTGAGACAAGTGTGCGTGTGTGTCTGTGTTTCAGGGCAGTGTTTGTGTGGCCAGTGCATTTGCCACCCACCCGGAGATAAACGAGTGCACGGAAAGAACTGTGAGTGTGACGACAGGCAGTGTGAGGACCTGACCGGGGAGATCTGTGGAGGTATAGAAGACAAACACATGCAGCACTACAGATAAGAAGTAGTGCTGTTGCTCCAGCAGAAGATGCTGCTCATTGATTTAAATCCTGAGATGAAGAGAAGGGAAATTCGATAGTAATTTAATGTGTGAAATCATCTTTTTTTCCGTCAAAAATACTAGAGGGCTAAGGTTTGTGCACAAACTTTGATGTTGACTTGTAAAGTGGCATTTGAAAGTATTTTTATGAGCAAAATTGAATGGTTGCCAAGGTAGATTTATTGGTTGCTATGGAGTAGTCACTGACATTATACAAAAATCCCCATACCAAAAAGGTGTAATAAAAACCAACCCCCATGTCTCTATGATTTTCCATAGCGGAGATAGTGATGCACCAGATTGGTTGCTATGGTAAACAGTCAGGTTGTTATGGAGGGGTCAGTGACATTATATAATATAAAGTTATATAAACCATATATAACCCCCCCCATGTCTTTATCATTTACTAAAGCTGAGATAGGGTTCAGAAATAGGGTTTTGGTTGCTAAAGTAAACAGTTTGGTTGCTAGGGAGCCATCAGTGGTCACAAATTTAAATTTAATTTGTTACTATGATTAACATTAAACAATTTAGTTTTCAATAGCCATTATAAGTCAATGGTAAATATTATACTTTTGCACAGTGGCTGGTATGCTCTTACAGAGAATGACAACCTCCCCAAGTGTGGTTAATTTGAAGATCTATAAAGTGCTCAGTTTGAGTTACAGTTTTACAAAGTTTGACCCCAGCATTTCAAAAATTTCCCAGCATTCTCTGTGATTTCCCAGAATTTCTTAAAGGCTACCAGTCTGAAAAGATATAATAACCTAAGTCCAACCAATTTGTATGCCTCAACAAAGTTTCGTTACTTTAGCTCGAATGATCTAGATGTTTTTTTTAGATTTAGATTTGCACGGCAAACTTTTCTCTGAGGCCAAATCCTCTGCACTCATACTTTTCTTTTAATTGTCGGTTTGTAACAGTATTTGCTCTCGAATAACAGCTTGAATCGAATACATCACAGAATGTTCTGTACCTTAAAACGAAGATTCAACAGGAGTAGGTATTGGCACAGCTAATAACCATTACTTGAACATTCCTTGTATTACCTGACAAAAACAAGCTTTGTAGCTTTAATCATTCCATAAATGGCTCTGAAGCAGTCCTCAACACACTCAGTCCTCAACACACTCAACACACTCAAAGCAAACCTCCTGCAGGGTTGTTTCTAGGTGTCTGTTTCTCCACAGAAAAGTGTTAGGAGTTAAGTAAAAAAAAAACACACTGGTCTGAATCCAGGAGATGGAGGCCTGCAGGGAGGGATTCTAGACGGAATCGACTCGAGAGCATTTTGCTATCTGTGTTGAGTTCTCATGGATTCAGCACTGTCACTGTCAAGGTCAAGAAGATTATTGCTTGCAATTTCCTCTCCACACTTACTCACACCACTATCCGCCTTTCAGCAGAGTATGCTTGTAGTATTAATGTAAAAAAAGAATTCATGAAAAATGTGCTGAAGGTTTTGAGCAAGACAAATGACTGTTGTCTTTTCGTCACACTCATGCTTATGTCTAAACCAGTTCCTTCAGTGAGAAATATCCAAAAAAATCACCAGCAAAAACTATTCTGAACCAATTGTATTGCTAAAAACTAAATTATTATCAAGTTGGCAGTGTATTTATGTTTATTAAAAGACAACCCAATTTAAAACGTTTCCTTTACAAACAATCCACATGGTTTTCATCATGAACAACAAAACTCAATATAGTTCAATAATTTACGAAAAACTTTTCACACCTTTTAATTATGAAAGACTTAATCTCCTACCTTCATGCTGCAGAAGCTCATTGTGTTTCTCTTCATCTTTTGTTGTTCTTCTTCTTTGAAGCACATGGTGCAGGTTTAGGACCTGAATAGGGCGTTTTACTACAACCTACAGGACTGGAGTGTATAGACTGAAATTAACAGAGGGGGAAACTCTTAAATGTTTGAAATTATTGTCAATAAAATTACTTAGCTGTAATCTATTGGAACTTGCTGGATATTTTCTTGATTGGTACAGTGGCCCCAAGTCCAGTCACATGCCTCTGTTTTCAACAACTGGCAGATATTGATTCCAAATTTTTTATGTTTACTGCTAAGTTAATGGTTAACAGAGACTTAGCATCATTTTCAAAAACAAGCATCATTCATTCATTTTCTTCTATCTGCTTCGGGATCTCCAGCACACTTCGGGCGAAAGGGTGAGAAGGGTGGTTATCCCCGGAACGCACACATTCACCCCTAAGAGGAATGAAGACTTTTTGAACTTGAGAAAAACATGGTTCCCAAAGGAAACTAATTGAAGCACAGAGAGAACATTCAAACGCCTCTCAGGAAGGCAACCATATAGCCTCGAACCAGCGACCTTCTTCCTGAAAGACAAATGCCATTTTTAACACAAAAGTAGTATAGGCACATTAATGCTGATAATGATATTAGGAGGATTAATTGTTGCTAAATAGTCAGTAAAGTAAAGTTTTATGTGCACGTTCTGAATTTTGTGGCAGATACTGTCATAATCACAATAAGAAGAATCGAGGCGAGGTAGTTGGTGTCAATTCCATATTTTGTGACATTTGCATATTATTGTGTCATATTTACTTGGAAGCTTTATAGGTTAGAAAAAGGTTGAACAAAATGTGAGCAATTTGGCTATTTTGTATTATACACATTTAAAGTTTGTTATTGACTATTATAAACCAGGTAAGAAGACTCTGAAAGCAAGTTTTAAAAAGATTTAACTGAAAACGTGGCTTTATTTTGCTTAAACATTAATTATTTATAAAAAAAATGCTAATGAAAGAGAGTAGGTGGAGAAGGAGCAACCAGACTCTTCAAAGCATAAGAGATGTCCCTTAGCAACTTCAGAAATCAACAAGAAAATAGTATTATACATGTTTTTTTTTTTACATGTGATAAAAGTAAAAATTGGGTGGAGTGACAGCTACGAATGTTTATTAATCAAAACAGATGCTGATTTCATGGTATTGGTTTTCATTTAGATAGATTTTTTCCCCAGTTAAAATAAAATGAAAACCAATGAAGAGAATTAAAATAGTAATCCTTTCTAGAGTATCCTCTATATTGAACTTGGCAGAGCTCCCTTTGGAAATTAAAGATGCTGTTGAGGAATCCAGACGGTACTGTCAGCATTGTATGGCTTCTATTTTCCGAAAGTGCATTGTACTGTGTCCCTGCATGATCTGGGCTCTGCCCTATACCCGTGTGTGGTGCCTTAAGATATGTTTAAATATGTATAAGGTCCCATAGATCCGGAAAGCTGAGAGCCTGCTAACTGGGCATAGGAGTGGAACATGTGCCGTCACCCACTGATCAAACCTTCACCTCAGTTAATTACATTGCTGCTCCTGCTACACTCAAATAGTCTTCTCATGATGGACAGCTCTCAAATATACCAATCAGGGGAGCTTTAGCCCTAGAGAAGGCATTCAGGCTGTATAACATGAAAGAGTTTCACCTCATTCCAAGAACATCAATATTTCACACTGGATTTATATCGTTTTATGAGGCACTTGTCTGAGAATTTAAGTCTAAGCTGAATTCTTTGGAAAATGCTGTACCAAAGATGGGTCTGTGAAGCACTGTGAATGCGTACATGCCCACACTTGAATTGCAGTCACAGGGAGGATAATGGGGAATCACATGTGCACTTTAATTGAAAGGACCGGGATGCTACTCACCAAAGCAATTAAAAGCTCTCGTAGGCTGCTGATTGAAGCAGCCAAGCATGCAGCTCTGCCATGAGAGCGTCAAAGTTCCAGCCTGTAAAATCACACCCACAAATAAATGCAAGGAAACATGGTTCTTTCTTTCTTTCTTTCTTTCTTTCTTTCTTTCTTTCTTTCTTTCTTTCTTTCTTTCTTTCTTTCTTTCTTTCTTTCTTTCTTTCTTTCTTTCTTTCTTTCTTTCTTTCTTTCTCTTTCTTTCTTTCTTTCTTTCTTTCTTTCTTTCTTTCTTTCTTTCTTTCTTTCTTTCTTTCTTTCTCTCTCTCTTTCTTTCTTTCTTTCTTTCTTTCTTTTTACCTGCATAGACAAATATATATATATTTTTACTTTTACAGGATCTCTGTGTAAATTATCTCAGGACTGTTTTCCATAGGAACAAATAATCATCAAAATGAACATTTTTTGTGTTACATAAAATTTGTTTTAAATTTTTAAACTCTATAAATTTAAAGGTATACTATTTAATAGCTTGTGTATAGATCACCATTAGGAGTGTAACAAAAACACATATTTCCGTTCAAAACAAGGCTTTCGGTTCGGTACGTCTGTTAATATGTCACCTCTGTTTTGCCTTGCGGAAGAATTTGTGCCGTGATTATGTTTTCTTCATAAAATGATGATTATGCTGATAGAATTGCAGTGGGTAAAACAGTGACAATATTGTTGTTATTGTGGTAACGATTGAGTTTGATAAAAAAAAAATTTACTTTCTTTATACCTAAACATTACATTTTTGAGATGACTGGGTTTTCAAACATTTTTTGGGGGGGAACCATTACACCCCTAAGCACCAGTTCAGGGCCACGAATGCAACTGTCTATGCCACATGAAGTAATGATTGGTGCAATAGATGCCTTTCATATTATTATTACTTTTTACAAATAACTGGAATCTTTTAGAACAGCTTAGGATCTATCACAAAATTTAAATCAACCTTAGACACTGACTTTTCAATATATTATACACTGTACCTTTATTGTTCTCAATGTATCCTCCATTATAGAGGCATAAAATGTCAGTATTTCTGCTCTATAAAGAGAAAAGTGGCACTTTTTACACCGACTTTAGGGACCTGCTCTTTTCTTTGGTTTTGACATCTAGAGCACATTTGTGCCTAGCCAGATGTAGTCTAGGGGAATCCCTGTTTTGTTTTTTTTTATTTCTGTAGCGAGCAGTGTTCCAGAAAGAGTGATTTGAAGGAGGAGTTGTTCTCTAGCTCACTATGCATCTCGCAGTGAGTCACCACCTGCTCTTTAAAGATTAAGAGAAAAACACAATTCTGCTTCAGGGAACATTTCGTTTCTTACAGCCTATGAGGAGAAAAAACACCCATGCACAGACCTTTCAAAGAGGCGCTCTTGTAAAAGCCAAGTGACCTGGTCTGATGAGTGACAAGCACATTTAAAATGACAACTTCAGAGTTCTATGCTGAAAAAGGTAGTTCATGGAACTAAACAAACACACCCTAAATAATAATTAATGCACCAGAACTTATCATCTAGTGGTCATATAATGAAATTAAATTAATATTGGTAAAACATTTATTTATTTACTGATAGATAACACCTGCATAATAAATAAATAAATAAATAAATAAATAAATAAATAAATATATACAGAGAGAGAGAGAGAGAGATTGTATGAAAACAATGAACATCTCATTTATAAAATACATTCAATACTTCAATGTTTTGATGTGACATACAAATTATTTTTATTGCATTTTATTAAACTGTACCTGTCTGATATTAAGTGATCATGAACTTCACTTTGAAACTATCTATCTCTGATTTAGCCTAGACTTTGAGACACCCAGGAGAAGTAGGGCAGCAGAAACTCAACTTTACATTAACAGTTTCAGAAAGTTTCATATTATTGGAACCCGATTGTTACAAATCCATTACATTGCTCTCTCATCCAACATGTTTTGAGAAGCTAAAGTGTAGCTCGTCTCATGGGGTTCATAAGTGATAAAAGCTCTATACCCCAACACTATTAGGCAGCCTAGAAACCAATCCCTGTCAGTTTGAACCAATTATATCTGCCTGGATCAATCAGGCAATTGCTTTGTTGTGGCAGATACAAATGGAGGCTTTCTTTGGTGCGGAGAAAAGTGATTGTGCATGTGCATTGTGTGTGTGTGTCTGCCCCAGGCCATGGCTTCTGCTCATGTGGCCGCTGTATCTGCAGTGATGGATGGTTTGGGAAGCACTGCCAGTTCCCCCGCAGCTGTGACATGACGGACGAGCAGAGCAAGAGCCAGTGCGAGACGGCCGATGGTGTCCTGTGCTCTGGAAAAGGTATATGTGCCCGTGCTTCCAGCGACACCTTATGATCTAACATTTGTCAGTTGTCCCTTAAAAATGAAATGGGGATCTCTTGTTATTCCGGTGGAGACCAAATTGAGGTCTTTAAGCCGTTTGCCAACATATGCTTCTCCAATGAGATGAATAGTGAACACGGCTATCCTCGCCAATCAACAGAGAGAGAATTATTTGTGTGAGGTAAATGAGGTTGTGTCTATTCAAGAGTATGTGTTTGAAGATTAAATCTGGCTTTCATCACGTTCAGGCACCATATGTTATGGTGCTATCAGGAAACTTAAAAGTTGCAATCCTGAGTGTACTACGGACTTTGTAAGCCAAATGTTGATGTCCCATCCCCCAACCTTCTGAATTTAACTATTGTAAATATGCCAAACAAAGGAACATCTTATAGACTATCACAGTACATCAACAGAAAACAATGACCAATGGATAAACTCAATTTTGTCCGGGTCACGTCATGGTCTCATGTTACACGTTACACATTAAATCACAATATTTAACATTCATCTGATTTATACACACTCCTTTTCAAATAGGAAAAATATTTAATGTTGAATGTCAATATTTGATACAGTAGAATACAAATGCTACTGGTCGAATCCAATTAATTCATCTAGAGGGTGAAAATATCAGAGAAAATAAGAGTTTGACTGTTTCAAGGGTCCCTTGAGTTCAAGGCAGCAAAGGGCCAGAAGGAATATTTCCAAGAACAGTTTCGAACTGCCCTTAAGCTAGACAATTCAAGGAATGGTTATAAAATGCACATTTATCATTTGGTAGCTTTTTGAATCTCTTGCGGATTTTATTGGATTATTTAGGAATTATTTAAATATTATAGCCTTGCAACTAGGGTCAAATGAAAGACTGGGGAGAAGGGAACAGATCAGAAGAGACCAAAAAATAATATAATAATTTAGTTGCAGAATGGCTGCCTTATCAACTTTGTGGAAAATTACTTAAAAAAAAAAACAACTGTTGCTGCCTTTCTGTAGTAAAAACAAATGTTGCACCTGTTCTTATAAACTCACAATTTCAAAACAACCCTTTCAGCTGTTTGCTTTAATAAAAGGCCAGTTTCCCATACATCCGTCTGTGACCCGTCAGCATCCTGCAAAACAACGATAAAGCTTTGCCAATTTTCACACGACACATGGTCCTCTGAGCATTCATCTTCTTTCTCAGAGCATGTAAAGTGACACAGCAATATGTGTTATATATTGGGTTTGCTGGAGCTGATAACGAAACACTGTTTGTTTGTTGATGCATGGCTGGAGAAAATGTAAAATTCTGCAAAGATCTGGTTACACTTGCTTTGCTCAATTAATGCTTGGAAATCAGCACAAGGGTTTTCTTGCTTGTCATAATACTATCAGCTCCATTAAACTAAAACAATATGGTGGGTATTAATATGGTACACATTCTGTTATCGCCTAGAATTTTATTTATGGCAGACCCGTATTATCAACAAATGCAGATTGTTTCTAAATTGGCTAATTGACCGGCTAGCTTTTATATTGGTCTACTGACTCTGCAGAAGCATGATATTGTACCTTGTAAACAGAAACTGCTTCACGCATTTAGAAAAACAATTTGGCCTATTTAAATTCCAATTAGGAAGCGTATCCCAGCTTTAAGTGTTTTATAATCACATGAAAGAGCAGAGGAGAATAAAAGGGAAGACTAATGGATCTCCAATGCCTGTGTGACCGAAGGCTAATTTGTTCTTGCAGGCTCTTGTCACTGTGGTCGGTGTATCTGCTCACCACAGGAGTGGTACATTTCTGGGGAATTCTGTGAGTGTGACGACAGGGAGTGTGACAAACATGACGGCCTGGTTTGCACAGGTAATAGACGTTTCAGATGCATTGCAGCTCTCCAAACAGCCGCTCATATACTGATAACTTTGCGAGAGAAATTAGGCTCTGTGATGGGTCTGGCGTTTGATTAGACAACGCCGTGTGAGTTCCTGGCTGAGCCGTCCAATCAGTGAGCTCCTGCTGCTTTTTCAATGGGAGGCTTCAACACTCAAGCCTTTCCCTCAAAACCTTCACTAGTTGACTAGTCACTGGAAATCAGGAGCACCATAAAGATACTTAATTATAAGATAAGTGCCTTATAATGCTTAGAGTGTTTTTGTTATCCATGCCATTTCATGGTTCTCTGCTCCGAAATTCATTACAAAACAAGACCAAAACACAACAGATAAACAATTGCATACATCCATCTGTTAAATGTCCCTGTTTAGCATATTAACTTTTAGGGGCATATGTCATCATTTCCATATTCATAAGCATTATTATTATTTTCTCATATTGCTCCAGGGAAAAGCTTCCTTTTCTTCATAGAGGAAATGCAAGTGTAAACAATGGGCCGATTTCCTTCTCTTACCTTGAGAAACAGCGATGCACTCTGTTTTTATACAAGTATAACCATGTAGAAATGTGCTTGACAGTCTCCAAATAACCATTTTCACAGCTTCTTCGGCACGATATTCTCATTACACCCTCAAATGAGGAGCGCTGTGGAAAATTCAATGAATTAGGAAAAGCCGGGGCTTAATTTCATGCACAGCAGATGTGAATTCCAACTGTTTAGGCATTAGCTCTCAAGATTTCATCAGAAAAACTGTGGCCATCACACATATCAATGTAAACACAGATTTATTTTGAAACCTCCCATGTAGTTGTGAATGTTTAATATACATAGGAGTCAAGAACTGGATTTTTTTTTACTTTTTACAACAAAAAGCATAGTTTTCTTAGACAAAAATGCACTTTTTCAAAGTTGGTTTGAGAGGGATTGAGCTTGAGGCTCTGATTGGCCAAAAACTGCATATTTGTGGCATCTGCCTGATGACAGTAAGTGAACCTTCACAAACCTAAGATAGCAGTAGGTTATAAATTTTTGTAAAATACAAGACCTAAACAAAATTGCACTTGCAACTATATTCAAACTATAGCCTTGATAAATGCATAGATGAGCTCTGACCGATTTTTGGATTATTTGTCTGCAATTATTATTATTATTTTTTTTTTACAAAGACAATTTTGTTAAAAATTACAGTTAGATGGTGGCATGTTCAGATCTAGTGCATATATGTACAACCAACACCGCATAAGTGAACTAAGCCTCTTAGCTTGAAAATAAAAGAAAATCCCTGGTTAAATTAATTTGGCACTTGCATGTGTTCCTCCAAACTGGAACATCAGGAGAAATTGACTTCATCTATTGTTTCCTCTGATCAGGATTAGACGGTAGGCTGTACAGATGTTGAGAAAGATGTGGAATTGTTTATGCATTTGTGCTTTTCACTGGGAGTAATCAAACTGGACAAAGGGGGTGTTAGATGTCATCACGGATGAGCATGGATTCTGGCTTTCGAAGTCATCAAGACAGATCTGTTTACACTGTCTAGCAAGATAAATAAAAAGGTTTTTAAAACTCCAATACACCATTTCAGTTGTGTGGTTTAGTTATAGACTTTCTGCAAAATTATTTATACCTTTATAGGTATATTTATCTTTAAATTAAAAATATAATAGTCGTTTGAACATTCTGTCCTTAGTTACTAAATATCTCACAAACTATACAGCATTGAGAACATTCCTGAGAGTGAACAGCCTGCTGCATGTCTCTCCCACATGGATGAGCAGAAGAAATGGCAGATGCATGTCAGTCAACTTCATTTAAAGAGTATGCACATTCCTGGTTGTGATGTAACTCTGTTTGTGATGCAACTTCCTGTTCTACCACAGAACAATAAGATTCAAAATCATTTTTCGATTACAGCACACATTCTGCCAGTTTTATGGAACACACTTAATTTGAAATGTTTAGACTATAGTAAAAAGCATGTACCCCTATCCAAAAATACCAATATTTGCGAATATAAGCTTAGCAAATGAAATAACATTAAATAATCATTCAAAGGCATCCATGTTTACCATGTTCAAACTGCATCGAGAAGACTCTTGAGAAAGCATCTCCGAAACTTGCATTTGTACTTGGCTTCCCTTTGAACTTCTGCCAAGGGGTGTGAAGAGAGAAAGCATGTCGAGACTTGGAGGGTTGACTCTGGCTTCCTCTCTTCTCAACTTCTGTTCTAGGGAATGGAGTGTGCAACTGCGGAAACTGTGACTGCTGGGATGGGTGGACTGGAAACGCTTGTGAAATATGGCTTGGGGAGGAATATTAACCCCTGGTGGACACTTACAGGCAGTTTGAGAGAAGAAAAGCATACGCATCAACAGAAACAAGAAAATATATCTAAACATGGTGGGTTCAACTTCAGTGTGTGCGGATACTACAGCTGTGGGGAAAAGACATTATTCTCTAAACGTTTCACGAATGAAAAAGTGTGTATACGAATGCCTAAAGAGTACATTTTGGAGATCTGAAGGGAGGACTATCATAAAGTTGCATGGAGTTTGCATACTTGGAATCACAAATGTCATTTTTTCTAAGGAAACACAACTTAAATTGGTTATACACTGCAAAAAATATATTGCCATTGGGCGATTTGATACAAAAGTGAGCTGGATTATGACCGGTTGAAGGAAACTTCACACGCATAGAATCAGCAGATGCTCAGAGCTCCACCCTCTCGCTCTTACACAGCCATGCACACGCGTACACACCCCTTCAATGCATCATTTCTACATCATTACCGTATCTCTCTCACAATGTGATGACGCTCACATTTTTTGATAAATTTGAACTGAATGAAACTGGTTACTGTATGGCAGTCACCAAAAGGATTGCTTTTAATTAAAGATGTCATTGAAGTGTGACGGAATGGTAAATTTAGCAAACACACAACTGTCAGAGTTATGCAGGAGTTGGAAGAATAAGCTCAGTGACATTTCTATAAAGCAAAATCAAGTAATTCAAGGTGCTTGTTTGTATTTCTAATTACTTGTTTATATAAATCGGTTTTTGGAAAGAGATACACATTCTACTTTATTTTGTTTTGTTGACAGGCAATCCTCTACATCTATTTCGACGCCTCTGATCAATCACAATTCTATTGATTGCTCGGATAGTAATGCTATCTTGGATATTAATGCCTGTGACCGATGACAATTTCTCATTTCATTTTCATAAATAATAATTTAGTGCAAAGGGTTGAACTTTTTGGAGTACATATATATAAGTACAAGTTTTTTTTTTTTTTTTATCCAGAATTACATACTACTCACAATTAAAAATTACACAGTGCCTTGAGTTTTGTACGTTTTAATTTGACAGCCATTTTATTCCAGACTCAAACCAATGTAGAAGCAGAAATGCCTCCATTGCTCATTTTGGCAGTTTTTAACCTTTTATTCTCATCCAAGTACAAGTTCAAATGGGGATTAAGGGTTGAGTCTCTAAAATACAGTGAGTCTATGAGTAAGGAAAATACTTGCAGTGTCTCTACAAATGACAGAGAAAACCATCAACTGAATCTTGTTTGGAAACAAATCCACTGTATGTTTCAAAGAAAAGGTGAATGTTTTCTTCCAAATCCTGCCAGATTTAAAGCATTTTGTCTATTTTTATTCAATTTCACCATTTGTTTCTGGACCATCTCCCAAATAATTGATTAAGTTTGGAGTCTTTCCATGGACTCTTCAATAGAGTTCTGAGCTTTCTTGTGATCAGAAACCCCACTAGTACAAATTTTTTGGAGTAGAAATTGCCAAGACATTTCAAAGTGATTCCAATGTTTGACCGGTAATGTGAATGGTAAGGAAATTCACAGGTTTCACACATGCTTCAGTGTTGCAAAATAACATGATTTTCACAACATCACATTGCATTATATCAAGTTATTTCAGATGTGAAGCTTGAGTTTTGTTTGTTTGTTAAAGAATGTGTGAACATTGTATCATCAATCAGTTGAAAATGTCTAATCTCAATTAAACGATTCCTCTCCTAATTTTAGTTCGGAAGTTACATTTTGCACTTGCAAATGTATTTAAACAATATTTGATATTTTATTGGATCCATATTTTATTGGAGTTCTATTTCTACCCCTTGGCCCTAACTCCCTAAAGGTGAATGGGTGTCCCAATTATTTATTTTAACAACATTCAGTTACTATTTAAATAAACTAAAATAAACAAAGCAGGCGTTAAAAGTTCAAGTACACCTTTATATAAATATTTTATTCAATAAGTTGTATCTGTGTGTACAACAAACACAAACTGTACAGTGCAGACAAACTCTTTGCATATATGTATGTAAAATTAGCAGAACATACCAACAGTCCATGATACACATAGCCTACAACATGCAGTTCATATATGCCACCCTCTTCCCATGCAACAGATGAAGTAACTGTCAAATCAATGTTCCAAACCAATCAACAGACAATGGAGGCCTTCTTTCACCACTGAAATTCAGAAATGTGGAGAAAACACAGAAATGATCAACTGTTTGGTGATTGTTCCTCATCACGGTTTGATGACGCAACACACGACCGAAACAGAACGAAACGAACACGGACATCTGAAAAAGGAAAACAAACACACCAACAAATGCACACATACCCACCAGTCAATTACAAAAATAAATTCAACCTTGGTAAAAGCAGTTCAGAAGTCTGCAGGGCAGCTGTAGCCCAGCATGTAGAGCTCATTGGATTCAGTGATTGGTTTCATCTGAAAGTGGGACACCAGCCTCAATCTGATTTCAAATACGAAGCTACTTTGTCTGTATGAAATGGCATCTCATTCTAGTATTAACTTCAGCTTTGCACAGACAGACAGTCTAACTAATGTGCTTGAATATTGTTAAATAGGAAACTAGCTCCAAAATCCCAATAAAACAAAATATAGGTCTACAATATATTCGTCTTTAGCAGCATCGCTTCAGTCTACTCCATGACATTCTAAACAGTATTCATCATTCAATCTATGAAAATTGTTAAAGCAAGACAAGCTTCAATTCAGCTCAGCTGATAATTAGCTAATGGTTCAATTCTAGATGATCATTTCAAACGCAAAGTGCAATGTTCTCAATACGGAGTATGAGAGAGCCTTATATATTCATGCCCATTCATTGTAGCCCTATGCCTCAAACTAGCTCTAGACATTTCTAGCCATCCCATACTTTGGTCCTCGAGGAAACACATGCAGGTGATTAGTAATAAGTGTCCCAATCTTGTACTAAATGAGCAATCGAAGCATAGGACATCACTTGGAAAAGTAGAGACAGTTGCTCTTCTTAAGAACCCTTGTCACAGTGAGGAGAAGAGGACTCCCGTCCTCCAACTTAGTGAAATTGGATTCTCCTGTTTAGGGACTTTGGTAACAATCCTCTTTTGTGTGTTTGTGATTTACGTCGCTACTTTGAGTGTATCTAGGGCATGAGGCACCTTTAACCCAGCACAGACTGGGTACATGTTTTTGCATGCTGGGTTAGAGGTCATCACAGGCACATGATGAGCAGTAGTGGACTCTGCATGCTGAGCTAGAAAACCCTTTCAATTCAGAATCGTAATATTTGGAAGATAAAAATCTATTCTTTAACCTATTTCGATTTTCATCGTATACAGTGAAAACATCTATCTCTCGCGCTCTGAGAACAAAACGTAATACTAAACTTGCTCATGCCTTTGCTGAACAAAATCCGGGCCTACTGACACTCCCGTAGGCTTGACTGTGTTTCTTTCTTTACGTGTTCACCAGTAGTAGCCCAGGAGTCAGCGCGTCAAAGAGGGGCCATTACCAGAAGCCTACAAGGCCTATAGATATTCCTTGAGCCCACGCTCTAAATTAAGAGCAAAGAAACTTGGAAATTCACCGAGCTACTAGGACTACAACTGATCTGCACCATACTACAGTAGATAGTGATATGTACTCAAAACACCTTTCCGCAGGACATGCCAGCTCTTTGTGTTTGATTGTGAGCTTGAGAAAGCACGTGCTGGCGTATGCTGTCTCAATTACACGTATCCCTTTACAGATATTGTGGGTTAGAAATGACCTTTGTCCCTTTGTAAGATTGACCCGCTTGGTTGTTGTTCTCATAAAAAGGTTAACTGCAAACCAGAACGCTCTACATACTTTTCCGACAAAGTTTTAGGGACACATAGAACTTAAATGAAAAAGACAAAGGAGATTACTCGATTAAAAAAAACAAAACGTTGTGGACTGCAGTCCATA
Organism: Danionella cerebrum; assembly: GCA_007224835.1. Taxonomy (NCBI): domain Eukaryota; kingdom Metazoa; phylum Chordata; class Actinopteri; order Cypriniformes; family Danionidae; genus Danionella; species Danionella cerebrum. Next base: position 717,299 of record SRMA01026062.1, read on the forward strand.
TATGTATCTCCTTACAGTAATTCCCCAGAGTGTGCCTGGTGGTACTGCGTATATAGAAAATAGATCTGAAATATCTATTCTGAAATATCTAGATCTGTCTTTTCTGTCACAGGGTTCAAGAAAAGAGGGAGACTGTTAGCAGGCAAAAGAACCGCCACGCAAGATTCGTTGTGGATTGTCTCGATTAGAGAAAAACTTCGGCTTAATCGTATATCAAAAGGCATTCCATATCAGTTAGGGCATTCCATGGTGAAAGTTTAGCTGGTTTCTCCAGTTGCATCCTCCTACGTGCACAGCTGACCACTACTTCGCAGCCAGTCCTTCGTCGAGTTAGAACAGTCAGAGGAGTGAAGAGAGGCGGAAGGGATGGCGAGGAGAGAGCAGAGAACGCCTGGATCTGATTTTGGAGAGTCTGACTAAAGGAGCACGGCTCTCCAGGGTTGAGCATTGCCGAGCTAGTATCTGGCTATGTGGTGGGCTTGCTTTCCTTGCTGACCGGTTTGCCTCCATTCATGACGGGCGGGTCTGTGCTTTTACTGGGAGGCACGGCAGGTTTGGGCACTGTCTCCCCCACATCATGCAATGATGGCTCTCGGTACATAGCGACTGCAAAAGACAGCAGAGAAGGCAAGAGTCAGCCAGGTAACCACAGCTGTCCCATCTGTCTCGCTTTTTGCAACTGAAATCCTGAGTATGTTCAGAAAGATGCTTTTCAATAGGTTCAATCTGTCCTGGCTGGTATTGAAACATTAGCAGGGAAAATAATAAACACACAACAGGAAGATAGACTGGACTAATATGTGGGCATCTGTATATAGCAATAAAGCATCACGCAGACAGAAAAGAGTCACACATCATTGCAGATTACACCTCAAACCGTACATAAACATCAATCTCACACTGGCCAGACACAGTTTACAGTGTGACCATAAAGGAGCTGTAAGGAATATTGGGAAGGACAGGTTGTCCATCATCATGATACAAGCGTAGGTCATGGGTTTGCCGCTATAAAGTAATGTTTATAGAGGTATAAATCGCTCTATGATCCGATAATTGGAATATTACCTGCAATATTTCCAGTGGAACCTTAAACTGTTGATGCAAAGCTAATCTTTAATGCTTTTGATGATTATGTAACTATGTAATGTATTGGTGTTGTACTAAACTATATTATATGCAGTGAGGCAGAGAGCCAAGAGAAACGGTTTGATGGCGTATGAGAGAAATATTTTACTTTCTGTGTAATTCGCAATCGGAAACATTCACTTCATTTTCAACAATAAAAGGGTTTATTCTTTGGTCATTTTCCTGTTTATAAAGAAAATTTACATTGCAGCATACACAACAGTTTCTTATAAATCATAAAACCATCTGTAATGATGTGTAGGTTTCAAAAAGGTCATTAGTTTTTGTATTTTTGGCTTTAAACTAACATTACAAGAGTTCTGATAATTTGCAATGTAAATCAAACTAAAATGTGCAAAAATGAGCAACCGACTTTCAGTTTCATTTTACAGACCCCAAATCTAGTGGTGAAACAAAGGAATAACCTTTTGGAAGTACAAGACTTGAGATACGGGCTTGTGTTTCAAAATTGCACAAAACTGCTGGAAACAGTGTATATGGTTTAGGAGAGGGGAGATGTTTTCCTGTTTAGTTTTATACATTTTCACATTAACTTGACCTTGCCTTTGATTTTTTTTTTATGGGGCACAAAATTTTTATTACAGCAAATTGTAAGGTAAATAGTTAATGTTAATTGTTAGTCTCAAGGGTGTTGTGACACTTTAACAAAATCTATTTTCACATTTTCATGTACTTTTATATTTCTCATAACACAATTACTTGTGTTTAGTATATATTTTGTAATACCCCAATGAAGGCGCAGCACAGATGTTGGCCATTGCTCTCTCTATACATGGTTTTTCTTGAGCACAGCTAGCGAAAGCCTGAACTCTGAATGGCTTTTATCAAGAGACCATGATTCACTGTCAATTAGATGCTCTCTCTCATCTCATTCAGACGCTGTCCTCATCTTGTCTTCTTACCTCTTCTTCCACCACCACCCATTGCTCTTTCCTCAACTCTTCCATTGTCCTCCTCCTCTCTTTTAATCCTACATAATGTCCTATTTCATCCGTCTTCCTCCTACACTTTTAGCTTTTCCTCTTTTTACATTATTTTCATCTCTGTAGTTACTTGTATTTATGGTTTAAAAGCACAATCTTTTTTGTGGGGGCTTTTGCTAAAAAGCATATTTTGACATTTGTCTTTTCAAAACATTGTTCATATCCCTGGTCTTAAAAACCCTGACTTTACAATGTGTAAAACTAAAAAGCAGCAAAAAGGCATCAATCGAAGGCATGTCTCTCTGGGACTCATACCACTTCATTACCATTCTGCCAGAGTCACAGTGACCTGGATGTTAACCATTCTCTTGAGGGTTTCATAACGTGCATTACCTTCTAATGGCTTGGGCAGGAAGTGAGCAGCTGGTTTAGTTTTCTTCACCCGGTTCCCCTTCATGGCCTGGCCATCTTTATTTAAGCCAAGGAACCATGCTCTCCCCGACTCCTGCTGCCTATAGAGCATGGATGAGTAGATCACATAGTAGTTTTCAAACACAGACTCTTTAAACTTGCATTCCGGTGTAAACAGTTCCTGCAGGAAAAGAAGACCAAAGAGAACAAGCTTTAATCAGAGGTTATGTGGCACACAGACAAACATATTTTTCCAGCCACATACAGAAATATGAAGGTTACAAGCAACAGTAATAAAGTTAAGCTTAGAGTGTGCTCCTTAACAACAAAATGCATGTTTTTTTTTTTATCACACTCAATATTCTATTGGTCAAAGATAACAAAACATACCAATGCGATCATTTCTTGTAATAGAAATCAGAGAGAAACACTTGAGTCAAAGAATGAGAATAACAGCAGTTTATTGATATACAGTGTCAGGAAAATTACCAGACATGCCTAGTACCATGAGCGTGAGTGGCGGTTATAATCGTACTAGGCAAGCTGTCCGGGTACCATGACTTGTACCCCCGAGAAAGGCACTGGGTGGAGCGCTTTATAGCAAGTATTGACCTTTAGTAGTATTTAAGCAGATTTAACAGAAAACCCGGTTTTATTTAGCTTACACAATGAGACACTATTAACTAAACACATGCTGCATTGAAAACTAAGGAAAATGGGGAAGGGGACAGAGAGCCTGTAACCTATGGATTATCTGGAGACAAAAAGGACTGACACTTTCGTTGAGAAGCTTTGTAACTTCCTGTTTGTGATGTAACTTCCTGTTTCTCAATCAACCAGAAAATAAGATTATTTTTTTTTCCAATTACATAACTCTGAATTTGATGCAGGTACCAAAAAGGTTGTTCAAAACATGCAATCAGCACTGAATGTCTCTTCCTTTGACATAATAGATAATTAAAAATTCCTTAATAATCTCAAATAATAGAAGTTGTACAAAAGATTCACAATGCACTGAAAATTCTCATCACTGTGTAGGACTTCCTGTCTAAAAACACACATTGCTTTATGTAGAAATGTGGAAAGTGGGCAGAATAATGGACATTTTATGACTATATTTGGTAGGTGGGTAATCAATCTTCACTGATCTGATCTTCCGTCATTAGCAAAGCACGCAGGGTGAATTAGCACATGTGCGCATTAACTATAGATATGCACACAGTGTGACAGGAGACATTTCAGAGATGGGTGGCAATGATTTGATGAAGATGAATGTGAAGGTGAACATCTCGTTTTGACAGCACAGTAATCAGATTAGATCATTGCTTAGACACTTATGCTGTGGTGAAGAAGGAAGTGAGGAAATCAAATTTTCTTCCATGCTTCACAAAGTGACCTTAACGCTGTTCTAAAGATTTGAGTCACTCCTAAAACTACAAGACATTAACGTCCCATCCAAAATAAACTGAAGCTTTAATTGCTGCAAAATGAGGAGGTTCACCTCCCAACGACTGAAGCTAAATTAACAGTTTCGCTTCCGTCTTGTTTTCACTACATTTTGAAATGGAGCACTAGAATGGCAATCAAAGCTATAAACGTCTGTTTACACTAAGCATGGATTCATATGTTAATTTTTGTTTGGTTTAATTAACAGAGCATAGATATCAAAATCATAACAGAATACTTTTCAAAATATTCAAATTCTCAGACATATTCCTGGTACTCTGAATGCATGCTGATACGCCTGAGCTCTAATCTGTAGGCAGACACTGCGGGTCTCTCTCTCTCTCTCTTTGCTGTTACCTGAATGAGCATACAGACAAAATAATTGGCCCCAAGACAAAATGTGATATTCGCTCATGACGAATTAATCTCTGCCTTCACCTTCACTCCACATGCCTTGCTCTGCAACGCTCCAGTAGGTCTATTATTTTCTTCAAATGTCCACATTGAACTGCACAGTCCACACTTCAGCAGGAGCATTTAAACCTGTGCGGTATCAGCTTTTCTATGGATGGCAAATGACATGATGATCACATTGAATAAACAAAAATGCTTTCAAAAGCTACAGACTTTTTTTCTATTAAAATGTATTGTGTTTCTCGAAACAGACTAAATTGAATAAAATAAAGCCAATGCGCATTTTTCATTGTTAATGCAGCTTAAATTCCCATTTATAATATCTTAATTGAATACATTATTCATCCCATCATCTTTCGCTTCTTCCTGAAAGGGTTTAAAACATTGCTGTCTTTTATTCACTTGAGAAATAAATCAAATCATCTCACTTTTTTTGCTTCAGTTTATTTCCATGTTGCATTCCCCTGAAAACGAGTCAATCTGTTAAAGCTGGCAAGTTTTTACCTTACGCTACTTAAATATTGTGAATCCTATATTGTGAAGATGCTAGAAGCAAAGTTTAAGGGTGTTATAATAGAAGTATAATAGCTTTAAAAATACTCTGAATGCTAAACAGCTAAAAGAGAACAAAGGAGAGGGAGGGGGGGTCTAGAAAAGAAGAGAGAGCACGATCCAAGCTGTAGAGCCAAGCTGTGATGTAACTTCCTGTTCTATCCTGGACTAACAGAAATCAAAATATTTTTTCTATTACAATCGTGGGAAGACTATGCAGAGCTAACACTGCAACATTTTCTTTATATTCGTATATATGGCCAAGTTATCTATGAAGCTAAAGTTAGTGCACACATAACGTAAACTCACAATATTCACTTAACATTTAATTTGTTTTAAAGGGCGTATTTAACTGTTCTGACTGCCTAAAGTAATTTGCACAGAAGTGGGCGTGGCAAAAGAAGGAGAATGGGGAAAGGGGGATCGTCTAGAGGAATCTAGTCTTGCATTGTCAGATTCACAATGAAGGTAACAAATGATCGATGTGCAACAGCCTGAGAAAAAAGTTACAGAAGGTGAGAGATAAAACAAAGCTAACAATAAAAAAAAGTGTAGGACAGTTCATCGGTTTTATCTATGGTTCATATTTTAAAGAGTGTATACCATGAACTTTAAATACTTTTGAGAATCCAATGTATAGTTGTTCTTTAGAATCGCTCAGTATCAGTACGCAATAGATATTTTTCTCTCAAGCATAAGACTACACTTTGTTTCTCAGCAAAACGAAAATAAACAATCAGAACTGCACTTCAAGATTATCTAAGTGTTTCTTGTAAAATATGGGACTTTTAGCCAAAAAATCATAGGAGTGATGTCTGAGGTTGAGACTAAGAGGTGTCCAGCATGCTAGTCTAGAGGGGTGCAACATTTTGAGATGTATAATTTAATAATAATATGCAAATTTTCTAAAAAGGATTTTTCTCCCCCAAATTTTTCTCCCCTTTATAAGAAGCAAAACCTTCTTCTGAACTGAACAATGAGTTAGGTAACAATATCTATAATTAGAACAGCTCCTTTAAAATGTGTTGCCACTAAGAACTGAATTTCCATAGGCGACCTGAGATTTCTATTCAATTGTTACACGTCAACTCTCAAAAGACTGGAGACAGGAACGAAGTGGCATGTTAGTCAGGTATAATGCCAAAATAAGTGGGATGAAATTGCATTATGTAAGGGACTTGAACCCAGATGTCTTTTGGAGGGCTGTCTTACACCCTTGATTAGGCCCTAACATCTGAGTTCATTGACTGAATGCTAACCAAGGACGTTACCATTCACTCAATCCAACCAGCTGCTGAGTCTTAGCACCGAACCTTACCAAATGCATGAGCAGATTATAGAGGGGTGAAGGGTGCATGCTGAGATTTAAGTATAAATAAAAGCATTATTCAACATGAAACTTTTCTCCCACTTCATTATCAAGATGCATTCAACAAAGAGTTTCACATCCAAAATGCTCATGGAAATAAAAAATCCCATTAAAATGATTTTATAATTGGCTGATTAACTACAGTAACATCATACGTCAAAAGTAACATTTCTATTAACGGAACCCATTTTCAAAACCACAGAAATTATTGTATTTCAAAGGTTTAACTGCTACTTATTCACAAAGACTTAAAGAAAGCCCAGCGTTATTTCACACTACTCACAAGACTTGAGTATGGTTAAATCCTAAACAGTGAAAAAGATATAATGACAAGATTACAATGCCAAAATATCACATCTTTTGCACAATTTAGTGCAAAACACAATGCTACTGCAAATAGAAAAAAAAATGCAAGTCAAAAACAGCCAATTGTATTTACCGTGGGGTTGTGTGCACAAACGCGTCATAGATCCTACAACATGAGTGCAAATAAAAAAATGTAAAAATCGAGGACGCTAGTTAACACGCTAATGGCTCCGGTGGGAAGAAAATCATAGAAAAAGGACGTGTCACCACTGTTTACATTACAAGTTCATCACTAAAGGAATGTGTTCTCGTCAGAGTCATTATCTGACCAATAATGCAATTTAACTTTAATTTAAATACTGGTATTGTTGCCTTCAATAAAACTGTAGGAAAACCGTAGATTTTAAAGAGTATATTAGCAGATATAAAAGATGTCTGCCCCAGTAATCATTTTTTTCTTCAGTAATATATGACCAGCTCAAATTTGTCTATTTCACTCAACCACGTTTATTATTTCATACACTTTCCGTATATGAACCTATTTATCACACTCATAAACCTCACAAACCAGTGCTAACTGTTCTGATGCACATGAACTCTTAATACAAGTAAAGGAATGCCTATATGAGTTGTTTCAGTGTAACACTATAAAAAGCTTTTCCCTCAAGCCCTGGCAACTAAACTTGCTTGCTGCCTATAAACGTTTCCCATGGGTCTGCACAAAGAGTATCGCCGGTCAATACACTGAAAGCTTTATTTAATTTTGCATCCTATCCAACAAATTAGACAAGCGATATGTGTCAAAGTGTCTAAATCTGATCTCTAGCAGCACAAGGAAGAGACAATCCAAGCTTTTAATCGCCTTCTACTGATGCTCTTTTCTTGACAGCTCTTCCGTTTCACAGCCTGCTATTAAAATGGCACATACCTTTCCATCACGTAACCATGGTAACGCTTGAAAGACTCCTGCCATGCAATTAAGTTTTCCCCCTATTTCCTTTTTATTTTGTATAATGGAATTGTCAGTATTTTTAGCATATATATATATATATATGTACATGGGGCCTTTTATTCCGGTTTCAAAGAACAATGAAAAATGGCATTCATAATCTCAGAACAGACGAGGAACACGTTCAGAACTTAATCCCAGTCAATAGAGGACAATAGGAATATGTAAAAACAATATACATTATTGTAATTTAGCAGAGCCATCAAATACAAATGAAACAAACCACATAAGGAAAATATGACAAACTAATGAAATGGCTAAAAAGGAAAACCAAATGCGAGTTCTTGGAAGGAATCTTCCGCAGCTGTTTCCACCCTAATACAGTCAATTCTACTTTGAATGTGTGGCCGTAATTGACCTTGCCCAGTGGCAGAAAGGGCAGTTTACTTCAGACACAGATAATCAACCCATCCCTCTCTGAGATCAGACAGAGAGATGAGGTGGGAGGAAGAAAGAGAGAGAGAGAGAGAGAGCGAAGGAGTGAAATGTGAGAGAAAGAAAGGTTATGCCAGGCTGGGTTGAATAAGGAGTTCAAAAAATAGACAGGGGGAGACAGAGGACGAGAAAGCGAGGGGGACGTGTGAAAACGTGCCAGACTGGAATCCCTCATGCCCCCCTACCTGCCAAAATGATTTTACACTAACAGAGGAAGATGGGAAAATGTTTTTGGTTAACATTTAATCGGGTTGAAGGCTCATTCACACCAAAGTATTCCGAAGCTTTTTAGGCATTCAAGCTGCGATGAGCCGGGCGATTGTGTAAAATTGCTATGGCACTTAAAGATAAACAGAAATACTTCAATGAGCGCGGCCGTGTTTATGCTCTTGTTCAAACCATTCAAATGGAATTTTTGCAAAGAATTAAAGTATAATTCCATCCATAATCAATGCTTAATTTTCTGTGGGTTTACAACACAATTCAACTTTAACCCTTTATGACCCTATGTCAATTAAAATGGACCACATCCAATTTAATTCCAGAGAATTTCACTCCATTTTACCAGTGAGTAACAGCTTAGCATGTTGTAATCTAAAGAGGGAAAAAAAGGACTGAAGAGAAACCTATAGCAGATCTTTTATAGTTTTAGCGATTTAAACTTCCCTGAGTTTATGAACGTAAGTGATGGTGCGAACGTACAAGGCTTGCTGTCCCTCCCATGAAATGTGGAGAAGGAAAGCAGGGTGGGAAGCTGAAGCTCCTGGGGTGTTGGTATAGATCAGCTTATAGGGGCATGAGAAAATAGAATAATTGATGGGTGGTCTGGTCCAAATTACACCTTGGCTATAGACTATAAACCAATTTTTTTACAGAAACCAACAATTTGATCAAGCCATAAGAAAACAAACAAATATATCCACATTTCTTGCTAATTAGAAATTAATTTCAGTAAATCTAAAGGATTAAAAAAGTTTTAAATAAGAATAATATGTTATTGATAGGAGACAGTGACTATTCTTAAGTGAAACGCTACCAGTCAAACTGGGACGATTGACGTGTGTTTTCAAATTGAGTTTGGTTTCAAAACTGAAGCTTATGGTCACATTTGAAAAGCCCATAATACAATTTTCTAAAAAAAAAAAAAAAAAAAAACACAATACTTACCTTGAAATGCAGTCCTGGTTTGTCTGATTCTTTTCATTCTGTGATAAACGCCAGTCTTGTTTTTTCACAAACCAGCATAACTCCATTGAACCAAGCACAGGGCAACACGCTGCACATCATGTAAAAAAAGTTAGCGCCTGCACCTGGCCTCATAGAAAGTTTGAGAAAGAAAAGGAAAACAATCCAACCATGATGCATTTTAATGCATCGACGTGACCGTTTCTGCAATAGGCAAACAAACAGTACTGTTCCTTTAAGAATAAAAGAAACGGAGTTTATGCTCTTGTTTGAACCATTCGGTTTTGAAATCTCATTGGTTGACCCGTTTTTATGCACCATGTACAATACATAATTATACTTTTAATGATGCTTTTAGAGTAAAGAACCACATTGGCGATTTTTGTTTCATCACAAGGTGTTAAATATTGGTGATAAACATGAGTAAAAAAAAATGGGCATTTATTCACAGTAGAGAAACAGAGCGTTCCTCTCATCTCTCTTCTCCAGAACATCAAAAGTGAGGTGAATAATGTGACCATCACTGAATCTCCTCAGCACAACAGAGCGGATGCTGATAATTATTAATGGAACATAATTATGCATCATATTTGCAAGCTCTAATGAGCCTCTTGACAATGCATGACATGCACATCTTGACATTCGGAGAAAAAAAAAAGGTAAAGGGTTGCAAAAGTAAAAATACACTCAAACTATGATTGCACCCCTTGTGTGTTTCGATTAACTCTTTGGTAGCTTCAATTCGCACAAACATTTCCCATCTCAATAGAATCCATCGTTGCGTTCATTTTAGCAACAAACCCAAGGTAGTGCACATGCCACGGACCAGCCATTCACAGACATATTTTAAATGCTGCTATTAATCACTCTTCTCATTCATATCTTTGTTGATTATGAAGTGATTTTTTTCCCATGATGAATAGCCGAAAGCCCATTGCTATCTGAAGTAGTCTAAGCGGAAGCACTTAAAACTCTCAGTTCAGCCTCCCCGAAGAGAGTGACCTTTCAGCTGTGCGGTGGATTTTTAACACCCGCTCTCAGAAAGGCAAGGTCCCTAGCTCCAGAGTGCACTTAATGTGTCTCGGCTACAGCTCTCTAGAGTATTCACAAAAATATAAATTCTGCATTTTCTTTATGGAGCGCAATTTGAATCATGTTCCACCCAATGCCACCTAGTATGATCGTGTTTCTCACAGCAACTATGGAAAGCAATTCTCATTTTAAAATGTTCCAAAAGCTTATATTGTAGTTATAGTTGTCTCCAGCAAATGGCTGAAATGCTTAAACAGTCAAAAAGCAGTTTAATTGCATTATAATAGGGATTTATTTGACTTTATTTCCCAATTACTCTCTAACAAATTGTGTAGCAACGATTTTTTTTAATTTATTTATTTATTTATTTATTTATTTTTTTTTTTTTGGGGGGGGGGGGGTCTAACTGTTCAAAATCAGTAACATCTTGTAATATTTGGGCATTTAAAGGGTAAAATTCCTGTATTTAAACAAAAAAAAACAGCTTTGATTAGAGCTGCAGTAGATAAAGAGATGTAAGCAGAAGAAAATAGAAAAATTATATTCTGATAGATTTTTACAGCAATTTAATTTAGTGGCTGTTAACAGCCATAAACAATATGAAAGAGTACGACATTTGAAAATAGAAACTCTTAAGGCGTTTTCCCCAAATATGTGTTAAAATAAGATTCGTCACCAAAAAACTTTCAGTTTGCGGACACAGAAATAAGTTATGGCCTCTATAAATCATCCCTGAAAACATCCCCGCAACTCATAAGGGTTAAACAGATTACTTACAGAAGTAAGGCTTTCCTTTAACAGATATAAATGAAGCATCTAAGCAAAAGGCACACCACACAGGAACAAGAAACCAGAACTGAGGCATCCAGGAGAGGATCTGGAGTGAGTGTAGAGAGGTGAGTATCTTACAAGAGATCTCCAGAGTTTGAAGATGGTGGGACCAAAGTGTTTCACAGCCAGAGAGCCGCATCAGCACACATGATATGGAGATCGAGTTAAAGGATTGTGAGGCTTGTCTTTGGTTGACTGTAATTGGAGGAAGTGGCTTCGGGTATTTCTTGCGAATGTTAAATATCTAGTGATTCTGCTTCTGGGATGTGAATTTGATTCCTGACATCAGTGACTTCAGACATGACCTACAGAAAATACACTTTTCCTCATAGTTAAAACACAGCATCTTTTCAGTATTGTCGTGGAATTAAATGTAATAAAAGCATTTTCTAAAAAAGACGCTGGGGTTGTACTAAAAAAAAAAAAAAAAAAAAAAGAAAAGAAAAGAATGTTCAGGTAGAGGATTCTTTAATTATTTAAATACTGAAGATAATAACCCAATGAGCAGAATTCCACAACTATTAAGTAATAATAACTGGCCATTAGGGATCACTCAATATCTAAGGGCGACCTTTGCGTCTGAGGGGCAAAATGTTATTTCCCTAAAGTTCAAGATTAACCTTTTCAAATGACATCATTAAAACTGCAGCAGAAATGGCAGTTTCCTGTAAATGACCCAGCAGCGAGTGAGTCAAAGAACTCCACACAGCGCTCGACCTTGAGGCAGATCTCAGTGGATAAACTTCCAGTGAACCAGCATTGGCCACCAAAGAGCTGTTGATCTTTAAATTGAGGCCAGCCTGGTCTTAAAGGAGTAATCCAGCGGTCATTATTGACTAGCCAGGAGATGTGAAGTCTCTCTAACAAGCTGACTGACTGCAGGAAGGCAGGACTTGGGGCTTTGGCAGTCAGACAGCACACAATTCCCTTGCTGTCAGCCTGACAGAGACGGAGATGACACACCATACAAAGTGCTAGGAGAGAAACATGGATTTTACCTTTCGGCTTTCAGCAGCATCATGGGATTGATTTGAAAAATGCATCAAATATCTGTGAGGTAAACAACGACTTTCTGTCAGCTTGAGGAAATCTTAAGTATAATTCAGTCCGTAGCTCGACCTGCATTAGCCACTCCATAGAGATGAATAATACTTTAATTCAAGAGTTGTGGTATTACATATTCTTAAATGTAAGAATTAAATAGAAATGACAACCTTATTGACAAGTGGTGGCGTTCTTTGGGTGATAACTCTTCATTTGGAAACCACTTTGGAAATAATCACAGGTTTCAAAACAGCTATAAACCTCAGCTTCAATAACTGGAGTGACGCAACAGATCCATACATAAATGTTTGACCGTTTCAAAGCATGTTTCAAAGGAATTGAAATCGTCTGCTTATTCCTCAACAGATTCCCCTACTAGCCTGACATGCTTCTGTTCCAATCATTGACTTCACTTCTTCCCAACCTAAATGGGATTTTCCATTTAAAAGCATTGATTCGACCTAATCTTTGTGCTACCGTTTTGCCAATAGCACCTCATTCCACAATACTTAATGGGCTTCCCTGTAACAGATATTGTCACCTTTAAAACAAATGATTCCTATGTTAATTGTATTTTTAAACATGATTAGTGAAGTCTCTTTGGAGTATTCACTGTGGAGAATAGAACTGGTGCTACTTTTTATGTAGCAATAATCCCTGAAGAATGGTAAAACAAATAACCCTCCATGTCAGCCATGAAACAATTATTCTCTTAAATGTAAGGTGTTTTCGCCATTTAAGATTTAATACTGAAAAGTATCTAAAATATCTGAAAATGCATGAAGATGCCGTATGATGATTTACCATAAAATTAACATAAATCTTGCCACCAAATAGTTCTATCCAACGAACCATTGAGGACCCATTGGACGAAGGAAATTCAAGGCTCTCTCTCACTGTTCTCTCTACATCAACTACTGAGAATAACATTTATTTCAACAAAGAATATTATTCTGAAAGTTACACTGTAAAATAAAAAAAAAATCCTAAATCAAATAACACATAAAAATAATAAATGTACAGATGTTTTTTTTAGAAAATATTTACAGCAATCTACTTTTACTTCAAACATTTCACAAAAAAAGTGTATGGTAAATTGTATTCAAATAAAGAATTCTGTTTGACAATTAATAACAGAAAACTGTTAATTGAAATATTTTCTTTTTGTTTCTTAAATAACAATTTAACATTAAAATGACATAGTATTGCATTTATTATTACACGTAATTTTACTTTCTAAATATCTCAATAAAAATAATAGCTTTTGCAAATTTTCTGAAAAAAAGCATTATTTTACAGATTTATCCTTTACTTTTACAAGCAAATGTCTTTGTTTTAATGAGTATTTTCATCATGTTACAAGTAAATACTAATATTTTGCAAGTTCTCCTTGATACTTATATTGAAATTCTGAAAATAAACTTAAAAATTACAAAAGGGAATCTCCCGATTGCATCCAACAAAGGTTAATTAAAAAATTCCAACATTTTGTTTTTATTATTATTACTTATAAAATTGCATACATTGGAGAAAACGATGTTTCTGATTCAAGAAAATGGCTGGTTTAAAAAAAAGGCACTGTTGCACATCACATCCCAACATTTCTACTGATAAAAAAGTCTTTGAGAGAGTTCTGGTGAAGTATCTGAACTTGAGTATACAGAAACGACATGTCTTCCTTGTAGACAAGGCTCTCCTGCAGCAGGAATTCCTGTCTGCTAGCAAACACAGTGAGTCACCTTGCACCTCACATTCACAGCTTGTGTCAGTGTGGGAGAAAGCGTGCATTTGTGCTTGTGTGAGCAACAGTGTAAATGATCATCTCCTCTCTGAGTATGTGTTTGGAACTGTAAGCCAGAATATTCAACGAATCTCTTGCCTGTTTAGCATTGCTTGTAGCCTGTTTGCTTTGAAAACCTACATTCTATTTCAAAATCTGAGTTTTAAATAAATACCTCATGACCAATTTCTTTACCCAAATCCCAAACTATAGCCACCTCACCCACTCCCCCCTTTCCTCTCAACACCCTCCTGTCCTGATGTAATTAACGCAAAATAAATAAATAAATAATTACATAAAGTCACGGCTTCCCATACCACACCATGTGTTGACTCCCCTGAAGTAACAAAACTGTCCAGCTCAAACGAAACGCCCTCCCATGTGGTGTCTTTTAAGCAGGAAAGGACAGGTTAAAAAAAAATTTGTCTGTGTTATAACAACTTTTGTGAAACCTGTTGCCGTCCTCAGTACAGACAGATGGTTTCTTTTTGATATGGCTGATCTACAGTCAGAGACTCCAGCAGTAGACATCGTTTCTCTTTGTAGCTTCAAATTGGGCTCTTACATGCACCCAGGGAGACATACATTGCCTTCACTGCTCCAGAACATTGTACACAGAGATCCATCAAAGCCTCCAGACGGAGGAATATGAACTGCACCACGGGGTGTATTTAAACCATCCATCTCCACAAGCAAGGGAATACCATATTCATGCAGAAAAAGTAGCCACTTTGGGATGACACAGCTGATGGCCAGAGGGACAACCAGCCAAGTGATATGTAAATATGTTGAAATCAGGATGCACTACAAACATGAGAGATTTTTCTAATACTGTATATTCAAATATAGAAAAAGTGTGTCTTGAATGTTCGTTCACCTTGTCTGATCTAGATTTTATAACCTACAAAAGCTATTATTCTTTATGGCTGAACAGTGTTGAAATCACTGCGCTTAAAACAAATCACTGTATTTATAACAAATATGAACAAGCACTATATTCATAAAGCCATTCCATTCATAAAGCCATTCCTCTGTTTTAATTTAGTAAACCTGGTCACAGCGGTTTCACCAGTCTCCATTCACAATCACATTTACTATCGTGACCAATTTAGTATCACTAAAACATCGGGAAACTTAAGAGCCCAGAGCATAACCAAGCAAAGATAGGAAGAACATGACTATACCAACACTTGTTTACACTTGTTTTGTTATATCTGGGCTGCAAATGAATATATCTTCACAAATGAAAAAACATGTGAACAGTGAGCATACTGCTTTGATTTGTGTAGATCGTTTATGTTTTTGAGAACGATTGTAGTTTGTAGATGTTCTAAAGTCTGCTGTTGAGAATAGGAATGGTCTATGGGTAAATCTCAAACCTTATGCTTACTTTAACACACGGCATTCTTCAAACACAAACATAACAAGAAAAGCCACATTTGTTCTATTGAAAATTGCATGCCAGTTTTAGGAATAATGGCAACAGATACAACAGGAACGGTGCACAGTAACATAAAAGACCTTTAGTCTTGAGCCAAGACTCTTGAGCAAGAATGTAAACCATCTATGAAACTCTGGGAGAGTTCGGGTGGCAAGAAAGCAGGACATCCAGACAAACTAAGACCTTTGCAGAGTAAGAGCCTCTACACACCGATCCAAATTGAAAGTCACACGAATCTTTTGATGCCTAAATTGATGTAATGACGCTCTTTTTCATTGGCACCACTCGTTGGTCAAATGTGTGATGTCCCTTTGGTGCCCATAGTTTTCGGTAGAGGCATGAAACCTCAGGCTGAAAATTCGGATTGATGTGTAGAGGCCTTAAAGCATGAAGCTGACAAGCTCAGTGAACGAAAATAATTCAAAACAGACACAGAAAACCCATAACCTGACCTCAACTACAGGACAGAATGAGGAGCAGGTGTGCACGATAATCAATAGTTGAGACTGGGAAACGACAGAACAAGGAGGAAGAAGCGATGGCAGAGACACATTGGGTAGGAATGCAACAGACACAGACGTTTACATTTTACATATTTAGCAGACGTTTTATCCATTTTAAGGAATAAACACTTTCTTTCTTTCTTTCTTTCTTCCTTGGGGTTTGAACCTTTGCATTGTTAGTGCAATCCTCTACCAACTGAGTCACAGGAAGCCTAATAATTAAAGCAGAAATCTAAAAGCAAATGGAAAATTAGAAATAATACAGATGGAGAAACCACTTTGGCATTTGAATAAAAAATAGTTAAGCAATTCTTGAACATTACCATTTCAGTCTTGACAATGCTGATGAATTGAATGAAAACCTGTCAGCCAATCAGAATCCAGAATTCACACAGTCCTTGGCAAAAAACATACAATGAACCCATACAACATATCAGTTGGCACTTTTGCAAGATCCCTTGGAATGCAGCTTGCAAACAACGGCCACCCGTGCACAGCTGGAAGGCAGATTATATAGATGTGATTCAATGTAATTATTGAGCTTGCATTAACTTTATAAGCAGGGTTTTATTCCATGACCTGCAAAGAAATGATGGCTCTTTATCATCACTGAATCCTCACTTAATCCTGAAATATCCTGTAGCTCACATCAATGTAATCCAAATAAACTGCTTAATTTAATCAGACAGAGTGCAGTCAGTGAAAACAGTGAGATTAAAAGCAATGTGGTTTTCTTTGAAAACAAACAATTTGAGAGACAAATCCAAGGTGAAACCTTTACTAACAAGTATTTAACTGCAGGGTTTGATGCATTGAGACAGTGTGTTATAATTATAACTAGATAATATCCTGTCTGGATCTTTCTTCTTCCTGTCGTTGAGTACTGGATACGTCTCAGCGATCGGACATATTTAAATTGCTGCTGATATTCAAATCACAAGCTGCATCCCCAGATGTTTGAGGAGCTTAGATTAATGATGCATCTCATTAAATGAAATGGAATATGTCTGCTAAAGGAGGGGCTAGCAGAATACAAAAGCATCATAAAAAGGCCATTATTAATGTGCTGTAATTAGGATCTATGATAGAGGTACTCCAATAAAACTGCTCAAGGTCCAATAAAGAATTATTTTATAAGCAGAAGTGCAGAGTACATATTTACATTTATCCAAAGTGACTAAGAGATTGGAGAAATCCACTGAAGGGTGCATAGCTTGGTTCTATCTTGTCGATGAAGAATGCTCCCCCACACACACAGGAGACAGGGAGGAAGATGGGGTGAAGTTTGGACAAAGTCAGCAGGGATGAGGTAGGATGGGATTGATTGGGAACACTGGTGGCATTAATGATTCCTCCCGAAACTGGTTCATACTGCACAATTTTCACAGCAGTCGTGTCACAGATCCTTTCACACTGCATGACTGTCTGGGGTCGCATCCAGTCATTGCTGAATTCAGCATTTTTAAACTGTGTGAATTTTGAAAGAATCACAGAGAACTTGCAACTAAACACTCGATAAATGTTTGAAACAGCACAAGGTCGCACGTGCCAAACCGAAGCACAAGACGAGGAATTATTTTTGAAAATGGGAGTACACAACTTTTTATTTCACTTCTCAGGTCCAAATAGACTGAAAATAAGCCCTTTCTGAATCAAAACCATTGTTGATATTGCAGTCTTTGCTTTTGATATTGCAGTCTTTGCTTTGATATTGAATGTCCTCCGTAACTTCACATTGACCTGGACGTTGCACTAGACTTGGCTGCAGATGTTGTTTCCAATCAGATTACGTTTCACAATGCATAATTATGACTCGTTGATAGCTCCAGATATTTAGGATGCCAAATGTCTTTCGACCAGCCTGCGCCTACCCTGCACCTCTCGCAGAGTGGTTCACCTGATTGTGGAATTGATAATTCCTGAAATTCCAAACCTGTCTGCGAGTCAATATCAGGGGCAAAACCATCTAAACCTGGCATAACACAAAGTACGCCACAACAACTGTGACAGCCAGACTAAACTTCCAAAAACAGTCAGGTGTAGCTACCTAAGCTGTTTCAAACCATTTTTTTCATGTCTCTAAATTTTGTCACTAATTAAACTTTGACACATCTCCTGGTCCAGATCAAGGCTGGCGTCTACCAATCGATTACCAGTCAACAACACTTTTTATGTTTATTATATAGTTAACTTTGATCATTCAAACAGAATGCTCATTCAAATTTGAAGCAAATCTCTGATTGCTTTCCATTGTGAAATGACAAATCTTTTCAAATATATTTCAGAAAAAGAGAGCAATGGTTCTTTGCTCACTCTTTCAAACATGATTTCCCATCAACTCAGTCTTTCATCTAATAAATACAGGCAAATGTTTGCTAGAGGAAAGCAGTGATTATGTCAGGGTCTAACTGTGTTTATAAAGAACTAAGCGCTGGCACTCTCTTCTCGCATACTCACAAACCTAAAGCCCAGAAGAGCGATGCTCACAGAGCTGTCAAAGCAGACGTGTATGTGGGAAGGGAAGTGGGTGTTTGCGTATGTTTAGAAAACAAGACTACGGAGAGATCCCGAATGGTTGAAAATCTCTCCCCGCTTTGCAGCAATGATGAGGCACACTGTAAAAGGGAGCTGTGGGTTAAGCGTTTGTACTGCACAGTCACCGTACAAAACCATATGGGCATTAGAGATACCATGTTATGCTAAATTAACTTTTAAAGTGTCGTCCCCTCATCAAAAACATGCGTCAAGTTTTATTATTCATGCATGTTTGTGTAAGTCTATATTCCTTTTTTGTGAACTGAAAACTGCTCAATGTTCCTTGCAGCCACAGACTGTAAAAAATATGGACGTGTGACACCGCCTTCTGCCATTGGGCTAATATGAGGCAATTCACGAATTGCCATTGATGGAACCATCATGGTTTTAGAGCTCCGCCTTGAGTATGGCTCACACACGCCCCTCTCACACGCAGTTAAATAGAATTTATTTTGTAATTTTACATAAGAATTTGAGAACGGCTTCTCTGAATTTGACCATTGCTAGCGTAAATCTTTCTCACGATGTGATTACAGAGGAAAGTCCGCTCTGTTCTGTGTAGCTGTCAATCACATGGTCCCATCTAGTTTTTTTAGGGGAAAATTGAACCATCGTGAGCCACATGAAAATAAACTTGAGTCTAGAGAAAAAAAAATGTTTGTTCAGTGTATAGATAACTTTCGAAAATCATTGAAAATTATTTCCTAAGAAAGTATGGTTTTGAAGTTCAGCATTTTCCCATAGACATATAATGAATTGTAATCATTCTGCAACCGCTCGCCGCGGTTTGGCCTCACTCTGCCAGCCATGTGAGACACACTTGCTTGCAACACTCAAAGTTCTTACCTCCTTCCACTGACCAATCAGAATAATCGCTAGTACACATCTCTATGCAAATCGGGTGCGCTGCCTGACCCGGAAGTAACAGCAGACCCGCGCTAAAGAATAATGCAGAGAAAGTGTGTTTTTTGTTAATGATGATGTAATAGGCGCTAGGGTTTGGCGATGTCAAGCTATTTGGGCTTCGATAATGTCCAATGTGAGGACAGAACACCTGAAGACTTGGATAAAGCTGCATTTGTGGTAATCCCTTATGATGAAACTTGTACATTATGCTTGGATTACGAACTACTCCAAGTTTGACCATTGCCATGATAAGCGCTGCTTGGTAAATGGCAAGTACGGTGACTGTATTCGTTCAAAAAGCACGGTTTTGTCATCTTCATTTGTTTTTTGTTCGGATCATTGTTAAAACATGTTCTCCCCACAAACTAACAACTCTAGAGTTTGTTTGGAAATGTACCGAGACCACCTCCTCAACTTTACCTCTGCAAGCTAACATGTAGCCCTACTCTGGAGATTATAAGAGCATGTAACCGGAATATTTAATTCTTTTGCATAATCAAAAGCCATAGCTATGTTGACAGATGCATGCATGCCTTCCAAATGCCAGACAGAGCTTTTGTCTGAGCTGGGTGATGATGCATTAGTGCTTCCGTTAGGACGAAGTGGCTGTTTCATATTAGCTGATAATAACCTCTATAAATGTTAGGAGATTAAGCTGTCGTCTGCTTTTATACGGACGCACCAATGAAAATGCGACCTTGTCTTTTTCAATCTCTTCCTCTCTGCCCTGCCGCTTCACCCCTCTGTGCACCTCGCCCCACTACAGCAGCAGCTGTTGTTGTTTACACTTGTTTGTTTCTTCTTTTTTTAGCGTGTATTTGTTATTCATGACCTACTCTTATCAAAATTCTCATGCAAGCATTAGTCTCCGTTTATGCCTGGAATTTTACAAGATGAACATAAGCTTATGTGAGCGCTGGACCCATTTTATTGATAAAGTAACATCACTTTGTAATCATTTTGGTCAGATTTGAAATCTGAAACTTGAACAGATTTTAAATACATCACTGTGCAGCAACAAAGGAGAGTGGTACCAGTTGATGAAGCAAAAAAAAAAAAAACACGTGGGGCCTGCCAAAATGATCAAGGATTATCAAATTAGTTTATGCAATATGGCAAAATTTACATACAGTAAGACTATGTCGTAAGGTTTTTACTTAAGAGCAAAATATTTTTTGCAATTTCACCCATTTATTACGATGGAAGTACGTTGTAGCCCGTGTGGTAAAAGCAATCCTCAAAGCCCTTCAAGCTTTCCCTGTTGATTCTTGTATAGCAATATAAAATGTTGCTTTCATTTTGAGAGCAAATAAAAGACTCTCCGAAGCTCCAGGGTGTTGTGAGTCTGCCCTTTGCTTTTGACGCGTGTTTATACTTTCTAAACTTTGTCTCTTTGACAATCTTGTGTGATGACTGACTTATAGAGGAGGTCTGTGGGAAGTGCTCAGCTCGCTCATAACCAAAGAGCGCAGCATTAAGCCTGCTTTTAGATCTGGCTTAAAGATTCCAAAAACAGCATCCTTTATTCGGTAGACAAGCATTAGACAAGGAAAGAAACAGTGAGGGACATTTAAATAGATATTTCATGACAACCTTACAGAAGCACAAAAAAAAAAATCAAAAACAATTCAACGTATTTGCCTTCCTTCACTAGTACTGCTAGGAAATCTGCCACAAAATGATCCCACAAAACGCATAACCATTACAGATAACCAATGGCTAAAATCAATTCTATGCTAATGTTTCTTTACACAAGGTAAAGTGACACTTTACACAAAGAACCAGTTAGGAACCAAAAAAAAGCGTATTGGTTTCTTTAGAGCAAAAAAGGTGCTATATAGCACCTTCAAATATGCAAATACAATGTGACGAACCTTTAAAAAGCAATTGTAAAAACTCTTTAATACCATGACTGTAGTATTTCCAGCTATTTAAAAAAAAATAGAGCCTTGAGTATCTCGGAGCTTGGCAAGTTTCAAACTCATTTGATGGCTCTAGCGTAGCAATCTACCACAGCAGAAAGCAAATCACAAATCTCAACCAAAGCAAGGCTGCAGCAGTGACGGTGAACAAAGCTGCAAATTAAACCACAGTAAACAACACCCACATTCAACATCAAATAAATTCCTTGAAAATAAACAATATGTTAAGCAGCAGAACAAATCAGTGTTTCGCATAATATGCTGGTCAGCATTGCCATTGTCGAGACTTTGTATTCATCTATGGTCTCATTTACAGATTATAATGTCCAAAAACCAACAGGATGCACTTTGTTTTGACAAACCATTAGAAAGACAAATAAAGCTTGCTTTTTCAAGGGACATGTGTCTTTTTAAAGTTGAGCATGTTTTGTGGTTTTTCCTCTCATTATTGAGTAATTTATGGGAAGTACGCATACCACTAGTAACCGCATTAAGCTCCTCTGGGAACTGGATCTCCAGTGGTTTGAACTCAATTTATCAAAAAGTGTTTCTAAACATTCATTTAGAAAAAAAAAACAGATCTCATTTGTTGAAGTAGAATAGACATGTTAAGAGTAGTGTTGCAATATGTGATAAATAGAATAAAATGTTGTGTTATAATCTAAAGCTGGGGTCTCAAACCAGCAGGCTGTGGCTTTGTACCAGTCTGTAAGACATTTGTCACTGTCTGATGCAAAAACAATAATAATTTATAGACAGTTATTTGAATTGTACTGATTTTTCTTTTTAAGTTTTATTAAAAACATTTTTATTTTGAAAAATGACCAGATTTTCTTTGATGTAACATTCAGCTCTGGGACTCCTGACACATCAAGATGCATGAGCTGGTCAAACATAGACACACAAAAAAGCACATATTTAGAGAAACTGCCCTTTAAAAACAAATTAAATTACTAATATTAGCTTCATAAATAACATACGTGCACAAACATTTTATACAAATATAAAGGCACTTTTACCTGGGCAGTACTGTTAAAAAGTGTGAAAGAATTCAGTAAATAACGAATGATTCCAGAAACATGTTTATTTTTTTTATAATTAAAAAAAATGCAAAGTAAGCGAAACGAGAAGAATCAAAACCTATTTAATATTTGGTGTTATTAGCTTTTACATCAAGGCGACGTTGTTTCTGATTCTGCTGTATGGTCAATCAATTACAGAAACAGTCACAGCTGTGTAAGAGGCTTAAAACATAAAACAAAACAAAAGTCAGCCAAGGAAACTTAGTGCAGCAGATGCAAGACACGTGAAGCCTATTGGAAAGAAATGGGAGACAGCTATACGCCTTTACAGTTCGGAGATTTGGTCAAGATTAATGGTGTTCCTAATGCTGAGAAATAAAGGTACAGCCAAAGTCTATCATTAGTGAATTTAAAGTACCTGAAGTGATGGCATGGCCCCAACAGTTCCCCACTGTGTGTATGAGATTACATAATGATTCAGAGCCAAAGACAGAAAGGTTGGGGACAGCTATAAATAATAAGATTTATACAGTTATTTCCTCAAAATACTGAACACTTCTGTTGATGAATATTGAACATTGTGACAAGGCACGAAAATACTTGTTCATTCTGAGACCTGAGATCATTGGGGCATTCCATAACAAACGTGACTAAATGCGAACCTTTTGAGAAAGTGCAAGTGCCACTTTAAGTATAAAGTATCAAAGAGTTTGCACTCAATTAACCCAAAGCTGGTAAATTCGATTTAATACAGAAGGAAAAAACAAATATTTGGAATAACTTGGAAACAAGTCGACAACTTGAAATTCCCAATCAATAACGTTCCAGTCCTTGTTTCTAACAATATGAAATTCTTTGACGACAACATCCAGAAGGTTCTCCGCCGCTCAGACAGACTCCTTCTCTCAAATCAATACAGTGTTGCTTCCACTTTGTCGCACTTAGATTATCTGTCAGATCCACACAACACCATCTCAAAAACTAGGTCATCTCTTTCTTGAAGTTTCCTATTTTTATGAAGGTATTGGCAGATTGACACAGCCCTCCACTTTCAAGGGTTAACGTTTGGGTCAGACCACATCAAATAACAACTGGGACATTTCAACATCAGGTTGAATTATTTTGTATTAAACATATGATGAGCAGCCAGAATGGCCCTATACTTCCAGTGAGGGTACAGTCTATATGGTGATAAACGTATTCTATGGCAGGAAAGACTCCTTTGCTTATTGCGGTGATCATGTCAGATCATGCCAAGAGCAGAACTGCCGTTTTTCAGATGAAACAATAAAGATTTTTTAGATTTATACACAAAAATTCTGTAGATAAAAGCAACTTCTGCAAGATTTTTCAAGCCCACTGTGTGAAAAAGCTGCAAACCATTTGCCAAATATATTTCTCATCAGACAATTGCATGTCACAGTTTGTGTCCTAAAGCTCTTAAAATCACCACATGGCTGAAAGGTATTACCAAAACTTGTGTACAATGAACGCATAGTGAAACATTCCTAAATCTGAGTTTCTGCAGGTTTCACAGTGTATAATTTAAAACTATTGAATATCATTAACAATCAAATTCATTCATTTCCCAGCTTTTTCCCTTTCGGGATCACAGGGGTCTGCTGCTGTCTAATTAAGAACCAAATACAAGACCTATCATACTTATGTTTATATGAAAAACTAACAAAATTTATAAAATATAAATCATTTTAAGAAAATAGTGTTCAAGCATCTAAAAATGTGCACTTGAAAAATGAATAAAATGACTACATTGTTTCCACAAAAGTCCCAGAGTCCTTGATAAAGCAACAGAATAAATGTAACGCGTGAACGTTTTGTTTCCTGAAATAATATTAATAAATCTTATTAACACTGAAAAGAACTACAGAGTAGCAACCAAATTGTTCTGAAGGATCAGCAAATGCTCAACTTCTGCTTTTTTGTCTATTTTTAAACTTGTGTCATAAGAAAGGTTATATTGTGAAGCATTAATGTTAAATGGTTCCTTTAAAACTAGCATTTTTGACCTGAAATCTAAATGAAATTTAGAGAAACGTTACTGTTATATGACTAACAATGTTTTTTTTGTGATTTAAATTACATTTCTGAAAACATAAAACGATTGTTTTCATAATTTTAAAAAACATTTGTAAATGACAGAAAAGTGCTTTATTTGTTGTTGCTATGGCAGCCATCTTTGTTAAACAACCAGATGTGCTGACTCATGGGGTGCATGCTGGGAAGTCTGTCTCAAGCACACTCGATCTGAAGCATGTCGGGAAATTAAGACCTGTAAAAAAATATTTAAAGGGCGGTATTATATGTTTTTCAGGCAGATAGTGTCGTTTTATAGCACACTCAAGTAACAATTTTACCTACAGTTGGATTGTAATCGCTGTATTTGTCATAAACAATCTCATAGAAATTTGACTTGGCATCTAGGCGGCTCGTAACGCCCTGATATTCACCTGTCTCTTTAAGAGCCCCCACCTTCTTTCCGACCCGCCCCCTTCAGTGCGTCATACTCCAGGCGCACTGCCACAGTTTGTTTTCATTTTCATAGTAAAAACATTAAAATCATGTTTTTGCAAAATGGCAACGGAGGATATTGTACAAGCCTATGCACACAATCCTACATCGGACCCAGAAAGAGAGTTTTCGGCGGAACCGGAGCAAGTACAGAGACTGAAAAGATGAAATCGGAGTTGGAGGGGGAGGAGCGGTGCAGCAGCAGATAGGGGACAGAGGCGGAGCTATGAGATAGGGCTTGGGCTTCGCGAAACACCGCATAGTAGCACCCCTCAAGGGCTACCAAAGGAGATTCAAGGATTACTCAAATATTCATGAATGATTCAAAGTCACAATCCAGGTGCGTTTTTAATGAGGGACTGACATTATAACACAACATAAAGCTCAATAAAGTAGATTTTGCATAATACCCCCCTTTAAGACCTAGAACAGTAATATAGTTACATTTCAGACTTTTTAAGACCCTGCAGAAACCCTGTAAAGTGTGGTTGCAGTGACTGCAGCGCCACTTTCAGAAAGAAAGCAATTAATTAATTTCAGCGTCATCAGAAGTCATTAGTTACCTAATTGGTTTACCTATTTTTCCATGCAACTTTCTCAATGGTCTGGGTTTCATGTGATACGTTCCTGGTTTAAATCTGTTTTAGTGATCACCCTGATTCAATTCCAAATCCCCAAAAGGACCATGATCCATAAGTGGGATGACTCTTCAGTAACTTGTATAAACAGTTCTTTTCCGGTCACCAAATACTCAAAATATCACAAATTTGAAACAATTCTTTTAAGGTGAATTCGGCTTAGTTCAAACAAAAGGCACCTAGATATAGACAAATGTCCCCTGACTCAATCTTCTAAGCCAGCTTGTAGCTTTGACCTTATTGTGCATTTGTGCATGAAGATGGTTTCACAACAGTCCCGGTTGCCTCCTCAGTAGTCAGGTACCACAGCCTGATGAAGTTTATTTATTATAGAAAAAAAGGCTCACTTGATTAAATGCCAACTAAACGCATCATAAAACATACCGGAGCATGCGTCTGCTTGCTGAGTTCAAACAAACGTGTAGCAATGATGGTGAGAATAATGAAGTGAATATAATCTGAAGGAGCCATCTGCCATCTCTGAGAAATGGCACAAGATTTTATCTTGTTCATATCTTGTCTATTACAGCAAGGAGCCTCGGGTTATTTTTCGGTCCATTTTCTAGCCCACTAGAGAAACGTGTCTCTTATTACAGGAATAAATGTGTCTAAACCTGCCATTTTATTTGTTTTAACACAGCTGATAATCTTACAATCGTCAGGCAGAGACCATCAGTGGGAGAGCAGAGATTGAGCGCTGCTTATCTCTGAGAAGACAGGTTTTGTGATGGATATGCGATTACAGCCCCAAAAGTACACAGTCAGAATAGACATTCTTATCTTTAACCAACATACAGTACGTCTAGTCTACAAGACGTCCTGCCAACCAACAAACTCACAGCAGGAAAATTGAAAGATTTGACTGTTTTTATAACTGCATTTCATACACCACCTACACTGTATGACATAGCAATTTCTGCAAAGAATTCCGTAAGCCAGATCTTCCATACAAAACGTGTTAATCCATGTTTTCATGGCTCTCATCTTCATGGACATTAATTGATCCCAAATATGCATCCTTTTAGTGGAACCTAACGGCCATAACCCAGCTCCTGAAAAACAACTCCACGCCATAATACCACCTCTATTAAACTCCACAGCCGAAACAATTAGGTCAGACAAGCACCACTCTCTCGGAAACAAAAAAAAAAACTTTTGTTTTGAGTGACTACACATTGCATTGCACTGCCAGGCTCTAGTGTTCCACCACTGCAGTTCTTTGAATGCAGCTGCTCGGCTAAGGAAACCTATTCCAAAGAATCTGTCTAGGAACAGTTTTTGAACCAACCTGAAAGGGCAAAGACCGTCTGGAGGCCTGTAGCAAATGATTCTTCAGGCAGGTAAAAGCTATTGTCCTTTTACATACACTCTCAGAAAAAAAGCTACACATCTGTACCTTGTAAAAGATACAAAGGTTGTTACCAAGGTATAGATCTGTGCATTTACAGGACCTGATTTGTACCTTAGCACATTTGTAATTTTTGTGTGTACTTTACAGGACCACATTTGTACCAATCCTGGTACAATAATGTAGCTTTTAAAAGATTTTCAGAACTTCGATAGCACAAAATTTACAAATGTGTTCCACTAGTATCAATAATCATTCTCAACTCAATAAATATTCTTTACCTGCTACATCCTTTTCAGTGTCATAGGGTTCTGCTGGTGCAGGGGTACACCCTGAAAAAGTCACCAGTCCATCATAAAGCAACACACACATTCAAGAGAATTTAGAGAATTTTATGAACCTGAAGTATGTTTTGGCAATGCTACCGTGATGTCCCAACACAATCCAATTGATAAAATACATTTTCCAATCTTTATTTTTATGATTTTAGCTTGAAACTAATTGTTAATTCAGTACATTTAAAATGAAAGTAGGGGGCCTTCTGTTGATGCACCATATACAGTAGGAACATAATGCACCTTTTTTCAGACGGACGTTAACTGAACTTAACAGTACCACCCAAGGATTTAAAGGTACCAAAAAATGTACAGTTATGGATCATTCTCAGAACTGTTCCTTGAGGTTCTTTAATTGTTCCATTGTGTACATTTTATTCTGAGAGTGTAGTTTACAGCATGTGGCTTTCCCAATAACTTCCAGTGTATTATTATACCACTTACTATTGGTGTAATGGATACAAAAGCTAGGTTCAGATGGGATTACAGATTTTACTGACTCAGATCAGTGAAATAATGCACCATTTAGTAGAAAGTTAAGGCAGTAAAATTTCACCATGTTTGGTTTAATTTCCCTAAACCTCTCCAATATATTTTATTGTAACATTTATAACAGAATGTATTATTTAACAGTTTTAAATGAGAAGTCTATTTATTATAAGTTCAGTGAAACATATTTTACCAAGGGTTTGTGAGTCCTGAGCCACTTGAGCGCAGAGATTGACGAAACAGATTGCTCTGCATTAATATTATGAATATGAAAAAGGCCTGATCTGTGGCCATGGAAGTGATTGAAAATCTGAATTTGGATTGGTAAACGAATACTTTGTTGAGTTTTCACTGAATATTTAAAAGAACAGCTCACTAAAAAGAGTAGAAGGAGCCAATTCTTAATATCTGGTAGTAATAATGCAAACCTGAATGAATGAAGGTCTACAGAGCCTGGTTTCTCATTATGAAGAGTCACTTTACCACTAATTAAAGGCAGCTTCAACAAGTTTGGGAGGGTGATAAAGCTACAGACCCATCTCTCTTCTATCTAGGCAACCAAACTGGTTTGAAGAGAGAAATGAAGCCACGAATAGCAAAAAAATTTACCAATGTGATTTTTTTCCTTTGCCCTTTATTTAACCAATCAGGATTCTGAAGTCAACTTTCACTTTCACCCAGCCAGACAAGCATGTTTGCATTTTTGTATTTAGAAATAACATTACTGTCACTCGAGCAGCCACCCAGAAAAGGAGCATGATTATTATTCCAATGGATGAACCAGTATATGAACATCAGTAGCAGAGAAGAAAGCAGAGCATGAGCTCTTTGAACAAAAGAGAGGGATTGAAAAATGAAAGATTATTGAGGTCTTTCTTTTCTCCCGGGCATGAGTCCATTGTGCCAAGACTCCTGGACGTTTCGATACTATCAGGTCGCTTGTACTCCCGCACTATACAGAAAAGCCCTGGCAGACAAAAGCCCAGGATGCAGTGCAAGAGCTCCTTAATGATATTCTGCTCCATTCAATGGGACTTTCATATTCACTCTGTCTGACTTGTGGAGAGAATGGAGGACGACCAATCAAAGCGGGCCGTCAGCGTGTCTTCGTTTGTGTTTGACTGATGAAAGCAAAGGAGTAACGATTGAACATGTAATATAAAATGTCATTAATCTGTGATAACAATAAAACTCATTTTAACCACATCAGACCACAGCCGTTTACTCTACGCTGCCAGTTTGGAAATACATCCGATGCAAAAATAATTCCAGCAAAATGTTACAAAAAACGTGACTGAGCTCATGTTTCTAGTAGAGAAGGAATTAAATGTAATTATTAATCAAATCACAAAAAGCATCTGCAGAATACGGTAAGTGCACTTATTTTTCCACTAATGAAAAATGGCCTCTAATGGATGGAGGGTCGGGTAATAACGACACATTCTCCTAGAAAAGAGAAATAATGACAAACGAATGTGAAACTCTCAGACAGCAGACGGAGCAAAAGGAGGAGAGCTTTCTTTGCCATTACCTGAGTCATTCACACAGGAACAGAGCCGGAGGAGAAAAGACGATGTGATAGAAAGCTGAGAGTGTGTGGGTGCATGTATGGAGTTGATTAGTAGGGCCATTAGAAACGAGAAAGATTGTCATTGTATAAGACTCTCAAGTGAGGCAAACAGAGTAGGTTTTCGGAGGATTTGATTTGGTACTATGGGCCAAGAGCTGTTACATAACATATCTTCATATATAATAATCTCAATCAATAACCTGATTATTTGCTTCAATAAATCAATTATTGTTATTTCAAAATAGCATTTCATATATATCTTTATATAAAGCAATTTCACATTTTTATGCATCACTTACAACAAAATTGTGCATTTTTCTGTTTGTCTTGCGCTTATAATTCTTTATTAAGAACTTCTTTCATAGCTAATGATTTTCATGATTATAAATAAATATTTAAGACATTCATGTTATCGTAATCACATTTGAAATGCCAAAAAAGCTAGAACCTAGAACATAGTGTGCTAGAACAAAGTACATGGAGCATGGGTGGATGCGGTCACTTTAGAAGTACATGGATTATTACAGAGTTGTTCACATTAAACATTTCTGAGGAAGTAACAGTGTTGAAATTAATTACACAAAGAAGAAAACCTCATTTAACTGTAACCCTTAGAAATCGCTAAGCCCCTTTGAGCGTTTTTTTTACTACTTTTTTACTCTTTTACTACAATTTTCTCTCATAAATTACCTTCAAATTGTTTTTGTGGCAATGCTTGATAACATCTTTTAGTACATCTGCAGCTTCTATGGTTTTACATTACACAATAATTCCACCACAAACCTCAAATTGTACAAAAAAATTCTGAGATGTAAAATTGGCATTTTATTATTGCCAATTAAAAAAAAAAATAAGAGCGAACACTTTTTGTTTTATAAAACACCAAAAGAAAATCCCCCTAAAAAGCAAAGACATTGTGAACCATCCCAAGCACTTTTTGTGATAGAAAAATACTAGCCATTTCAAAGGTATTGTACTTCCAAGGGTTATCCATTTGTTTCACCACTTGATGGCACTGCCGACATCGATTTGGGGTCTGTATAATGAAACTGAAATTCAACTTCATTTGAAATACCTTGCCAATTATGAGTCATAACTCTTTAAAAAACAAAAATATTAAAAGTAATAACCTTTTTGAAACCTAAACATTATTTTTGAAAACTTAAATTAAACAATAAATGAATAGCAAACTTAATTCAAAATTGGCAAAGGCACCGGTGCGTGCAGACTTCTAATGGTTAATACCGAACAGTGATTTTTCCTCTAACCAATACTTATTTGCATTTTAAAAAGGGAGGATTTCATTAAAATTTGAAATTAAATTAGTGCTTGGGGTTCATATTTACATCATCTACACAAAGACGCTAAATGTGACTAGTGTCAGCTACCCCTCAGAAAATTTGAGAAATCTTAGGTGTAAAATGAAAAAAAAAAAAACTGATCACAGGATGCTCTGGATAAGAACTTCTGCTCTCCGCAAAGATTCAATTTCAACAGCGGGAGGAAATTTCTTCAGATGAGCTCGTGCTCAAGGGGTATAAAGGAGATGAGTGAGGAGAGAGTCAGCTTTGATCCTGAGCTGATATGTCATTGTAAATGGGTCGGCAATGTCAAAATCAAAGACAGGACAGCTGACTGATTCTGAGAGCAAAAAAATTACAGAGTATAGATAAACAAACAAAAGCAAAAAACAATTTGACATTAATCAACAAAAAATGTAACCTGCAGCATAGTAAAGCCTCTTGAATAGTTTTTAATAGCTGTGCTGTTTTTATTCTCTGCTTACCAGTACAAACAGCGTACTTTCCCTAATCTTTAACCAGAGGGACAGAAGCACTTGTCATATTTGTCTTCCACCAACTGGTACAGATGACATGTCTTATTCCTCTCGCTTTATCTCTTTGTCTTTAATATGTGGGAACCAAACTGGATCTACTTAAAGGTGTTGTTAATGTTTATTCATATTTACACTGTCCATTCACTCCCTTTTTTATGAATGAAACTACATCGAATTTAATTTCAAGCCCTTAGTCCTTTCCATCTGTGTTGCATGTTGTGGTGAAGTGCAGCATGAGTTTCAAGGGATGTAGGGAGCTACATTTAAAAAACAAGGGATAAGATGGCCCAGGGACGTCACTAGGGTTGACAGATAGGGGGGGCTTAGCCCCTGGAGGGCTTCTCGTACATTGCATGCGGTGAAATTCTCATTCCTTCTCTTACCATAGGTAAATGTTCAGATTAAGCAACAATCGCTGCTACCAACATGCAATCGCTGACCGTGTGTACACTGCTGTTTACTGCAGCTGCCTCCACACTGTTGTGTTGGTCCAGCTGCTTATGCGGCCACCTACCACGTCACGCTTGACGCATGCTAATGAGGCATGATGGGAATCATAACGATAATAATTTTGAAAGCGAACTTCAGTTTAACTCGCTTTCTTGCTGGCTCGTGTTCGCTGCATGTATGCACTTATTTAAAATATATTTTAAATATCAAGATAATAATAATAAATAAAATGTCGCCCCAAATTATAGGGGGGGGGGGCTTTGGGATATTTTAGGGAGGATGAAGCCCCCCTAAATTAGGGCTAACGACGTCACTGAGATGGCCGTCAGCTGAGCAAAGAGACCCACCAATGTAAGAAATATTTTAATAGTATTACATGACAAAATCAGTTTATGTAAGATTTCATGTCCCATAATAACATTACAGTTACACAATAGACTTGCATATGGTGTGCCAAATTTTGATTTGATTGTGTTTACGTATAAAACAAAACAAAAAAAATAGAGAGCAATATTTGCTGATCCTTCAGAGGCTGCTGCATATTTGTAGCATTTTCCCAAGGGGTAGGGGAGGGGCTGTGGAATAGGGGAAGGGCTGAGGAGTAGGGGAGGGGCTGAGGAGTAGGGGAGGGGCTGAGGAGTAGGGGAAGGGCTGAGGAGTAGGTGTAAGTGAGATAAATGGACTATGAAGGGTGCTCTCTGTGGAAATGTGGAAAAATCTGAATAAATAACATAATAAAAGCACCCCTGAAACACAATTGATAAATGCTTACAGACGAACTAATAGTATTCTGTCAAAGTGGGGGTTTTTTTCACCCAAGGCAGTCAAACTGTTCTGGATTCACACTGGAATGATTTCCTTGTGTCAAAACCTCAAAACTGAAATTTTCAGAGACGGAAAAATGTGACATTCAGTGAAGGCAATGAAAAGAGCACTCACTGATGTGTACAGATGACCCTCTCCATTCATGGCGATGTACAAGCCCGTCTTCACAGACTGAATAGCAACGACCCGAAGGCCCACAGGGATGAGGTTGAACAAAGCTGTAAAAACAATGAAATAGAAATGATAATTCTCGACCGTTCAATCAAACCATGATTGATTCTCATCTAAAATCATCCCTTCACAATGCTGAAAAATACAGACATAAAGGTTTTGGATGTGCAGTTTCGACCCATTAGCAACATTCTAAACATCCTAACAAAATTCTAAATAATAATGACAACAATTACAAAATTCTGTCCATTTCATGTGGCTGTTATGATCAATTATGTGGCCATGATTCTATGATAAACCTAGTTTAAAAACAAGACGTTGATTCCAAAATGTGATGAACCAAAAAAAATCCAAAAAGTTGCAATCACGACAAACAATTACATTCCAAAAATGTACAAAATTGATAGTGTATAAACATGTGGTGCATAAAAATCTGCAAAAGCATTTGAATGGTGGATTTATTTTGTAGCAAATGATTGTTAGAAATAGAAGCCTGACGCAAGCTTCAGCATTGAAAGCTACTGTAGCAGCTGAATACAGTTGCAGTGCACGGCAGATTAAATGCATCTTTTGTTGTTGGAGCAGCTCTTCAGTCTTGTTAGGTAACAACTGTTGTTTGTACTGGAGGGGAGAAACAGCCTTGCTGGTGACACTAAAAGCATCCAAAGGGGTGATTTGAACCCAACAGTACAAGGAACTCACTTCAATTCACTAATTGGTAGAGCTCTCAGCATGCTTGAATGGAAATTATTTCAGAAGCTCTTGGATGGTTCTGGTGTGGTAAAATGTGAGAGGGACGGTTAGATCAAAAGAGAATGTTTCACGCAACTATTTTGAAAGATTCTTACCTGAGCAGCAACGAGCAATCCTGCCTCCCAAAGCTTGCTTGAAACCCTTTTGTCTCTTTTTAAACACTTTAGGGATATCTAACGTGTGTAACTAATAATCTCCATTTGATTGCATGTATCAAGAATCTGCAATTGCAGAGAACTTTCTTATTGTATGCGTCTTTCACGACAAACATGGAAAAAGTACTGTGTAGAGTCTTCTGAATAGTCGCTGGGAAGCAAAACAGAGATTAACGAAATAAGATTCTTTCTTAATAACTGATATGAATCTGAGGTATTAGGAATGATACTTCTAAAAATAATGCTTTGGAACGGAATTCGTCTATTTTACAAAGCTGCCATTTTAGGAATGAAAAAAAGGTTGCAGTGGAAAGAAACCAAGAAATAGTATGAGGAAAATCAAGAAAACTTATGTTGTATGTTTCTAAAATGCGTCTAATCTGATCATTAATGTAATTTATTTAACATCATTTTCTATACTGGTGCTGTAGCCTTTAATAAGCGATTCAACATTTATTTTCAGCCCATTTTTCACTATAAATGGTTAAATATTCTAGCAGTAGTTCCTGGTTTGTTATCAGTACCTTGGTTGTTTACATCTACTTCAGATTTCTTCCTACTGGAGCAGAGTTTTTTGTTCTTAAAATGGCAGAGGGTCGTGATTAGAATCTCAGGTAGTCTCTGAGTAAACCACAAACATGAAACATGCTTTAACCCAAAGTGCACTACAGTCATTCTACCAAGAGCAAACTGTAAACAATTCCTGTAAATTTACATGGACATTTTACAGCAAGTTGCTGTTTTTTTCTAATGCAGTATGGGAAGACTTGTTCACTTGAGTTTCAGTGGTTGTAGAAATCTACTACAGCTTTTTTTAAACCATGGTGTGTCTTGAGTGTCAGGTGTCATCATCTGTGTGAGTGTGTGAGTGACAGAGAGCTCTCTGTGTGTCACTTTGTCAGTACAGTTGCATATTAAAATCAAATTAAAAGCTGCTGCCCTGAAGCATTAGAAAAGCAGGCCCAGTATCGTCTAATAATACACCACAGCCTCCTTAGTTATCACCTCACACACACAAACGCACACGCACACACGCATACACACAAAGCTCCCAGAGGAGTAGTGTACCACCATATCATCACCCGTGATAACTACGCAAAATGAATCAGTAATTGGGATTTATAAGAATATTCAGCATACAGTAAGTAATATGGATTTTGACACACTTTACTTTTAAAAAATGAATCTTTGTTTCCATTATTTATTATGTACAGACACAATGAAATTAAACACTACTTACAAGAATTACTACTGTCATCCTTGGTCCCATCAAGAGATCCATCTGGGTTCATTTGCAAGTAGTATCCCTGCCTGCAATATAACCTGGTCACTATACCCTTGAGCTGGGGATCTGCAGAGGAAGACAGAAAAAACAGTCAATAATCAATAAAGCAGTATACGAACACATGAACTACAGGGTCAACAGGTGCATGTAAAAGTACACTCTAGTGGATTTCATCTGTCAATATACATAAACAAGTTATTTGTAAACAAGATTTAAAAAGGCAGTGAATTAGAAATTCATTTGTGTCACTGTTTGCACAGGTTGCGTATTCTTGAAACACAAAAGATCCCACTTTAAAAGAAGTGAAAGCAAATGACACTGGAGTTTATCTTCTTTCAACATGCTGGAAAAATATACCTTAGCCTCCTGTGAGCTTTGGTTGCTGGGCTCGGGTTATTTTTGTAGATTACTTAAATTAAGGTAAAGGAAGAATAAAAAAGCAATGTTACACGCAAAAAGTATGGGGAAAAAAAAGAAAATTGGGGTACTTTGAAAGTGCAGTAGGCACAATAGCACCCTCTACAGCCTGTACAGATAAATATAAGATTAAAAGAGCAGAAGAACAGGCTGAAGCTAAAAAATAGCTGGTGAAGAAGAAAACAATAAGAACAAACAGAAAAGAAAAGGTTTTTAAGATTAAGAAAAAAAACACAGAAGAGATAGGCTGAAATGAGGAATAGCAAACAGAAAAAGGAGAAGAAAAAGCAAAACAAGCAGAATAGTTATCTGAAAAAGAAGAAGCAGAGGAAGAAAAATATGACAAAGAAGATGAAGTAGAAGAAGAAGAAGATTCAGAAAAGTAAGCCACACAAGAAGAAGAAGAGAAGGTGAAAACAAGCAGATAAATGAAAGCAGGAATAATTTAAAAAAAGAAGAATGAGAAGAACATTCGGAAAAGAGAGAAGCAGCAAAAAAGAGAAGGAACAGAAGAAGATTTGGAAAAAGGGGAAACAATAAAAGATACAAAAAATAAAAAAGAAGCTGTGGAATCAGAAAGAAGTGTTGAGGGATCTCCAGTCATAATATCATCCAGACTTCCTGCGCTCAACTCCAGGCTGGTAAACAAATAACCGCCATGTAATATTGATGTAGGTACAGTGCTGTTGTTTACCATTGGCCCGCTGCCCTGGATTTGCCTGTGTTAGACCAGGACAGCGGCGGAGAAACTGGCACATCAAAGGTGCAGAGAGAACAAGGGAGAGGGTGAAAGAAAAGAACAAAAGGAGGAAGGACAGGGTGAGTTGAAAGGATAAGAGATAGTGAGAATGCTAATCTCAGGGGTGCATTATGATATCGAACACCACCTACACTGCTGAGACAGCACACTGAGGAGCTTAAAGACAGCAGAGAGCTCCCAGGGATTTACTTAGACATATGCTAGAACAATCCCAGTGATGGCCATGAGCTGCAGAAAGCTCCTTGTGCAAATCCAAACGTCTACATCTCACGAGGTTACAAGAAAAACCTGGGTTTAATGTTTCCACTTGATCATGCAAAATATAATGAGATGGTGATGCTGCAAGGTCCAGAATGGTTTGAATTCCAGCCAATCACAATTCCATTTATTTTATACAAATAAATACTAATAGTTTGCTACAAGACCAGCTGTTTCTGTTTAAGCACACGGTACGAAACGACCTACAAAGAGTTGGGGTCTCCTAGTGCAACCCAATACATGCAATGCTCACTGTCCTCCAGGAGCACAGCATTGATTTCAAGTCTTGTCTTTTTTTTTTCATTTATGCAAAGTAATTCGGTCTTTCCTTTCCGACAGCTTTCAAAATGGCTTCTCATGTTTTAAACACAGAAACGACTGCGTTATGTTTACGTAGTTTTTGTATTCTCTTAAATGGCATCTTTGTAAACAGACTATTTTTCTAAAGATGACTGATGTTCAAAGCTTTCATCCTGATGAGAGCTCAACAGTCGGTGGATGAGTTTGTGTGTGTGGTGTAGAATTCTAGACAGAAGGAAACAGACAGTTGGAGGTAGCTCTCCTCAGACAGATGGAGATGGAGGGTATGTCTCACTGCACACAGCGCCAGCTGCAGACTAAACCACTTGTGACTGACCCACTATAGCTAGATTTTCAGGAGCAGGAGAAGGGCTTTTCCTGTTTTTCTAAGCACATTTGTGCAATTCACTGCCAGGGGGAAGACTGAGAAAGCACGGCTTTTGCAATAGATCTGTTTTGAATCTGCAGATTTAGTGGCACAGATGAAAAATTTGATGAATGGATGCTATTAATGAAGTAAATGTGTACTAGATAGCTTGAACAAATCAATTAAGTTGATTATTGTGACTTTGTTTTTCCTGAGATTGAGACAATTCTCTATTTTGATAGACAGTAAACATCCTGCACGTCACATGGGTAAACAATAATAGTTTATATGCCAGAACATCATTTCATTGTACCCTACTAAACAAACTGACGCATAAATATTAATGCTTTGGAATTCACAAACATTGATTTATTGTAAGAAAGAAATCATTAACTCATAGAAGTCCAGAGGCCTTTTTATACCACTTCACAATTACATTTTTAAAACAGTATTTTGTGGCAATGCTAGATCCTTTTTTTTTTTTTGAAAAACACTAGCTAAATCACAGGTATTGTACTTCCAAGGATTTTCCCTTCTATTTTGCACCGATTTAGGGTCTGTTTAAATGAAAATGAAAGAATCCCACATTTTCTCACATTTTAATTTAAAATACCTTACAAATTATGTCTTGTTAAATGTTCATTTAAAGAAAAATATCAAATCTAACAACCTTTTTGAAACTAATCTAAATTTAAACAATAGGTAGGTCACGCCTACTTAATTCAAAACAGCAGGTGTGATGCAAAGTCTTTTAAGGGTTAAACATCACCATAATTGCAGCCGACATTGAAAATAAGTTTGCTTTTAATCAAAGTATAAGGAATAAGGATGGAACATTGTCACAACCATCGTTACAAATCTTTCATATACGTTTTTTTGGACAAAACATGCATCGATCAAAAAAAAATTGGCTTTCTCAAAACAAATTTCGGGAGGAGCCAATTTGTTAATTAATCACATTGCTGCAGGCACTCAATCTCTAATGAGCCCTGCTCACTAAATATATAGCTCCAGTATGTTTCATCCATTTATTAAAAAAAAAAAAAAAAAAAAACACCCCCTGGGTGACAGTTTGCCTGGTACACATTCCATACTCGCCAAATATGCCTTGCATCACTGAATTGATTACCCACAAGATGTACTAAAGAAATTATTATTTATGCAAATTTAATAATTTAGTAATTTTCGATGATGCAAACACCAAATGAAAATAGACAATGAATTTCACTTTTGCAGC
Source organism: Danionella cerebrum (assembly GCA_007224835.1). Taxonomy (NCBI): domain Eukaryota; kingdom Metazoa; phylum Chordata; class Actinopteri; order Cypriniformes; family Danionidae; genus Danionella; species Danionella cerebrum. The sequence goes on from SRMA01026062.1 coordinate 755,235, forward strand.
ACAGTTTCAAGTCAAGCAGATACAGGACAGTAAGGAGATGTGGTGGATAAATCATCATCATCTCAAGACAATAACGAGGAGATACTCTGCGAATGGACCGCGACACATTTGGCACCAAGCAAGTGAGTAGGACTTAGGAGATGAAGCTAGAAGGTCTGGATTGATGTGCATGAAAGGGGAGAGCTGGATAATGCACTAGCACCACCATAGACTCAGCGCTGAGGGAGGTTCTAAATCCTTCTTTCAGGAATAACTGAAAGTCCACAATTCATCAGCTTTTAATGAGACCTAGCATAGACAAGTATTAAAAGTGATCTCCATTGGTGGTCTTTCTTTCCACGGAGTGTTTTAATTAGATGCAACACATAAAGTATAAACAGCATGTTGAACTTTATCTTGCGGTGAGGAATTGCCTCTTGTATTTATCACACAATAAGCATCTGCGTATTCATTTATCACTGTGAACAAATGCAGTATACAGCGACTAAGTGTGTAGCACAAACTCTGGTAATGAAGGCGTCTTAATGATTTCTCTGATCCCTTCTTTGTTTAAAAATGTCATTTAAGCAAGAAAAAAGAACATGCTACACAGCAGCATTTGCAGTTTTTTATGTATTTTAAACTAAATTAAAACATTTTGGATTTTGAAACTTTTAGGGTTGTTTTATCAGCTTTATTCATGTGAAAATATTATATATTTTTTTTAGTTTCTCTGTTAATCTCTGATTCATTTAGAGGTTTCCTGCATCTATTTTTCTGAGTGTAATTGCTATTATCTCAGATATTTACAGAGAAACACAAAATGTAATCTTATTTTAAAGGACATTTTTTTAGCATATGCATTATTGGCTCTCTCATATATAAATATGTTTTAAATTACAAAAGTATGCATTTTTTATCACTGGATTTTAAGCCTAAAAATCTTTAAGGACCTTTTTAGATAAATTATGTTTTGATAACATTGTTTAAAACAAGTATACGAGTTTGCAGAGTTTAAAACGTCAATGAAAAGTGTGCAACAGTGGTATTATAACACTATAGAAGCCACTGAGCTCCACATGGTTTGTTGTCATGTGAAAATAAGCATTTTTCATGCAATGTATCGGCTTTACTCGATGTTAATAGGAATACTAGCCTAAATACTGTAATCACCAATAATAAAGGTAATGTTTAATAGGTCCATGTTTATTTGGGTCCATGTTTATTTTGTTAAAATAATTGTGTTATTTCAGTCACAACATATTGGTCAGGTCTTCTATGATTTCTGTAAATGGCCACAAAGCCGGATTCTTAACATTCCGAGGAGTATGTAATGGTCACAATCTAGAATTCATGGATTAAAATTGAGGATGTTCTTGAGCCTCTTACAGGTTCAGGTGACAGAAGTGCTTGAATGCTACAGTGAAAGAAAGTATCCTTCCTGTGACCACTGCTGCATCATCTTCACTAAACAAACCATTATTTCTGCTGAGCACATGTGCCACATGTGAAAGAGGCATGGATGGGCTCAGCTCAGCGGAGCCCCCGGTGAGCCCCGGAGGCTGTGAATGCTCACTGAAATTTTTTGCAAATCTAGCTGCAATGGGAAATTAATGAGGAAAAACCCGAGGGGGTGCTCCATCAAAAGTAACTCGGGCAACAACAACGCAACAGGCAACAGGACTGAAAGGGCTGCTACTCAAATCAAGCTACTCATTTCAATGTTGCCGTTGCGAAGCTTATTTCTGGCTCAAATAACAATCAGTGTTACTTTAAATCTACAAAAAGCTGCTTTGCCTAAAAGTTACCACAAGGAGTGTGTGGGGAGGCCATGAGCTGCATGTTCACTGTCTGAATTAAGATGGCCGTCACAGGTGCATGTTTAGTCGAGACATACTTGGCTAATTCCTCCCTCTCAGTTTCTCCTGGCAACAGCCACATCCTAAACTCACTCCTTGTGTGTGTGCTTGTCAGAAATGTCCGGAGGGGATCATACAATCATATGGAGTTTATGCTAAATCACAACAGCTTTGCAGCAAGCAGATCTCAATTAGAAAAATGCTGAGCTTCGTGATTTGTATATTTCCATCAAAAAGATTTTCTGCAGTCACCTCAAAAACACACGTTTTCTAGCTATAAAATAATTATTTGTTATGAATAATCATGGTTGAAAGTAATTTGCTGCCTGTTGATTTCAATTACCCCCCCCCCCCTCCCTCAAAAAAATATAATTATTTTCTAATTATATGTAAAATTGCCCACAAAAACGTAATTGTATAGCGCAAAATACAGCATTCTTTAGATACAAACATCTCTATCTTATACTACTTTCGACATTACGTTTCTTCAACAAGAGCGCAAGTTACTTCCGGAGTTACGTTTTTTTTTTAATCTATTCAGCTGCTCTCGAGATCTGGTTGTAGCGCTAAAGTATTTGACTCAATGATCATATCTTTTAAATGCACTCGTTAGACGAATCTCCTTAAAACATAATTTTCACAAGCTTCTCTTTTGGATTATTTGCAATAATAGTTTTTTTTGTCATTAATACTTTGTAATATCCATACACCCATTGCCTTTACCCACTTAGTCCTGGTTGGGGTCACTGGGTTCTCCAGCCACATTGAGTGAAAGGTGCACCCGTGACAGGTTGCCAGATTGCAGGAACACATTCCCTCCTAAACTGAACCTCAAGTGATCAATTCACACTAAATATGTTCTTCTTTGGAAACCACACGAGTCACTCCATGAGAACACCACTCAGTTAGGCCACAAGCTGGTCTGGTTACACCACGTGCCACCAACTGCCCAACTACCGATATTATTTTGATATAATTATTAAAGCCATGCAAGCAACAAACATTCCAGCAACAGGTTGGGAACCTGCTGCTTTACTATTCACAAAATCCTCCAAAGTGCAAAAAGTCTTGACAAACCACAAACATCTCATAACTACCAAGCGTCTAGTTCTGTGGCCTTCACAAACAAATGAGGAGATAATGCGTATAGCTTTTTAATTGAGCAGTGACCCACGTAGAGCCAAGTTGAACGTGTGTGGGTGAGTACACACTTTAATTGTATTGTATAAACAACTTGGGAATCCATTGGGAAATAAAACAATTGCTTGTCGGATAAACAAACCCATGCACGAGCTCCATCAGAACGCCATGTAAAAATAAGATGTGGGCGTACTATATTAAGACATTGGCATGTCGCAATAATGATTTTGTAAGGAACTTCCCACACCTTGTCGTCGTAGTCTGCGTTTCCTGAGGCCGAAGATTCGCACTTTGGAGAAGATGTCGACCAGGTTCCCGTTGCAAAGCCCTTTATTCTTATTTGGGCTTTTTCTCCTTCTGTTGGTGGACGGTCGGTCTATATGCTGCTCCCGTGCCTGTCTCTTCTGGCGGATCAAACCGCTGGCAATAGCCGCTGCCATGTCTCAAAAACAGGGCTGTTGAACTCCTTACACACAAAGCACAGACAACAACAAACAGCCCTATCGGTCTCAATTATTGTCCCATTTTTGCAAGCGTTTGTGCGCTCTTCCACGTACGGATGATGATCAAAGATATCCACACATCACGACAGCCGGAATGAGACCGTGAATGAACATAATGGATGCAAAGGTGAAGTGTTACTCAACTGTCCGTTTTTCACATGTTCTCCAATTTTCATGTCGAGCCAGGGAAGATTTCATCTCACAAAGGTTCTCGCAAAATGACTGTTGAGTTAACCCGGCTCCTCCAAAACAAAGAATAGCAGATAATCTTCCCAAACAGTCACTTTCCCTCCTTTTTCTCCGAGCCGGTCCTGGTGAGCTTCAGCACCCTGGACAGCGACGTCCGCCCGCCGATCGCGAACAAAGCGTTTTTCGTTTGGAGCTGTCAAGCGGAGAAACGCGACCACCTTCGTCTCCCAGGTGGAGCCCTGCGACTACACATAGTCGTACGTCTCACATCTCGTCCAAGTTCAGCTGACAGCCACGCCGGTTCCGTTCAAACGCCCAGACATTGTGAGAATAAAGCAAGTTTGGACGAAGGTGTCGATTAAGACGAGCACTCCCGATTGAGGCGGCCGACGCGACTGTTTCCCTTCACTAAGGCAGCGTGTCTTCTGAAGGAGAGTGTAAGTAACGCTGAGCGGCGGCGGCGGCTCCGGTGAGTATGACGTACACCCGAAGTGACAGGATCAAACAAACAAATGAACTCGACTAAAAAAGTCTTTCCTCGCCGCAGGAGGTGCAGCAGAAGTCGCAAAGCTTGGCAGAGAGGTGTTCATCTCCATCCTCCGGCTCCGGCTCGTTTATCCTCTCCAATCGTTTGGAGCGAGTGAGGCGCGAGCGCTTCCCGCCTCAGCCTCTCAGATGAACGGCATCAACAAGTCTTCACGACCACGCGCTTCCCGCCTCATCATCAACAAGTCTGAACGACAACTCCTCCTTTGCCATTGTTTCAAGCCGTAAAAACTATTGATTTAACATCCCCTGTGTCACTAACATTCGAATTACTCGCATCACCTGTGTCACGCATTCATTCAAATGTCATTTCGTTTTCATGGAAGCAAGATGTGTGGACGTTCTAAATGACTCGAATCAATGGATCGTGCAGGATTCCACAGATCTGAATGGGAAATTAATTTGGCACAGCCCCACGGGTGCACAACGAAGACGCGCCTCACACCTCTGAGGTGCTGGAGAAAACGCTCCTCTGTGAAGAGATGAGACCTTCGTTTCTGTCGCCCGTTTCTTTAATCAAATGGTAATGAGCGTTGTGATAAAGGCTGGGGTTCCAATTTAATATCATGCCCCAATAACACGGAGTATTTTCTCATTTAGATTAATATCACCAGAGAAAAACAATCACAGAGGAGGATTTAAAAAAAAAGGAATAAAAACTCAAGAGGGCCATCTGCTGTTTGTAGCTGCAATTAAATAATCATTCAATCATTTTTCAGTTGTTTTTCAACCTCTGGAAATATATACATTTTTAAACTTGGCATTTAAATAGTGGTCACTTCTCAAGAAAATTGTGTAAGGGAAAAAACAAAATGCTGTAAAATATTACGCAGGTCTAAAAATGTTCTTATTTTATGGACGTCTTGCAAAAAGGGGATTGTTTGAAAGTTAAAAAAAAAAAAAAAAGTAGATGTTTGTCTAAATCTATAGCTATAGAAATGACAGTTGGCAAATTTTGCCAGAACTCATTCTGGTCACATCCTTGTCCTCAGTGAAGCAGCCAGTGCAATTTGCACAGCCACCAGCAGTGGACACTATCAGCTTAACTATGACTTCTTTTATTCTCTGAGGACAGACAGATATGCAGCCTTCATGAGCCTTCAGCCATCAACACACAGCTTAAAATACATCAGTAAACTGTTGACAAACAGCTTATAATGCATTTGGCAATAGTAATTACATTTAGATGGTAGCTTTAAACTATTGCATTATGGATGAAAGAGCATAGAGATAAATGTGTAATAATAATAATTTAACAGTAAATTATATAGGTATCTTAACGAACATATTTAAATGCTTTGTGAAATATAACAATTTTGAGTTTTATCAATAGTGATGGAGTATAGATGAGGGCAGCCATTGAAAAGACAATGCAGACAGGATTTGGGGATTCCTATGTTTTCCTGAGGACCAGCAGAGTTTGAAATGGTTAGAGCTCCAGACGTAACTCCGAAATAGGCGACAAAGCCAATTAAAAATAGTCAAAAGTTAACACTGTTAGCAATTAGTGCAACTATAACATTATTGCAGCCTGATAACATCATGTTGTGCATAGGAAATGAGGATAAGCAAAAGAGAAAAACAGTTGTCTGCAAGAATCTAGAGCAAATAGTAAAAGAAAGAAAGAAAGAACACGCCCGCGGCATGTTTCAAAAGCTCAACTGTTGTGTTTCATCTCTGAACCTTATATTGTATTCGATATTTTACAGTGCAATGTTCTGAGCAAGTAGCAACAGGAAGCTTTTACTCAATAATTCTGAAAATAAAACGATAAGAGAGAATAAAAATGTAACGCAAACACAAAAAAGCATTTAAATTCTGAATTAAAAACCACATCAACACCAAGCAATTTCATACAGGTAATCCCAGATTCTTATGCTTGGGTCACAACACAACACATAAAGATGAACTAACTCGCAAAACTCAAGCTTTTGACTAAAACGATGTGTAGTTCCTGTAAGACACGCCCTCAAATTCTTCACTTCCTATTTATTCGATAATGCACATTTTGGGATAAAAATGCAAATAGAGAAAAAAAGAGCAGCCTACAATATTTTTAACTGAGCATAATTTGTCAAGTTTGCACATACCTATGTGCTTCTTCCTCCTGAATGAGTCCATGTTAAACACAATGTACATTCAAGCACTGTCTCTCAATGCCACGGCCCCATTTATAGGGTCTATACTCGCAGATAACATTGTTAGGAAGATCTGCCTCAAACAATTGCTGCTCAGCAGGTTGAGACGGTCTTTCTGGGCTCCACAGTTGAATTCCCAACTAACAATGCTTTACTTTGAATTTAATGACAAGTTTAATGACAAGTCTGCCCAGAATCATGCAAAGAAAAAAGATCATATGTGTGAAAGCACGTCTGATGTCAAACCAATTAATGGCTACATTTATGTGCGTGACCTCCACTCTCCACTGCCTAACATTAGTCGATAAAATGAACAACTCTATTAAACGGCATGTGGGACACATTCGGAAAGATTTGCAATATTAGGACGACTACAGCACTTTTATTCAAACGTCAAATGCAGATATAGGAGGACGAGATGGAGGCAAGATCAAGAAACAAGAACTACCAGTTTACCAGAGCCTGAGGAGGAATGAAAAAGAGGAAGAATACATCTTACTTTAAGACATGTCACAAGAGACAGAAGCATGTAAACAAGTTGATTGTTTATATCACTACGGTAGCCTGGGGGGCTGTCTGGCTTTTATTAGTTTACATGCTGACAGCCGCCATGGATTTGAGTCAGATTAGAGACAACGGGATCTTTAGCGCTTTGTTTTAAATCAAGCCGTTTCACACTGAATGAGTTTTCACACTAATGATTTTTGCTTAACAATTGTGCTGTTTAACCGGTTTTGTGGGACATCACCATTCTGAGGAAATGGACAACTAGTTGAGACACAGAGAAAGGGAATGCGGTGAAATACAATTAAATTCAAATAACCATCTCAAGTTGTTTTATTTTATAATTTTTTTTTTTAGCAAAATCAACATAAGCCATATTATTTTATCTGGACTCTTGTAGATTTTTGTACATTCAAGGAATCAAAGAGAGCCTTAGTTTTCTGTGACAAATCTTGAAAAATCAGACACATTGATTTGAAGTTTGTGCGACAATGTACCTCGATCGAAAGCCATGGATGCCAATGGCACATCACACGTCTGACTGAACAAGTGGTGCCAATGAAAAAGAGTTTAATATCGGTTTCGTTTTTCACAAGGAGAATGATCAAAGAAAGTAGCCACTTTTGGTGACGTGAGCAGGACGCTTATCCCACATTTTCAACAGTGTTAACCACTCGACATCCAGGATCTGATCGGTGTGTAGAGCCTTAAATCATATGGGGTCCATTGCTCGTTTCATGAATTTGTCTTTTGTAAATAATCAAGGGGCAACTCCTCCAATGAGCCAGTTGAGTCGGCAACCTGTGGGTGGGGCTGATCTGCAAGCCGTTTACATTACTAAGCATCTCTTTCTGTATTTTTTTTTCTGAATTGTTCCAGATTTTGTTGTTCGATCAGCTAACGTTTGATAAAAAGTTCAAGGCCTTTTTGGTTTCTCAGTTCACATTATTTTGTATAAAAATGTTGCATGAAATTTCAAATCAAAAATTCGAATTGGTGTAAATAAGCCTTAAAGTTTGTTGTAAACAAGGGTTTGCAAATGTTTTAAAGCAACTGGTTTCCACCAAAATGTTGAGTACTGTTAATGGTCACTGTTTCAGAAAGAACGTTTCTCTCTTCTGTTGAACACAAAAAAATATGTTAGAGAAATTATAAACTGGAAAGCTTCAAAACGGTGCTGAATATAAAAAAAAGATTATAATTTGTAATAAACTTGCAAGATTTTTTTGAGTCATTTTTAATTAAGCATTAAAGTTGGTCCTTTCAAATGTTTAGAAGTAATTTGTTTATGCAAACTTTTAAAAAGAGAAGTCCAAGGCCTTTTTGAGAATTTTCTTTACTAATTTACAATTTGTTCTGATAAATCACCTTTTAAACTGTTTTTTTTTTTGTTCAATCACGCATTTAATTAAATTAAATTAAATTAAATTATGTTAGTTGCACCATTCGTATTAAATTCGCAACAGCCTTTGCTATTGGCACACGCACCAAGAGCCTTCTAAGGGTTAAAAATGTTTACAAGGGCTCGGTTCTGATCTCTGGTATTCACAGTAAAAGAGCATCTATGTGATGGATTTCCATTTGCAATAGAGAAGCAAAAATGTCTGCTGTAAAAGGCTCAGGCAGTCAACAGTCAGTAAAATCCATATGGTTCAGTCCAGCTCAGGTTTGGTCACAAGATCTTTTCAGTACCAGACATGCTGATTTAATTTTTTGTTATAGTTTGGATCTTGGACAAATTAAGGTTTAAATGTAACTGTATTGAATATTTAACATAGAGGGAAACATGAGACAATTACTTGATTAGGAAAGGTGCTAAAGCTGGCAAAATGTTATTACAGTATCCAAAACGTCCTCAAAAATACAGATAATAAATGTAAACACCAGTGTGTTTCTGATTGAGAAATTACAGCATTGCTGGTAGTGCTATGTTTTCTTTGCAGCTTGCAGATGTTGATAACATTCCCATGATGATGTGCAGATAGCTTGAGAAGCATGAAAAATTAATAGAAGAGATGGACGACGAACTGCAGACAATCCAGATGCACCAATATCAGGAGAACAGAGTGCAAACTGAGACAGAGGTACTTTTAAAAGCTGCTGGTATTCAGGGAATCCAGGAAGTGGCTTTTAATATGATTTTTTATTCACATAAAGTGATCATGTGTTGTAACATTTGCATTTTACACCACGCTCCATGGCATCGGTCCATGAATTCAACAATTTTATCAGATCTAGTGTCATATTTTGACTGATGCATCATGTGCATGGTTGGCCTGGAATGCATTTTCAGACAGTTGTCAGATATTGAATGAAAATGGGTTTTAATGATCATTTTACAATCCCTTTTGATTCATCTTTAGCTCAGAATGAAATGCATTGTATAAATACATGTAAATAATCATTTAGGTATTATTCCTGCACATTTCAACGTGTCTATGAATTACAAAATGAAACTGAAGCTGTTAATGGCAAATGTTCCGCACACGTAATAAGAAAATGCAAATTAACAAATACTATTTAATTTTTCCATTACCACATCAAGCATTCTTCTTATATGAAACTGGAAATAAGAGTGGCATCTGTAAATCAGGTTAATGCTAATGTGAGAAGACCATGTTAAATTAAAGTGAAGATTAATGTGAGAAGAACAAAGAGGATCAATACGGGTCGGTTTGAGCTTGAGGGCTGACATTTAAATATCAACAAGTGATCTCATTACACAGGTGAGAACGACAAATGTGTCTTAATTTAGTCAAATAAATGGGCATGGACACTTTTGAGTAAACAACCATGTCTGTTCTTTAAGTAGAAATGGTTGAATAGAATAGAACAAATGTCAATTTTTCACCTAGATGTTTATGACATCCTCGGAACCTTCAGATGTGCAAGGCTCTCTTTACTAATTTTTACTTTTGTAGTTTGACAAAAAAATATGTGAGATAAGAAAAAGATTTTGTGACATTTAATAATATTGCGGTGAGGCTTTTGTTCTCTGGAAATGTCACTGCCTTTGAGCTGCTGTTGAGATGAATTCCACACTGAGCTCAGTCTTTAAAACAACCACAATCACAGACCCCAGAACAGTGTTTTTTCCTATTATACAGTGAAAGAGTTTATTTAAAAGAGAATGAGACATCCCATGCCATCACTCCCACCGTATGATGCTGCCAGAATGAGCTCCAAAGAGATGAATACAGCCTGAGCTGCTCCCTGAACAATAGTTAGGAATTCAGCTCACATCCGTGCTGTCCTTTGATCCGGTTTTAATATGCAAACATTCAAAAGTGTCTTGTCAGCAATGGAGTAAAAAAAAAAAGCTCATCCGAGGAAGCCTGGGCAGAGATCGTGAATTTAAATGAGTTGATTCTCAGCCTGGAAAGCCCTCAAAGAGAGGGAGAGAGAGGAGGGAAGGACTGTGCAAAGTAATCTCCCTGTGGAAACCCAAGGGACCTCCAAGCACATAAACTGGGCCAAAGTATAGCCGTGAGAAACCACTGGATTCATAGTTATGCTCAGTTTGATTGACAAAGCGTTGTTTGGCTTTCACATACATCCAAATCTGCTCTTTTGGTTTAGTACTATCAAGGTCCAGTGGTCATCATGTTTAATCAAACGACTGCAATAACCATTAGCTATAGAGAAATTACTCTAGAGACTCAATCATTTTATTAAGACCTGTAAATGCTAAATTAATCCCAGCATAACTTAATATCCTTACTCTCTTGTCTCAACATCATACATCGCTTTAATGGGATCGGCTGTGTTTGTAGCAGTCTAAACAAGGATGCTTGGACTTACCACGGTGCTCTTACCCGCTATACTTTATGCAGTAATTATATAGTTTATGCAAATATAGGATACATTATGGCTGTTCTAAAAAGAAGCTTGAAAAATGAAACAAGATCCATTTAAAGTGGCTTGTACTGGTTGATAAAAGGTCAACCAAGGAATGCAGCAAAGGACTACTTTCAGAGGAAAGTCAAAAACTTTTCTTTTCTTTTGGAAGATACATATCAAAGCTTTATTCATTCATTTGTTTTCCTGCCTGCTTTTTCTCATTGAGGGGTATCAGCTGGTGAAGATCACATCAGGCGAGAGGCGGAATCGCAGAGCTTTATTCAATATAGATTTTTCAGAAATTTTTGACTTGGATATTTTTCAGAACAATCAATGATGTGCTCTAAGTATAAAGTAAGCAGTAAATTTAGCAGCGACAATTCAACGCTTAAAGTGTTCATTTTGACATGGCACGGTGTTGCCGTGGATGTCACTCGTTCGGTTGCCGGTTCAAGGGTTGCCAGTGACCTTCCTAAGATGTTCTTGCCGTGCTTGCATGTGTTTTCTCCGGGAACTCCGGTTTCCTTCACAATCCCTGTGATGGACTGGTGACCAAGGTGAACCCCCGCGTCTGATGTGTACTGGCACTACCAGACCCCTGTGACCCCGAAAGGGAACCAGTGGGTAAGAATATGAATGAGCACAAATATTTACTAAACCCAAACTTTTTGGGGTGGTGTGGTTTCTTGTAGGAATCAATTGAATGGCAGTGCCAATACACCCAAGCTACCAATTGGTGGAGCAAGGTCAGTGCTCTGCTATAGTGTTCATTTATCGCCTTTACCACCTTAACAGCAAGTCTCTGCTATTGTCGTTTCCTAGAAACAATGGGTAGGTCCACACATTGGACACTTAACCATGTAAGTGGGATTTAGAACAACCAGTTAACCTAAGGTATGCTTTTTGGCTTGTAGGGGCAGTACCCACCTCTCTCTGGGAAAGTGTGTTGTTGCTGTCTAAAACATCTGAAATGTATTATTGAACAACACTCATGCTGAATTATATTTCCATGTCTTTCTCTTGGACAAACAGATAGAAAAGATGGAGCCCGATGCAAGGCATACGTCCCTCTCATCTGCAGAGCGAACATACTGTACAAACATGATCGCAGACTTTCAGAAAGAATGTGAAAGATTCTGGCACACACTCAATGTCCCTTCAGTGTATCATCTACAGTGTTCTAGCTCCCACACATCACCTGTTTTAAACTCCGTCCGTCACTAAATAACAGCTACACATTCGTCCTGTTTTACAATGAACCTTTAGTACTATCACAAAACACCATGAAAAATTCTGCAAACGTTAGAAAGAGTAGTTGCGACAGATCAAGCAAAGGAGCTCCACAGAGAGAAACATCACTGCTTTCTACAAAGCATGAGATAAATGGGATTTCTATTAGGTACATCGTTTGAATGCTAATCCCAAGCAAGCTGCTTAGACTAATGCTCATCCCTAATCTCCACCTTTTTCTCTCGACTGCCTATTTCAGCAGTTACATAGAAAATCCCTATTGGTCAACTTGGATTTTCCCCCCACTCAAGGTTGTTTGCTTATGATGGATGATCTTTTTACCCTAACTTGCTCTCAAGGATTTGTTCTCTTGACTGAAAAGGAGTGGGTGATGAATTCACAGACCATGACAACATACATTAGTTATAGTGATTTCCATTCCAGTTCGTAAATCTATGTCAGCTATTTTGAATGACAGGCAGATTATTATATGTTAGAAACACATGGCAGCTGAGTCGATATTGCTGTAAGGAAGGTTTATGAATCCCTCGTGAGCAGTCTTGTTACATTCACGCCCTCTCATCAAATCCTGAAATCAGCTGACCTGGAAAATACTTAAAAAGTAACACCATCAGTTATTCCACTGTCATGTAATCTTATACCCAAGCGATTCATAAATTCACAATTAGCAAAACTTCAGATCGATACGAGCTGCACATTCCATCGCCTTGTACACTCAAATTAGACTTTCCGCGAAAACTGATCTTGAAGATGATAAAGATAAGAAAATAGAGTTATGTTTGTGTCAGATCGTTTTTTTCATGAAAACATCTTTTGTGATCACTTACGAAAAATTTGGTCTTGACAGGTTCTTGTTGAAGCCTTACCTTAACCAACCAGATCAAATTTTACAGAATTGTGTTCTACCTTACCGTAGCCCACCAAACCCAATTGTATCCTACCTTAGCCACGAAACCCAATGTGTAGCTAATCGTATCCTGCCTTACCCTAGCTTAATTACAGCCTACCAAACCCAATTTTATCCTACTTTAGCCTAAATACCCAATATGTAATTGTATCTTGCCTTACCTCTTGCCTTGACCAAATTTTACAGAATGTGTACCTAATTGAGTCTTACCTTACCATAGCTTACCAAACCCAATTTTATCCTACCTCAGCCTAGAAACCAAATTGTAGCCTGTGTACGCAATTGTATCCAACCATACAAACATACATACAAACATACATACGCGCATGCACGCAAAATCTTTACTATAACCACATGAGAAGCTGAGGGAGCATTGGTTAAGGAGTCTCATTGCTGTTGCTTCTCTGCATTTGAACTGCAGAGCCTTGAAAAAGTGCTGAGCATCTGCAAAAAACCAAAGGAAGGTCAACCGCAGAGAACACAGGGACACACACCAGCGCTGGATGCATCCTGTTCGCCAGAAAAGGAGATTAGCTGTCCTGAGTCTGGCCTACAGCTGGCAGAATGCACTTAATTCTTTTAGTGATCAAGGCACAGGTGTGAACTAAGATAGCTACAGCGTCAACTCTTCCACGGTTAGCATCTCCAGACAGTGCAAGATAACCCTGCCACAAACACTGCTCGACACTCAAGTGCAGCTAACACACCTGTGACAGATACAGCAAACAGACTCACCCTGGAAGGAGAACACAGAATTAAATGGCATTTGTTGGAGATCTGCGAGGACCTGTCCTTTAACATCAGGCAGCCAAGTCCAAACATGAGAAATCAACAATCTTAGACAATTGGAACAGGCAAAATGTCAAAGTAAAGGCGCTAAAACATTAATAAACAGAACTTGGGCTAGCTACAATAACACAAGGAACAAGTGTGGTAAAGAAACACGATGGTGTGCGGATTATTTGAGGATTTGAAAAGACACCTCTGAGACCTTGATTGGGGAGAGCAGAGGGTTGTGGGAAATCCGGTGTGCGAGAAAGGATGGAAATGTAGATTTCTAAAGCAGATCTGTTTGTGTGTGTGTTTGTGTGCGTGCGTACACAATCATTGATCTCTCAAGAGGAACACAGAAAGTGTTATAACTTAACAAGAGACTTTTTTTAACATAAAAACACAGCGGTATAAGAACTGCTTGAACTCAATGTTCTCCTACACACATTTAATGAGAACTGGGTCCCTCCACCATTTATCTTTTTTATTGTATGTGGAAGCAGTTCAAAAGTACAATGGTAACCGTCCCATGGGACAATTTCCAAGGTTAGTGCTTATTTAAGTCTCAAGGCCTGTACACAAAGATCCGACTTGAGATTCGCATAAATCTTCCAATGGGTTCTCAGCATGTTGCCCTGTGTCGAGGAATATTAACGCAATGACACTCCCTGCCTGAAGATGGCATTCAGTATACAATAGATGCAACACATAGGAAAACAGGAAAGAAGAAGACGAAGAAGAAGAAGAAGACATCCTGGATGTCGAGTGGTTTATTCTGTTGGAAGCTGTTTGACAAATGTGGAAAAAAAAGAGGATTTGTGGAGCGCTATTTCTACTCACTTCCTGAATCTCATGAGATTAACAGCAGTTTATTAGTAAAACATGGTTTTTGCTCAATCAAACCTGACCATTTTTCTCTTCGGTGGTCTGAGGCTCGCTCCTAGCCAATATGCCCTTTGTTCACATAACTCCCTCCTCTCCAGTTGTACAGTCTTAAAACTCCTAGTCTCTGTATGAGAGAATTACACACAACAGTTTGCATTGTTACTGCTATTAAATAATAAAGGCCTCTACACACTGATCTGAGTTTTTAGTCCGAAGTTTTGTGCGACAATACTTCTTGATCGGAAAAACCTTTGGGCGCCAATGGGATTTCACAAATCTTACCAAACAAGTGGTGCCGATGAGGAGAAAAAAAAAAAAAAAAAAAATCACACTGCCATATCACATCAGTTTTTCGCAAGGAGTAGCGAAAGACTCTTTTTATGTTAGGATGTAAAAGAGCCGCTCAAAGACTTTGCAACTTTGCACAGGAAAGAAGAAAGAAAGAGTGCATCTGTTGTGTCGTAAATGCCCTCTTCAAGCAGTGAGTATCATTGCATCCCTATATCAGTGGTTCTCAAACTTTTTTGATCACTCACGAAGCTCCCTGAACCAAGTTTTAGGCATAGGACACACGTTGGCCTTTCCTCCTCTCCAACGACATTAACAGTGAAGCCGAGAGCAAGATATGCTTCGTCAATTTTTTGGTTCTTTTCTTTTTTTTCTGATGATCTGCACACCCCCTGCAGTGCCCCCACTTTGAGAACCACTGCCCTATATCATCAACCAAGACAAAGAGTGCTCTGCTGAGAAACCATCCGAGGTATCTCAATATCTCAATTCATATTGATGTGTAGAGGCCTTAAGGCAGTCCACTCGCATTCGGTTATAATGCCCAGTTATGCTGCTTCCCAAGTAACGCTGTTTTTTTTTTTTCATGTTACTGTGCATGTTTGAAAACAACGATGAACCAGGTATGTGAATGTGTGAATTACGAAAAAGAATTTTACAGAAATTTGGATGTGTTTGTATCTGTTGTACTGCAAATGCCATCTTCAGGCAGGGAGTATCATCGTGTCCATATTTCCTTGACCCAGACAAAGAGGCCTGCTGAGAGGCCTTCAGAAGATTCATGCAAATCTCAATTCGACAAGATTACGATTAGGGTTTGTTTTTGCGTGGACCGTTTCCGAAAAAATAACAACCCATGTTCGTATGGACATGAACTAAGAAGCTAAAGTTACGTAGATTAACCAAATAATTACCAACAATCAAATAATTCTGTTCCGTTATTTAGTTTCCTAGCATGCTATGTAGAGAAAAAAATCTTATGTCATTTTCAAATAATAGAAGTCATGGGGTTCTTCTTTTAGCTTCAATACACCCTTTACACTGAATCAGCCTATAGAAGTATGAGAAGAGCATGCAAACTCCACTATGAAAAGCCCCTTGCTAGCTCACTGGCAGACAACCAGCATTGCTGCCAGCTGTGTCACTGAACTGGGACTGCATTTAACTTTTCATCTACTTCTGAAGAGTTAGGAAAAGTGTTTGTAAAGTGAATAATGATCACAAAATGTGAAAGCTGTGGTTTTATCTTCTGTATTTGCAGACGTTTGTCATCACAGATCATTAACTGTGATTCTAATGTGAAGTGAGGGCTTGATTGTATTGTCTTGATGTTATAAATAGTGTTCAAGTGATTATGAATATTTACTTTTTGCTATGCTGGTATATAACCACAAGAGGGAGCTCATGAGGACAGAAGAGACTAATTTTAGTGAGAAATCACAGGAACTGCAAACCGTGGCTAAACAATCTCTCTCAGCAGCCTTTATGCTTGATCTCACACAATAACAACCCTTCATTTCTTTTCAGCCGATTCCTAAATAGAACATGTGCAACAGCAGAGAGTTAAACACCCAAAACTACAATCTCTAGACTCTGATGAAACCTAGAATCTAGTCTTATCAATTTACCAACTTGTTAGAAAGTGCTGCTTATGTAGCGGAGCATTAATGTCAGCTTAAGACACATTGATTTGAACATAAAAATGGTTAAAATGCACAAATTGGGGACAGATAGGTGAAAAAGATGCATTTAAACTCATTTTTATTTGTCCATTTGCAAGACAGCAAATGCACCCTCAAGTGGTTAGATGTAATAATTGAAGATTCAAGAAAAGAGAATGAAATTGGATTGATTTAATAGAAACAAAGATCTCCAACCCGTAATCCACATGCACTCTTCACAAACAACAAAGGAGGAGGAGAGTAAGAGACGTCTATTCATGCGTATGAACTCATATCAAATACAGCAGTCTCCAGCACCTTCAGGAACAGGAAACCAGCTGGATGCCCCACTTCCTGTGATCCATTAGGTAACAATAAAGTGTCCTGTTCCATTGGCCAGCACACGGTGAAATCCGGATCGAACTATTGTCCCTGCTATGACATCATCCGCAAGATCTTTCGGTGCATGTCATTAGGGAGGGTGTTTTTTCTTTTTCAGAAGTTACGTAATACGGGCAAAGACAGCTCTTGATGGGCATTCACTGATCTGAACCACACAGCATGGATTACGCCCAAAGGCAAATGCAATCAGATAGGAGAGCAACTGCACGGTGGTGTGTTTACGTGTGTGTCATGACCCAAATTATTCCACACTCTACATACTGTGCGATAAACTCACACAGACAGTGGGAGACTGCAGGGTTCTGAAGGTGAGATGGACAGACGCAAGATGAAAGTACAAAGGAACTATCAGGTAAAAGTGTCACTCATTATACACATCAGCTTTTTAATGAATGCAACATAAGCCACTACGTGTTTAGTTCGCCCATTAATTATGTGGTTAATGGGTTTATGAATTTATCTGCCAGTCACGCAGGAACTCCACAATCATGCCAATAACGGCAAGGTCACTTTCATACGCTACACTTTTGACTGTTTTCACCAATTTAAGATTAAATTCTAATAAAAAAAAAAAAAACATTTTGAAAAAATTTTTCCCTCAAATGTGTTGATTAACTGCTGCTGGATCAAACACTGCTCGGATTTGGTTTAACACCAAGAGTATTTTTAGGTTTTGGTGCCCCATTGTTCTGATTTTTATTTCTTTATTTCCCCTTTTTAACACCAAAATTGTGTCATTTTTTTAAGTCTGTCATTTGCAGTATGGCCTTCAAATTAAACACAACCTATAACCTACAACGGCTCCAACAAATAAACATATTTGAGATTCTAAAATATTCCTTTGAAACTCTATAGTAAATAAAGTAAAATTACTGTTTGATTTTACCCATGAGAACAATAGTTGCATCATAATATGGATTGTTTTTTAACATTAAATGAAACTGAGAGATCAATATAAGACGATGGGTGAGTGAAAGGTAAGTAAAATGATATTGACATTTCACTTGATAAATTAAGTCCATGTACAGGAAGCTTTGAAAAATGACATGCAAGTAAAAACAAAGTTAGTTGGAAGAGTGTTATCTAT
Organism: Danionella cerebrum; assembly: GCA_007224835.1. Taxonomy (NCBI): domain Eukaryota; kingdom Metazoa; phylum Chordata; class Actinopteri; order Cypriniformes; family Danionidae; genus Danionella; species Danionella cerebrum. The sequence continues at coordinate 773,185 of SRMA01026062.1, forward strand.
AAAAATAGATGTGCCCAAAACGATCCCATTGAAAAATGGCTCTTTGATATGTTAAATGCATTGTTCTGAGCTGTATTGCCATGGATGCAATCAAGAATCTGCATGAAACCAAATTTCCTTGTGAGGATCTATGGCTCGATCTTTAAAAGGCCAACAGGGTTAAAATAATAACAAGAGCAGACATCTTAAAAGTTCAATTTAGAGATTGCAGGGCATCTTTCAGGATGGAGAAAGAGTGGTAATGGAGCATGACAGGATACATTCATTTCAAAGGAGACAGAGGGAGACAGGCAGAAAGAGAAAGGGAGAACCAAAGAAAGACAAATGTAGCATCACTCACATTGTCTACAACAGGTTTATGACCTTTAGCACTTGCTATTTTTAGCTTCCAGCTAGAAGGAAGAAAATGCAGCTTCATTGTCTCCCTATCTTTCCTGGTCTTCACTTTCCAGTTCTCTCTGACATGGAGTCGGTTCAAGCGAAAGCGAGTATTATTGACAGGCTCAAATGAGATTGCTTCAACTCATCTATCTTTGGGCCTCTGCTATATCCACAGTTACTATACGTGATGCACACACATCTGATCACGATTTAAAGCTAAATCCCATTGAATGACATACAGTTTATCATCATTCACAATTTTTTTTTAATTAATAGAGATTAAATACCCATAAAACACACCATTCCATGATTAGACTGTGGATGACTTTGAGGAGAATAAGACTTGATCCCCTCTTTGGACGTGTGTATCGAGTCATTGTCATGCTGGTCATATAAAACTTTCCTGGCTAAGGGAAGAACCTAAAGATTGATGTTCCATGGCCTTGTCTAGAACCCCATTTGATGCATTACAGTTGTTCCATCAAATTAATAGTAAAACACCCCAAAAGCATAATAATTCCACCACCATGTTTGGGAAAAGGGGTGTAGTTTTGGGATTCACTGGCAGCGATGTGTTGTCTGACCCAGATTTCCTCTGATTTATTCAGATGTTGTTGTTTTTGGAGGTTACCAGTCTGTTCAAGGGCATACCAATAACTGTGCAAAAGGATTTGAACCTAGACTCTAGAAGGGGGTAGATATTCATCAATGATTTGATAATAGCCTTTGAAAAAAAGTACCGGTAAATGAAAATATCATAAAGATGAAACATCACAGAGAAATGTGAATTTGATTATGTTAATCATAGTAACAACTTAATTTTTTATGGCCTCTCCGTAGAAACCAAACAGTTTACCCTAGCAACCAAACTTTTCTGAACTTTATCTCAGCTTTGGTAAATGATAGAGACATAGGGGTTAAATAACCTACAATGACAAAGGCAAAATTATATTGTCACTGACCACTTCATAGCAACCAGATTGTTTAGCATAGCAACCAACTTAGCAGACCTCTATCTCAGCTTGGGAAAATCATAAAGACATGGGGGTTTGTTTGTTTTACTCAAACCGACATTGGGTAAGATTGTAGTATGCCATTGTCCCCTCCATTCTAACCAGACATTGGCTTTAACCAGCATTTTTATGAACCAACATCAAAGTTTATGTCCTAACTTTAGCTTTCTAGACATGTTGGGGTTTGTGAACAGTAGATCTGACATATGTGGCAGTTCATGGATGAGCCTTTCAACTGAGGGCAGTTCTGAGCTGGTTTTAAACCATTCTCATGATCACTGAAACTGAAGGTGAAACCCAGCAAGTATCAACAAAAAAAAACATTTTTGGCCAGTTCAGTTCTTTGTGGGCAACATTCAAAATAAGCATTGGGCCAAAGTCTTTCTGGTGAAGTAAAACAGGGCCGTCTACTTGTAAAAAGGTGCCAACAAATCTGGGAATCTCCAGTTTCTTAATTCAACACACGTCCCCTGCCCGACTCTCCTCTGCCCACTCTCTGACTCTCCTCTCCTTTCTCTCTCTCTCTCTCTCTCTCTTTCCCCTTTTAAAAGATAAAGGTGAAAGTCTGATGTGGTGGAAGACCCCGGTAATTCAGTAGCAGTCTAAGAGAGCCCTAAAGGCAGCCATAGACGGATCATGCCCAAAGCACTCCACTGGTGCATCCATGCTGCATCAACACGAGAACACCCCTATGGGGAAACTGTACTGTAGTTGCCTGCAAACACCCATTTCTGTTTACCCATGATGCATCAGTAAAGGTCAAATACTAGAAACCTCAGAAAGTTATTCATAGAACAGGGCTATTTACAGTAGAACAACTTCATCCATACTCTGCCTGATCTGAACCAAAGGTTCAATTACAGATGACAAAGCATTTAAATTATCCTGTGTTTCTTAGATGAGCTTGTGTGTGAAGATGTCACAAATGAAACAATTTCAGTAGTTTTTACATTTTTTTTAACAACTTCTCAAACACGTATTGTCTTACAGTTCACTGGGTTGCCAGATTGGTAAGAGTTATTGAGGGGAATTAAATAAAAAAAATTATTAGTTTGCCATATTGCCAATGATGTGTGACATTATTTTCTCAAACAGCAATGATCTCTTTATATTTTAGATTCTCTGGTAAAATAGTGTAGTTTGAAACTATTTTGTTCATTTTTATTACTATGAAAATAAAAGCATGACCTATGAGATGTTACTCCAGCAAGATTTATCTAATCTTAATCCAATCAGTCCACTAGAGGACCTTTAACCTCTGTAGTACATAGTGTCATCATTTGAAAGCATGGGCTTGACCTTCTTTGAATAAAAGCCCAGGTTTGATCGCTGGGGACAATCTAGCAGTGATGTTTCTGCTCTAGCATTACTCAATTGGGATGGATTGCAGAAACCTGCCATCAGATGATTAAATACCCCAAAAGAATCCTGCGATGTTGTAATAGATCAAAGAAAATGCATTGAGGAAAGCCATCTGTCCACCATCTTTCCTGTGAGCATGTACTGGGGTGAAACATGTACAAAAGCATCTGTCCGGAACGCTCCTGTTTCAGTGTGGACAGATAAATGAATGACAGCGTCAGATCCACTGGATGGCTTCTGTCAATAAGGATCTAAATAAGCAGGAAGGGGATGTTAGAGAGTGGATGAATCAATCCGAGGGTCTTAAAATGTACATTTAATTAAAGGAAGCGTTACAAGAGCTCAACAAATAGCAGCATTCAAGAAACTCTGAACATCAGCTTGCTCTCATGTTCTGAAAATGGAGGCCTCTGTTTTGTTTTGTTTTTAAGAACATTCTAAGCCAGCAAGCATTTAAGTAAATGGGGAAACTTCAGTCCCTCGACTGACATCCAACTGGTGACCTAGTGAGACGCAGCAGCACATCGCACAAATGATTGGTTTTGTATGTTTGCGGTTTGTGACAAAGTATAAACGCATTATTTACAGTTGTGCTCATAAGTTTACACAGCCTGGAAATCTTCAAATTTCTTGTCCATTTTTGAGAAAAAATGAATGCAAACGCATTTTCCCCACACTCTTTGTTAGTGGTTGGTTGAAGCCATTTGTTGTCAAATTACTGTGTTAACTTTTTTTTTTTTTTTTTTTTTTTTTTACAGAAATCTTCTAAAGCTCTTAATGTTTACAGACTCTAATTGGAAGCTATAGAAAGCATTTAGAGGTTTAAAGTTATTTCTACAACAGGTGGATGTACAAAATATTGAGTAAATTTTTCTTTTGTGGTGCATAAATGTATGGACATCCCTCATTGTGTTTAAATTAGGACCAAATGTTAAATTAGGACATGTTTAGTAGCAACTGTTGGATTTTATTTTGTGACAGTAGTTATAAGAAAGTTGACAGGATTTTCATAGGCTTCACATCATATTCAGAAGATGTTTGAGATTTTTAATAAAATTGCCAGCTTTGCTTATTTCATGCAAATGCACAAAATAAACCTTGAGGGACAAGGGGAAATTTCTCGATCGCCCGAGGTCCCTAGATAGTACTAATCTTAAGTGAACAGGGTTTTAGGCAGCATCAAGTGAACTCTTTCTGAAATAAAAACACTCAAGGAGATGAGTTGTGTTGATGTTTTAGGAGAGCTGGCAGGTTGGGAAAATTCATATTTTCTCATAGATTTAAAAAAAAAAAATTCGTAAATGTTGTTCCTCTAACACGAGACAGTAAAATGCTACCAAATGTGTTTTTCTAGATTTTCGATCCGAACATAAAAAGAAAAGCTTTATTTCATGTAAGTATCAAAAGAACACAAGGAAAGTCAGTTGTTACCATTGTAATGAGGTGTTGGAGAATTTATTGAAAATATTTTAGGATTTGTGGAGGGATGTCTTCCTTTGCCTATTGATTTAAAGAGAGAAAAAACAACTATTTTTTCACACAGTTACATATGTTAAATATCAAAGACATCATGATTGAAATGTTTGTGGAAGTGAGTTGAGAAAAATACGTACTATATTTTCACTCTATATGAAAATATAATGTAACACTTTCACGCCACATCATATCACAACACAACATCTAATAGAACATTCATATATTTGGAAATGTAAGAGTCAGAATTACACTATTTATATATATAAAGATTTTTTTACTTAAAATATGTAATTGCTTCTTGGAGTGATTGCGATTTTAGTCACTTCTGAAACTTCTTTACCTTGTCGTCTTGTTTTATATAATATTTACTAGGAGACAATTATCCTTTATTCACTTTTTAAACAAGAAAGATTATAAAATTAGTTCTCTCCATGACTTAAAGTAAAAATGATTACTTAATGCAAACGTTAACACTGCCCCCTAGTTGATGGATGGTATCAAATGCGCACACAAACCAAACTAGACCATGAACTTTGTGGTCTCAAAACATTTAAATTAAATTTTTTTTCCAATGATGGTTCATTCGATAAACAGTTTCAATAGTTGGTTCAAAATAGTGCCGTAAAATATTGTGATTCACATCATAGATGTAACATCGAGGTATGTATCGTATCAGAGTGTATCGTTACACCCCTAGCACTCACTATTGTACCACTCTCCAAACAAATCTGCTACAGATAAACATTTAATATTTTGACTAGTACTCTTCAGTAACTACAACAATGGATGTTGCGGTTCCTTCCAACACACAAATATCTTCTTTAACACCAAGTCTATGATTAGGAGGGGCATAAAATATCCGTAAAATAAATGAAGCAGACTTTATCAGATTTTTATGGTCTTCCTAAAAAAGGGCATACATTTCTACATATTTAGCTCACTGTCCCTCATTTGTTCTTTACATTGTCAGTAAATGAGGCTTATCAGAATGGAACTGTTATTGATCCACGGGTCTGATGCAGTTTAAAGCAAACAGCTGACCAAAGATTGTCTGCTCCATTATTTCCTATGGGAGATTACACATCTGCTCCCAGTGATGTATATTGGTCCGGGAATAACACAATAACAGCCTGGTCTGTTTCCATCAATGGATAAACTAATGACACTAAAGGAAGTAATATCTCTGGAAGTTAATGTTTTATTAAGCAGCTCATGAGATCTGTTCTCATCGCAATCGAACAGACAAGTTGAAGCTAATGGAAGAATTGGTGAAATGCTCTGCTATTTGAACCACAGGGAAGATACTGCATAAATGCATTGACACAAATTACAATGACATAATAAAAGTCATCACTAGATTCTTTCCTAATTCTTGTGAAATGTGCTAGGTCACTCAATTCCTCAATTATCTATTTAGGTAAAAGTGTTTGATGAAATATTATAATGAACATGACCCGAGGACACAGATTAGACCCAATCTATTCCATTTAACTATAACCGGAAATGATGAAGGAGGGTCTTTGCATATCTTGAGCCTTTGACTGAATGTACAGTAAAAATTAGATGCATTAGGAATTAGCAAGTAACTGTCTAAAGCAAAATGAAGATTGGAAATGGAGAGCTTTGATGAAAAGTATGCGTCTGCTGAGTTAGGATTTATCAGCCCCAAATATATACACAATTTCATAAATTTGAATATAATTACATTGAATCTCATTCAGTTGATAAACATAATTCTTAAAACTGGAATGTGTGTCATAACAAAATGGATTGAAATTCAATATTTAACTTTTGTATGCACCTTTTTTCATGCTTGCTATATTCTACACATACCGGCCACTTTATTAGGTACACCTTCCTAGTACTGGATTGGAACCCCTTGTGCATTCAGAACTATCTTAATTCTTTGTGGTATAGATTCAACAAGGTACTGGATGCATTTCTAACAGTGTCTGGAACCATATGGACATGATAGCGTCACAAAGTTGCTGCAGGGTTGTCGGCTGCACATTTTTAAATGCAGCGAGTTGCTGTCATGTAAATTGTGGACAAAAAAGGTTAAAAATGTATTGTCAATATTTGGATAAAATGCATCATAAAAATAAATGTGAGCAACAGGTAAATCAGATTCTGTATATTTTGGTAGAATTATTAAATCCGACAGCCTTACATTATTAAAGCCAGCAGGGCAGACTCTTGCTACACCTGCTTGAGGCAAGCTTGAATAAAATAATATTAAACTCAAGCAACTGGTAGAACCCAGACAAGCAAGCTTTCTTATCTCTGTCTTAAGGGAATGGGGATGACCATAAAAACCAATTGAAAATGTACTAAATTTAAACGTCTAACTAAGGAATCTGCTTGAGACATGTTATGGTCTTGATTCTTCCTACTCGAGTCCTCTGTGAAATGTAGATGGGGGATGTTGTAAGGGTTAGCACAGATCACAGGAAAGAGGCCAAAGATTTCAACTCAAAATGATAAATTTGGTGAAAATTCTTCCTTTTGAAAAGATAATCAAGTTCAAGTTTGTTTAATTTATATAGCGTTTTTCACAACAGACATTGTTTCAAAGCAGCTTTACAGTAAACCAACAAGTTTAAACTCAACAAAGGGAAAAAATTAAGTAATAAGTGGTGTATATGTCTCTGATGAGAAAGCCTGGAGTGACTCTGGCAAGGAAAACTTGGAAACCTTGAGAGGAACCGGACTCAAAAGGGAAACCCATCCTCATTTGGGCGACAACAGCAGTGTGATTTATATAAACTATGGTATAAACAGATGATATAGTAATATAAACAAACAGATAATATAGTATAAATAGATGATGACTGTGTTAGGTGTAGGTCCAGGGTGCCGGAACATCTCCAGGTGAAATAATCCATCCGCACAAACAAATCCCATGAAATGAAATCCCAAACCATAGTAATAATAATACTAAAAGAGTATCCCAATGCTCAGTTTGCAATTGTGAAGCACTAATCGATGGCTGAACGTGGATTTATGTTAATCATTGAACAACAATAAGAACGTTACTACGGAACTTTTTCTCATTTGTAGTCAAATGAAACAATGTTATTAGAAGAGGAGATTTTTAATCAGGAAAGACATGGATATACATAATAAAAATGTGATAATTTGACAAACTTGTAGGCAATTTAGAAATAAAAAAAAACTAATTTAAAATCACAAAAAATCTAGTTTTAAAAGAAACGATTCCCATGTCATAACAACACTACAGAAAAGATTTAGTTTATACATTTGAACAAATTTAGAAGCTACCAGAAGTGATACTGCCTGGAGGAAGGAGATTACGGGAGTAGATTGAGTAAGAGCCCACAAGAGACATAGCTAATCTTCACAGCAGATTCCAGAAGTCATGGAGCGATCAGGAAATTGGGGTTTGTGAACAGTAGATCTGACATATGTGGCAGTTCATGGATGAGCCTTTCAACTGAGGGAGCAGGATTGTAAGAATGTTCTGATTGAGTCATAGAGATACGTTTTCAGTTCTTCAACTTAGCCTCGCTTTCAAGCTGAGGTGCTAGAAGTTAAACTAAGTGAGAGAAATAGAACTCAGCCTAAGTAGCATGCTTCTAAAACAGATCTGCCAACATCTGTGATAACAGCAGCATCTAGCTCTGAGAATAAGGCATTGTTCACACAAAGCAGCTCTCATTCCAAATGCTAAGCAATTCTTAAAACTTGTTTTTTTAAATTGTCAATAGCTTGAATGAGTTACTTTTCACTTATTTTTAATCACAATTGTTACATCAACTAGTTCTAGTAGAGATTGTTATAAATGATGGGCGGATTTTCTTCTAAGCATAAATCAAAGCAGGTGACAGACAGATCCAGAGTGAGAGAACGCAGAAGAGCTGACACAGTGTATGATCCTCATCTTTATTTGTAGTACACAAGTCATGATGCAAGCGTGCATAACAAACGCTGCATGTGTGAAGGCACAACAGACACACGCTGTCCCCTGCTCTCCCAGTGAATCAGAGTGAAACAGGAGACCAGCATGGCAACGGGACGCGACAAGAGCAGCTCCTACCCCTCTTCTTCTCTAGAGTGCAGCTCATTCATTTCCTATTTCTGCACTTCGTTTTTAAATCCATGTAAAGAGTGTTGTGTGGAATAAATATGGATATATGATGGAGAATCAGTGAACAAAAAAAAGGTTACTCTCTGGTAATTTAATGGTCTTACAAAATCTGATGGGGCTAGAACTAAAAAGCAATCAGGGACTGGTTTCCAGCAATAGAAAGCTTGGATTCGACTGATCGATTGGATCGTCAGTTTTTTATGTGCTGGCCAAACATTGATCTCAGTTGCCCTTATTATCTCTGTGCAAGAGAATAGATATGGTACACATTGGCGCACATTGAATAGTTCACATAGGATTCAGAACCCTGACACCCCTGCTTTCGTTCTGCATGTAACTAATCAAAGACTGTGTCAGGGCACTGTCGTGCTGTCTACACATTTGGGATGCGGGGTTTGGCACGGTCTGTTTATTCCCTTCTTAATGAGAAGAAAACACCCACTGCCGCGCTCACAAATGGAGACCTAAGCCAGTGGTTAAGTGCTAAATTAATCTTCTCCTGACATTAAATGCATTTTTGTTGGTCGTTGGTCACTGATTGGTCATTTTTAAAATGGCTCACTTTCTTAAATAACTGTTAGAGAGATTACTCGCTCTGTAGCTTCTTGAGTTTCTTTCCTCCCTAAAAAATAAATCAATATTTTATAAAAATGTGGCAGTTTAGAAAAAAAAATTAAAATCACAATTTTTTAGGAAAAGTTTATAATAAAGAAGTACATAAGGAAAATGAATAAGAGTTTAATTAATAATAGTAAAATAAAAAATACATTTGTTTTTAAAGGAATAGGTCAATGGAAGGGACACTTCTCCTTATTTATAAAGATAGGCACAACCACAATGACTTCAGCAATGAGTGTATTCAGCATTCAACTAAGGAGATATATCAAAAACAGATTTCCAAAACTCAATGTACAGACACAAACCCTCCAAACACAAGAGTCTCTTTGGGCTAGCTGCTGCAGAGAGGAAGTCTGACATGGCTCCTCAGCTACACAGGGAGAATTTAGCCAGAAGCTGATGAACACGCAGCAGTAGCAAAGGTTACCGGAAGAGGAAGCTAAGTGATCAAGAAACCACTGTGAAACACCTGAAAACCAGTGTCGTATTGCTCACACCAAACCTCTGAGAGGCTTTTTGTATAACAATCTCTGAGAGATTGAATTGTATAACAGTTTGTAATCCAGCATGACCAGGATTGACTCCCCTGCTCTAAATAAAATGGGTACATTTAATAAAATTCCCTTACTGTAGGTCTTTCAAATTATTGGAGAGGGCCGGGTGTCAAAGACCGGCCCAGCTGTAAGTTCTGTTTGCGCTTTGGCCCATACTTCTTTGCTGAACCTCACAAAATGCAGACACGGATTATCATCAGCTTCTCTGTCCTACATGACAAAACCAAGCGTCTGAATGTTCAACGCTCTCATCAGAACATTCTCATTCATGAATCTAGAATTGGGGTACTAAATTTATCTGGATGAAGTGGGATTTACAGGTTATGAAGCAACTTGAAAGCTTAGAGATCAGGACACAAAGGAGAAGAAGGAACCGGATCACCGAGACACAAGAACAATCTATGAGATGTGGAGATGGTTTGGGGATCAGTGAGAGCTGTAGACCAGACACCTTCACCAATGGGTCATACCTGCAATCCTTTCCCTCAGAGACTGTTGCAGACAGTAGTTGCGTTTTCATCCCACTGTTTTCATGCACATTTTGAAATAACGGCAAGAAAATGTGCAAAAAAAAAATATAGAATAAACTTTTTATCCAATAAGAAAAAATATGCAAAAACTTCAAAGGAAATGCATTTACAGAATAAAGCCCTACGGCGTGATCTGCCAGCGTTAATAGACCAATTTCAATGCACAACATCTGAATTGTTGTTTTGCTCATTCTTAAATTCCAAAGACTCTCAAAGGGGTTCGGGATAATCACCTCTCAGAACGGTCTTGACCAGCTGCGTTTCCAAAGACCAGTTTACCACCTACAAACGCAGGATCACATTTGTTTGAAAACGTTACATGAAAAAAAGGCTTGCAGTCCAAGACCAAAGCGTGCCACAAAACCTCTTTTCACCATTTTTTGCTATTTGTTTAGCGTTTGTCAAATGGCTCCCTGTGATCAGACACCAACTGCTCGACATTCTTGATTTTTTTTCAATGGGTTCTTGGATTTCTTCTCTGTCTCTTTTACGTCCTACTCATGTCATCAAAAGAGTCAGCTTTCATTGGTCATTCTCCTTGCTAAAAACCAATGAGGTAAGGCAGAGCCAATCTCTTTTTCGTTGGCACCACTTGTTCAGAGATATGTGAGCTCCCGTTGATGGCCATGCATTTCGATCGAGGCACGTTCTCCTACAAAACTTCAGAAAGGGGTGTTTGATCTCATGACGTGTTAAAGGTAAGTAATCTCTGTGTACTGTAGCCGTCACTTGCCCCACCTAGTTTTTATTAGGTCAAAATTAAGTCCCCGTGAGCCACAGGAAAATAGCTTTACGAAGAAAAAAAAAAACTATACAATGTTTTCACTCTATTTGAGTAAATAACGTAATTTCAAAAGGAAGTAATTTGTATTGGCCCGGAAGTCAATCTGCAGCCAGCGCCACAATTTGAGTTCAGATTTTGGACAGAAAATAAGGAACAGGAAGCCAACACCTAACATTAGTACAAATTTAGTACAGATATGATAGGGACAACCGGAACAGAAAGGGCCTGACATTATTTGGACGACTTACACTCTTAAAAAAAGTTGTTCAGAAAAAAAAAAGTTTTTTTATTTCACTCAAAATATTCTGGTTATCTCCTCTAAATATTTTAAAGGGTATGTGTGTGTGTGTGTGTGTGAATGCTGATTTCCAGAAGGATCCATAATATGATTCCCCAGAAAGAGCTGTATCTGTGGTGACAGTTAAGGTCAATTCAGCCAGCTAACCTGTAACCGTCTGCCACCTGGCCGGGAATGTTCATTTATCAATTCAAACAGTGGCCACAAATGACTCAGACTTTTCTCTGGAGTAGTGTGGAGAAAAGGGCACACGGGAACAAAGCATATTATTGAGGGCATGATATAATCCTGCTCGGCCCGCAGAGGATGAACTGAATTCACAGCGGCAAAATGATTCACAAGCTCTCTTCTCTACACTCCTTCATTCATCGTTCTTCACACTGCAATATAACTCAGCATCTATGAACAAATCAATACATCTCTGCACCCCCGATCCAAAGACAGGACGGACGGCGAGAGGTTAAGAGACGTCCACCGCATAACAAAAAACAATAAATTATCACAGGCCTTATTGAGAGAGCTCAATTATTCAACAGCTGCTCTACTAAACCCCAGGGGGATGTTCGAGTTACAGTAAGTAGATGAAGGAAGACTTCTGTTCTGGATAATATGCTTAAAGGGATCATACACACGCACACAAAAATTTTAATAACGTCATTAATAATTCACTCCACAGCTGTTCGAATATACCTGCGGCTTTTGTTCATCCTCACAACACAACTGAAAATGTTTCAACTCAAATAAGAGGTTTTTCACAGTTACCAGAACAACACTGAATCATATCGCTGTACGTAGAAATGAATTCAGGTTAATTTCAGACCAAATCCAACAAAACAAATCCATTGAAACTTAAGTCAGTGGAGATATTTCAGGCTGCCTTATATGAAAAGTAACAAAGTATAAACAAATATTGTACTTAAATTATGCTTTACTGCCTAAAACTATATTGTTCCTTCAGCATAAAAAATGAAAATATGATAATTTAATAATGTAACTTAATATTCTTTATTTTGTACTCTTACTTTTTGTTTGAAAGGTTGCCGTACAAATGTTTCAATGTCTTCCTTTATCTATGTAAAAAATATTTGAAAACTTTATGTTAACTAGATAGTTTGTAAATATGTTCAGAGTATTTTTATAAGCAAAATGGACTGGTTGCCAAGGTAAAAATTATTTGGTTGCTATGTTTGAGTCACTGACATCATACATAGTTCCCCATGGACATGTGATTAATTTAAATCCATTTAAATCAATTTCCCTTTGCTTAAATAATGTTATGTGAAAATAATTGCAATGGTAAACAGTCTGTTGTTATGGAGGGGTCTGTGATACAATGTTCCATTTGTTACAAATGGAACCTCAAGTTTACATTTACATAAATAAATTAAAATACATAATCCAACCCACATGTATATAATTTACCAAAGCTGAAGCTCAGAAAATTTGGTTGCTAGGGTAAATTTTGGTTGCTCGGGAGCAGTCAGATATGTACATTTTTTAAATTTGTTACCATGCTTAGCAAACAAATCTTTTACAAGCCAACATAATGAGAAAGTAAACATAAAACAATGTATATCAGCTCTTTGAAAACATTAATTGTAAATGTGATTGTAAACTCCACCCCTTATTCATTCAACAAACTGGATGCCTATGAAAAACAGCCTGTTCTGGATGAAAATAACATTGAGCCAACAATAACTTTTTGTTCAAGTCAAGAATTTCAGCGGCTTCAAAAAATAACCAGTGACCAACATGAGACAAACAACATCACTGGAATGTTTTTATTCCTGAAGCATGGTTCTAAAAATGAATTCTTAGGAATGATTGCATTTAACACCTATCCTCCAAGTGTTTCAGAAACCCTCCAGAGGTCTACAATAAGGGTCCGGCTTCCTTTATCAAAAGCACGCCCGATGTATGACACTTCGGCTACTAGATCTTTAACACAAGTATGCTCCAACAAAGCTCAGCGAGGAAGTAGATTATCCTCCAAACCTCCTACAGTGCCACCGGGGCTCATTGTGCAGGTATAAAAAGACAAAGAATAAAACTCACAGGGCTGATTTGTGATGCCAGATGCTGATTTAGCACAGTTGAAAGGTAGAGCTCTGAGCTGGAGGGGTTAGGAGTGAATGGGGCATTAAATCATAAGCTGAGCTCATGGTTTCAGCATGCCGTGGATGGAGTTCACAAGAGTTGAATTCGGAGAAAGATGTCACCTGGTTTAACCTCCCATCAGCACAGGAGTCTCTCAGACCCCCAGCCATTTAAGGTGGGTGGCACATGAAGCTGCAATGCATGTGGGCTGCTGGCTGAGAGATGCTGCGGGTGGTAGAGAAGAGAGGCATCCAATAATGTCCAAGATACATCTGTCATATCTTTGTAAAACCTTTCTGCTTCTGAACAGCCAGATTCTGTGGCTTTGAAGTTAAAAATATCAAATTATGAGAGGGATGCTGTTAAATCTACAAAGTCCTGAGTTTAAAACGCATTTTTAAAAGGAAAATTGTGTATTTTGAGTATAATCAAAAAGAAGTGAAATCCACACTTTGAAGTAAATCTACTACATAATGAAATATGCTAAACAAACAAGTATGAAATATAGTTTTTTTCCCCCGAAACTATCTTCATTTAGTCCAGATAAATGTGAACTTTTACCATTTTTGTTAAAACAACTTGACTTTTGAGTCATTAATTAATGACATATTAATGCACATATTGTGTACATATAATTGACATAATGTACAAAAGCATTTTGTTTACATGATAATATTAATAAAGTTTGAGATTCTTAATTTTGATACCTACTCACAATCTTGTCTTGTCTACGGTGGTTTGATCCCAGCACTTGAGAAAGATGGGCTTTTCTAATTGGTTTTCAGCCATGAGCTAAACAATACATTTTCTGTTGATTAGCAGAAAAGAAAAGTAAAAAAAAAGAAGTTGACTAAGATGCTTTCACAGTTGTCTGGAAGTATAATAGAATAAAAATCTAAAGATATGGATAGATAGAAGCGAATTTGGTAGAAAAGTGTGATTACTACCTCATTTAGCCTGACCCATGGAGCATAAATTATTTTAGAATCCCAAATTAAAGGTGTAATTATTAATAATACAAATTCTAATAGAGCCGTTTAAGTGTGAAGATGTTGAGACTGACATAATAGGTTCATACAATCTTTTTCATTTTTAAAGTCATGCTCCAGGATTCTGAACTGTAATAAAGCAAGAGAGGATTGTGAAACCTGAATGTGTATTCACAGAATTCCATTTTTTTATTTCAAAATATGTGCAAAGTAGTTTAAAGTAGCCGATGCTTGTGGTCATTGAAGTTTCATGTGAACTTCATTTGGCTTGATTTACAGGCCGCTTATTTGTTGAGCACATTGCTTTTTTGCAGTTTTCATGTGCCGTGTGCTCTCTTTTCTAGCATATCTTCATGTTATGGGTTTATTTCCCCCACCTGTCCTTCTCATTACCTCATTGCTTCGTTTCACTTTAAATTCATCCATTATGTCTGGTCTATGCTTGTCCAGTTTGTTTTTATACTTTGCATCACCTCTTTTATTCCACCTTGGTTTGTTTTGTATAATGCAGAGTATTTTTTTTGCCCTTTTTATTTTGTAGATCAATTAACTGCCTTAACTTGAACAAAATATTATAGCTAATTCTCATTTTGGCTAAAATGCTTAAGCTCTGCAAGCTTTCAAAGACCTAACATTCCAGTATGATGATCAATTATTCAACCATGTGCTTCCTGCTGAATAAAAATGAAATTACTTACTCACAGAACCCCAAAAGATGATATTAAATATTGCTGCTTCTCTCAAGAGTGGGACAGATACAGACAGGCTTGGGGTCAAGAAAAGAGTATTGAACGATTACATTCTTGGAACAAATCTTCAGGAAAGAAAAAGGAGGAGGTTGCAATCATACGCAGCTCAGATTAAATGTAAAATTTTTCAAAAGATGCATACATACATATACATGCCTTTAATGCAGTATAAAACGACACCATATGGAAATACAGAGGTGTAAGATGTTTTGTTTTACTGCCTACTCTCAAATCAGGCTCTTTCTGTGCCTTCAGTCCCTTCCCCCACATCTAAGCTTGTGCGAAGCTCAGGCCACTATGACACATTGAGAAACGTGGAAGAATCAATCATAAAGACGCACACAAAGAAGAGCTTGACTCTTGAAGAACGACAGGACTCGTGAGCACTGATTTGGGACAAAGAATCAGCAGAGCAGAGTCACTCTACAGGATTGAACACCACACTCTCCCCAGCCTTTCATACCTTTTTTACATCTCCTTTGATATTAAATCAAGTAATAGTCATTCTGGTAATTTGTGTATGATTTATATTTGGTTAAACCCTATTCTAAATTATTTTAGAATCTACAATACTGTGCAAAAGTTAGGCATGAAAAACTGTGAAAACTAAGAAAGACTATCAGGGAGGTGTATGGTTAGCCCTCGATTAAATTCTGGGACAGGACAACACTCCTAAACTTACAACCAAAGTTATTGGGAACTATGGTATGGTGATGGTATGCCCTCACAGAGACCTGATCCCAGCATCATCAAGTATGTCTGGAATTACATTAAAAGACAAAAGGATGTGACAAAGTATACATTCACAGAAGATCTGTGGCAAGTTCTCTGAGAGGTTTGGAACAACCGGGTTTCAACCGGGTTTCTTCAAATACTGCAAGAGTTAAAGAGAAAGAATGTGGTCATGCCAAAGGAATCTCACCAACCCCCTGGAAATATTTTATGATATAAAAGGAACGTTCTGTTAGACGATGACTAACATTTTTATATTTACATTTCTGCCTTTGGCAGACGCTTTTATCCAAAGCGACTTACATTTGAATGAATGAACACATTTTCTTTGAATTTGTAAAAATACAAAACCCTATTACAATTCTCAGTTATATAGTCAGTGTCTTTTACATTGCTCTTTTTAAATTCAGAACCATGGACAGCACACAAATGGCTGGTTCATACATTCTCTCTGCGTGATGCCTTTCTCGCTCGCTGCTGAATACTGCAGCAGAAAATTGGGTTAAATACTTGAAACACTGGAAAATAAGTCGCTTCATCCTAGGGCAGAACAAAAGGATAATGCCTACAAATCAGCTTCATATAATGTTGCTATTTAGAGGATTGTGCATAGAAGTAGGCCCTGTCTCTCGATGTTACACAGTATGGTCACAGAATTACTCAGCGTAGATTCTGTCGGCTGCAAATGACAAGATTTATGGACTCATTATTTCTCAGAGCAAAACAGACTATGGGGCAAGCTCTTCAGGTTCACTATACATAAACGGCACAGGACAAACAGAAGTGTATTTGATTGTTGGCAGGGTGGTGTTAGGAGCTGAGATGTAGATATAAAAAGTGTAGTAACATGTAAATGACAAAAGCTGCTATAGGGGAAGCCTCCTTTAACTAAAACATTTCCAGCCGTTCCCATCTGTTGTGCAAGCTCACGTGAGGTGAAGGGGTGTGCCGATGCTTTTTTGAAAGAAGCCGAGGCGAAAAGGTGCATAGCCCTCCAAAAATTACATGGGTAAGTTAGAGCTTAAAACACAGAGCTACAAAAGTCTGAAAAGTTAGAGAGAGAGAGTTGGATCCCACTTTTTTTTTTACTGCAATGAATCCACAAACTAAATTCATATTGCAGTAACCCTTAGAAGTTTGGGCGTTTATAGTGGGGTTTTTTGTGTATAATAAATAAAAATTGTGCCAGAAAAAAAAAAAAATTAAAAATCACAAGCCATCTCACAGGTCTCCACTAGATGGCACAGATTTTAGTCTGCCAAATGAAAATGAAAGACTTTGTTCATTTTCTCACATTTATATTACCTTAAAAATTGTCAAAAGTTTCATGTAAAACCAAAACTAATAACCCGCACATTACATTTGAAATCAATATTAAACAATTGGGGAACCACGTCATTCCTACTCAATTCAAAACAGCTGCTGTGATTGGCAAACTTTGTTTGCAGAGATTAAATTGTTTTTATAGCACTTTATCAAATTAACCCTTTTGGGGATGAAACTTGAGGGCAAAAGTACAAAAAATTGTAAGAGGACAGGGGCTACCATAGCCTGCAATGTCTGTTTTCAAATGCTCTTTTCTCATTAAATGCATTACCTGCTATCTATAAAAACGCCCGACTGGCAGTCTGAAGCTTAGTTTATTTCGGGCCAAATTTTCAAAAAAAAAAAGGAAATTCCAGGTTGACTGAATCTTATTTGCATTTATTTTGAGTGTAGTGGAGCACAAGCGGTCCTGTGGATAGCACTGGAATGTTTTGAAGCATGAGAGTCTGCTGAGTGACAGACAAAGTTGTATGTTAGAGTGTAATATGTTATTTGAGAGGAGTACAGTGCACAAATATGACAAAGATCACACATAGCTCCCATTTAAAGAGAAGCAGGCACAGTTCCATGCACTTCCTGCCCTCCAGAGTGCTCTTCTGCAGGTTTGTTTAAGAGCAAATTACCTCCGGGTTTAATGCCCTCTTAAAGCACTATGATACTTCGCAATGCGGATGATTGCCAGGCTTGAAAGCGCAGTGTGATTAAAGTCCTCCACATTTGTCAGAGCTTCTTTCTAAGCGCGCAGTAGATGTAAATCACAACCGGACGCTGACGCCGGATCTGCAGTGGAGTGCTGGATTTTGCGGTGACTGACGATAAAACATTAAACTAATTATACAGCATTTGATACAGTGGAACCTTAATTAGAAGCCATCTCTTATAAAACTCCAGAGCATGACACGAGATGAAAAAAAAACTGAAATCACATTCAAATGGAACCTTCCTCATCTTATTTTTGGTATAGCACATGTTTAAAAAAATGGTCATGGAAACATTATTTTTACCTTAACAAAATGTGGTTAAAGACGGGAATACAGACACCGAAATGAGAATGCTGTACCAAAATAAACCTTGTTGAACAGAATGATTCTAAAATTGTGCACAGATTTTGGTAAAGAGAATGCTTTCCGAATTTGATTTGTTTCAGTGATTCTGGGCCATAGATTTGGTCTATGTGACTATAAGCTCATGGACAATTAACAAACTGTGAATGTATAAAGTACAGATTTGCACTATTTAAAAACACCAGTGAAATGCAAAGCAAATTTGCTTGAATGTATTTGAGTTTTAGGGGAATATTCACAGTATAAAAAATTTATTTTTAAAGCAAAAAAAAAAAAAAAATCCCCAAGAATATACATGTAGATAGCAAACTATTCATGTCATGTTTTCATTTTATATGAATGCAAGTTACTTTTTTATTTATAAAAAATAAGACTCAAATGCAAGAGCTGGAGAACTACAGTCAAACTAAATGTTCCAAAAGTAATGTAAACCAACATTTAGCTTACATTAATAAGCAGAGCCACCGGCCACAGACATAAGCAACAATGTGAATTGAAACAGAGGAACACAGGGAATATAAAGACGAGAAAATTCAGAAGACAAAATCTGGAACAGGTGAGGAGGTAATTTGGAAGAAACCGGCAGGGAGGGGCAGGAGAAGATCAAAAAGAGAGAGGGCTGAATACAGGCTGAGAATGAGGCAAACAAGAGGAAAGCATCCTAACCAACTTTTTGATTAATGAAAATATTTTTAAGACTAAATGTTGACAGAAACCACTTTTAAACCTAAACATAAGCACAACATAGATGTTCTCTTCCTTAATCCTATGGCTAAACAATGTTGTTTTTTATAAATCTCCATATCCTTCCTTTCACATTCTCATAATTTCATTAGTAGTTCTATTTCAACAGTGCCTTTAAGCAAAAGCGCTCGAACACTGACTCTTTTCAAATTCCAAAACCAACAAATGTGTCCAAGTTATTGAAAAGAACACTTGTCCCTTTGCAAACAGAGTAATCTATGCATGCGTCACTGGAACATTCATGTTGAAGTCATGAATAAGTCATGAAGTCAGTAATAAGAGGTTTGTAATTCCCATGCAGTCACTTATCATTAGTGAGCTGAAAGTGAAAACAGCATCAGACCGCAATTAACCAACATGAAGCTTCTGCTACCGCAAAACACATGCATTTCATTGTTCTTCCACCTTATCTTTAGGAAACACAGCCTAGTGGAAAAAGAGATGGTAAGTAACCCCATTATTCTTATAAAGTGTATTTACTGTTACAAGGGATGCTGTGTGTTTGAATGTTGGGTTGTGTTCAAGCTGCTGACTGTAAATCTATACTCGCAGCGTCTTGGGACCCTTTGCTGTGGACTCCTCTGCTGACACATGTGTTTGTGGCTAAAAGAGACGCCTATAACCCAGAGCAAAATGGAAGATGGGGTGCTACAGTAATGGCATTGCTAATTGGAGTCTGCACAGATCTTCATAGCACCATTGGTTGCTCAGCACGCCAATGTTCATGAATAATTCCAGCATCAGTGTGGAAGGGAAATTAAACAGCTTTTTTTGTTCACTTTTTGGGGACCTTAATCAAAAATGTGACGATCTCAAATGATAATGAAGGTTCACTCAACAACTCAAAAATCCAGGAAACCTATATATCATCAAGTTTTGAGAGACGGTTCACATCTACACGTTTTTCCAAATAGATTTAATATATTCAGATAACTTAGTTTAAAATGCTTTATATATGCTTAGGTTTTCAATTGTTTTCAAAAATTCTAAAAATGCCTTTGAGTTTTCCTTAATTTTTTTTCACAGTAAAAAATGTGACTGCACTTCTCAAAGAAATTATAAAAGGCCTTTCCTAAATTCTCTGACAACCTCGAATCTTCTAAAGATTCCAGTTATTATCAGTTATATTTAAACCTGCATCAACTTGATTATTACATTACACCCCCGAAACTTTAGACCATTAATAACCACCATTTCTACTATTAAAACATGGCTGCTTAGAAATATATGTTCTATATAACAAAATGAATATTAATGTTACTTAAACTTTAAATGTTTTAGATGTTTTTCGTTCTGTCTTGGATGTCTGCAGCTATGTCATCCAACACAAAGTAATCCATAAAATGGTGATTTGGTTTGGTTTAACCATTATGGTAGTAAAACAAAACCTGCTCTTGACGGTTTCAAAGATGATGGCAGGATATGAGTAGCAGGTGAGTTGCAGATGGAGAAATGGTTGAATCCAGAAGAGACACAGTGAATGCACAGAAGATACAAGAAAGCATGAAGCGGGTCAGGGGGTGTGAACTGTAGATCTGACAACTGAGGAAGTGCGTGGAAGAATCTTTTGACACTGGAATATGGAGTGTCTATCTGCAGGTGAACATTTCCAAGAGATATACAAACATACATATACGAACATATAACGCAAATATAAAGCAACATAACTAACTCGTGTTGTATTGTCTCTCACTGAGCAAACAGCGGGGAGGAGCGGTAGGTAACAGGTGAGTTGTTGAACCAGGGTGTGGAGCAGATGGAACTGCTCTTTTTCTTATCTCTCATGGAGCCAACAGCAGGAAGGAGTGGGACGATTGTAGGAGTAGAGGTGAGTAGCGGGTGAGTTGTTTTAAGAGGGCTTTCCAATGGAGCAGATGGAGAAATGGTTAAACCTGGTTGAGACAAAGCGAATGCACAGAAAATCCAAGAAGGCAGGAAGTGATCATGGAGAGTCTGTGCGTGTGAACCATAGATCTCACAACTGAGGAAGTGCATGGAAGATACTTTTAAACAGTGGGAAATGGATTGGATGTGTGCTCTGATTGGGTTTTTAGTAATTGTCTGCAGATTAATTCAATGGAGTGATTTGGTATTTGGTCTTTGTCTTTTCTTGGCGCAAAGAATCCTTGAGTTGAGTCAGGTTTAGCCTTAATTTTACCCTCACTTAGGCTACACGGACCTGCACTTTCTGTGCACAGTAAAAAAAGCATCATTTTGGTGCTGAAGAAGATTTTCAAGTCTGGCATTAAGAATGGTCAAGCAGAATGTTTGGTCAAGGGTCAGGCTGACTTTTCACCTTTGAGTACTGTGTAAGAATTAGGGGCTGCCGACTGAATGAATTTAAATTGTAAACTTTCACTAGTTAACATTCACACCAAAGAATACAGGAGGTTAAGAATTAAGAAAAACGTTTCTCCTGATGAAGACCTTGGTCTTGTTACATGGTGGATGACTATATTTCACAACTGCGTGAGATCTTTACCACAATAAAGGTGGATTTTAGATTAAATCATAGTTTTAAATTGAATTTTTTAGTTGTTATTTGAATCTTTAAGTTATTTACATTTTTCAAATTAAAATATAACGTCACATTGATTGATTTTAAAGTGATCTAAAGTGAACGACGAGAGAGTAGAAATATTATGAGCTGGCTTGGGTTTTCTTGGACCAAGCTTTCTAAATCGATTTGAAAGAAAGCTCCTGTGTTTTATCTTCAAAGATCCAAGACATGTTCCCGCTTTGGGACTTGAAAACATATCTAATATCAGGATATTTAAAAATAGATCAAAAACAGTGCACTTCCTGCAGTTATTTTTGTAGAATTCGACCACTCAAATTGCGGTTAAAAAGTGGCCACAGTAGAATATAATAAAAAAAGATGATGTTACCAACTAATACAAATATTGTTTGTTGTATTTAAAGCATGCACATTATTTGCAGCTTCTGGAAAATTTTCAAAGTTTTAATTGGATTAGCTCAGTATAGTTTCATGCATTTAGAAAGCACAGATATAATAGTGTAATCATGCTAAACAGCTATTAAGAGGCACATGCATCAATTGGTAAATAAAACTGTACTGAAAAGAATGAGAGGAGCAGGTGTGTGTGTGTGTGTTGAAGTCAGTCCAGGTCACAATAATACACTCTTGTTTCAACTAATGGCTCAGGATTACATCTAGCAAATGGGGCTTGGATTGGATTAAAAATATTTAGGAGATGAAGTCCTCTTTCAGAACAGATCAAGCATAGAACAGTGGGATAAAAGAGGATCTGACCACAGACTTTCCAACAAAACCCAGGCAGAATTAGACAAATCAGATGCCTGATCTAAAAGCATGAGCTCATGTGGGGGTACAACTGCTAACCGGGACAGCGGGGTGATTCACACCATGACATGCCACCCTCAATACTCACTCAGCACCACAGAGGCATCGATAGTTTATCAGCCCTCATCATGCGACAACCCTAATCTTAGAGATTCCATTGAGTGTGTGGAGAAACAAGTCTAGCCAGAGAAGGAGACAACACTGACAGATTTAATCTAGTCAGGCACACGCAAAAGGAATTAATTACGTGTAATTTATGACAGCAAATTATTTTAACCAAAGACGCTTATTCATGAGAAGTGCTTATGGTCGAAGTACCACAGAACGATTCCTCTTGTTGTAAGCTTTAAAGTCCAAAGATCAGGGTTTTGACAAGTTGGTAGTTATGTTGGACACAATGTATTTAATGTATTTCAAACGTACCACAAATTTGAGCTACAGCCACTAAACTTTGCCACGGCATCCAAACTAGAGTTGCTATTTCTTTTCAGACTGGTACCAATCTTTGCAAGAGCACACCAATCACTAATGTACTCTAAAAGGGGTTAAAGAATTACAATTGACTTATAAAGGCAAAAAAATATCTTAAAGAACTAAACATTTTTATAACCTAGCAACCAAACTGTTTACCTTAGCAACCAAAATTTCTGAAAATTTCAATACAGCTGTTGCGATATTAGGTTTAAAAAAATTTACTCCTAGTGAGATTTAGCTCCTGCATTGTGGAATTAACCACCAAGTGAGATTGGATGGTGCAAACTTTTAAAGCCAGGCTAAAAACATTTCTATTCAGACAGGGGTACAATCTTCAATTGTTTGCGGCATTGCTTGCATTGCTGTTTTTATTTATTTATTTCCTGTCTTTCAATGCCTTATGTATCTTAAGTAAGGTGTCCTTTGGTGGCTAGAAAGGTACCAGCGAATAAAATTTATTATTTGTATTTTTATCAGTAAACACTTTTTTTCACATTTCCTTTTCTGAGGATGAACAAAATCGATGGTGTATGGAGGAGAGTATTTGGAGCAGGAAGTAACATCCCTTTAAAGTCAATCTGGGTTTCTACAAGGTGACAGACAGAAGTGTTAATGTGCTGTGAGCGTGTAAGAGCGATCAGTGTTGAGGACTGGCTTCTTCTTTCTCTGCAAGGCTGACGTCACCTATGTGTCTCTCTCTGGTCTGGTTAAAGTCACCAGATCTCTGTCAGAAACCAATCTCAGTAGTAGTGAGTGGTTCTCATTATTTATAGCCGCGCTCCACATATAGCATTCAAAAACAAACAACAGTCAATGATACGGTAGATAACTTCCTGAGAAAATCACTGTCTTGGTGTTATTTTATCACTTGTGTAGTACAACAGTTAAATACACATCATGCTATTTTAAACTAAATCTCCATAATGATGTATATTTAGGTTTTTACTTTATATTTACTTTTATTTAGGTTTTTGCAAACATCTAACAGATGTGTTTACAAAAACAAAGCTGAAACCTGAAAAATAGTTAAGTGTAGGATGTTCATGCACTGGTGTAGGTAGTGTTCCTCCTCCCAGCACCTATCAACATGGTGAACTGAGAGTCAAGACGCCTCCTCACTGTTTTTCCTACAGTCATCTGGCTAGAACTAACATTGGATCTCATGGCTAATAACACACAACAGGGCTTGGTACAATAAATGTTATATATTATGAGTTTTATTGGAGGCCAGCTTGAAATCTGTCAGACAGTCTTTTTTAAAAATGTGAATTTTTTATGTGACTAATAATATACATCATGAAAAACATTCATTCCTTCATTCATAACCGCTTCTTCCCTTTCGGGGTCACGGGGGTCTGCCGGTGCCTATCTCCAGCACACATTGGGCGAGAGGCAGGGGTACACCCTGGACAGGTCGCCAGTCCATCGCAGGGCAACATTCACTTACACATTCACACCCTAAGGGGAATTTAGATTTAGATTTAAACCCCTTCCAGGAAGGTCACCGGTGAGCCTCGAACCGATAACCTTCTAACTGGAAGGCCACAGTGCTACCCACTGCGCCACCATAGAGAGGTTTTCCCCATCATGGGCTATTATGTTGTGTTTAATCAGTTATTTTTATCATTAAACTTCATTCGTGAAGTTTAAATGCTTCGTTTCTCCATTTGAGGAAGAGAGGAAAAAAGTAACAAAGTTTAATGTTAGAATTGTTAAAAGAATTTTTACTAGTAAAATTGAACAGTTTGTAACATAAAATTTCTAGTTGCCATGTAAGAGTTAGTGACATCATGCAAAGTTCCTTTGTCACTATAAGGTATTTAATCCAGCCCCCATGTCTTTATCATTTACCAAAGGTAAGCTACTATTTCCGAAATTTTGTTGCTAGGGTAAATATTTTGGTTGCTAAGAAGCTGTCAGTAATTTAATAAAAAAAAATACCTATATTTATTCCAATGAAAAGTATAAGCAAACCCCAATTTCTCTATGTTTCATCTTTACATTTTCTTTACAATTTCTCATTTATTTTGCAAGGCCTTTCAAAAGTCAATGGTAAATATTTAACCCTTTCTAGAGACTGGGGTTTAAGTCAGTAAGTAAGGATGATAGTAAATAAGCAAAAACAGAAGTTAGCACCTAAGAGTGGAAAGAAGGCGGGGGATATATCAAGAGAGTTCAGTATTCTCTCGAAGAACTAAAACAAATACAGATGTAGCACATCTCCCATTAAGAGATTAGATGACTACATTCATGATGAGTAACGTCTGAAGAAAGATGGAAGAAATGTTTGTTTCTGGTCTCACGGCTTGTAGAGAAGCCAATAGACCTCATTACGTCTGGGTGAGGTTGTGCTGGTGCCCTGGGTCAGTGCAAGCGGGCAGTCCTCTTCCCTCAGATGAGCGCCTGACCCTGTAGGTTAGTGAAGCGCATCAGGCAGACTCACAGTCACACAGTCACTGCTAATGCGCTCTGACACTAACAGGAGGGGGAGAAATCACTTTGATGTGTGGAGCACTCAAAGAGGAAGAAAGCTATCTGGGTCAAATTCTGCTGACGTGTTAGCACACTTCCTGCGCCAACCTGACCCGACACACTCCTTTACACAAAGGTGAGCAAGGGGATGGTCACTATAACGGTCCCATCTGGAAGTAAAAAAGCAAATGCACAAAAGGTAGTTTCACACTTATGAGTTCCCATAAACGTAACTGACACAAGCGTAATCCATAAACCAAAACAATATTTCAGGAAAAAGTCAAGGGCCGGACTAACTCAAAGCTAACAAAACATACTACAACCTTTGTTTATGTGTACAACTAGTTTAATTAGCGTCATGTATGGGTCTTTGTTTTGGTTTCCTAACCCTGGTCTAGTAGGAAACATAGTCCAGAGGTGTTGAGCTGAATTGTTTTCTAGTTCTTTGTTATTACGCATCTCCTCCTAGACCTTTAGAGAAAATTTGGCAAGATATTCAAACTGGCCAGACTGGTACCACTAAAATAATTCTGGCACAACACTAACAATTAAGTTTGGGTCGATGGACGATGCCAATGGACATCGCGATGCTGAGCCGGCATCGCAATCCGTCATGCCTCTCCCACTCAAGCATCAACCTACTCGTTTTTAACTATATCTCAGCTTTGGTAAACTATTAGGGGTGTAACGGTACGCTAAAATCGTATTCGGTTCGGTACAGTGTCTTGAAGAGCTCACTTCGGTTAGTTTTCGGTACAAAACAATAAGAACTTACAAAATCTCTATTTTGAAAAGCTGCCAATACACAATAGAACTCTTGCATAAAATAAATAAAAGTGACACATTTGGGTGATATTTTAAATAAATTGCACTCTTTATAAAGAAATACTCATTTTAAATAAAAAATAAAATACTGCAACTAGTTAGGACCTGAAAACTCCCCGTTATGTATTTTAATGGAGAAGCCAAAGTGTCCCCAAACTGGAGACCATATGGGGGTGGGAGGGTCTTCAAGCTCTGGCTTCTCTTTCGCTGTTGCCATGATGCCATTTCTTACAGCTACTCACAGCTACAGCTACTGTGCGTAACTCAATAGCGTCCGTGCGGAAACTCGCCTAGGAACATTTTTTCGTTAATATCGCGCTAATAATAAATTTATATTATTTAATTTAAAAAATTTACCGAAACGGTACGCAAGTGTACCGAACCGAACAGGCCGCACCAAAACGGTTCAAAACATCCCTGTGAACCGTTACACCCCTATAAACTATATCTCAGCAGTGGATAAAAACATGAGGGTTGTTTTATATAATGTATAGTAACAAAGGAAATTATTATTATGTCACTGACCCAGGGCAACCTGAGTGTTTACCGTAGCAACCATTTTGGTATATGTTTATCTCAGCTAAACTCATAGTGATATGGGGGTTTGTTTATATTACTCATATTGGCATAGGAACTTTGTATGATGTCACTGACTCCTCCATAGCAATCAAAAATTCTACCTTGGCAACCATTCCATTTGACTAATAAAATAATATTACATGGCACTTTTACAAGCCAACACCAAAGTTTCTGGACACATTTTAGCCATCTAGTTAAGAACTGTAGTGTAACACTGAATGCTTGATGATCGGTTACCATCAGTTATTATGAGATGAATGGAGATGGATGTTATTAGGCAGCTGAAAAGATCAAAACATTTACTCTGTTTAATAGAAGAGCTATTACTTAATGTGTGGATTACATAACATAATGATTCAACAATCCCACAACTGAGATGGTCTCAAAACTGATTAATTAAAAGCACCTTTCATTTGTAAATAGCACCTGCTTACAGCCTGCGGCCGATAAGAGAAAGTGCACAGAATCCATTTTTCTGAATGGAACAAGATACCGAAATGATTCTATTTTTGATTCTAAGGCAGTATCTTTATAAATTTCAGTTTAGCTACATAGATGTTATGTAAAGCATGAAAGTTCCATCCACCTCTATCATTTTATTATGTTCATTAGTCTGTGACAGAAACAATCGCTGACCAGATGCTTAATACTATACGTATCCAAAAGCACTTTTGTTCAAAAGCTGTTTTTGATGAATTTAGGTGGCTTTTCAGAAAGCTAGTGTGACTAAAAATCACAAAACAAATAATCAAACAATTATTCACACATATACAGTAATTCTAATAACAGAATTTACCTCTTTTTTTCTTAACTACAATGGACACAGCAGTATATAGACATGAAGAGAAGCTGGTAGAAAAAGGGAAAGATCGGAAAATTACAACGGGTTTCGGATTAAATCCCACGCATCAATGTCCAGCACTGTCCACTACACTACAGGATCATACCAGAAATGAATCTTAATATCACAATTCTAAAAGAAAATAAATAAATAAATAAAAAGAGGATAAAAAACACTAATTAAATAGAGCATCCCCACAGTGCAAAATTTTGCCTTAAGGGGCAGGTAGTAAGATTAAATGGAGTCTGAAGGAGTGAATGCACTCCGAACAGAGTTAAAATAAACTTTCAGGTATTTTTTGATCAATAGTGATGATGAGCATTCATGATTAGCAAGACCATAGAAATATAATACAGAAACAAAAGGTACACAGCAAATAGATGGAATTTTTATTCACAGTTTTAGTTAAAGTTAATTTAACTCTTAGGATTTTACTGCGTAGCTATAGAGTAGAGGGTGGGCACTGCAGACAAGATGACAGGCAAACAACCACAAGTGGAGATGGGAGATATCATTAGCATTATAGCATTTCACCCTATGCTGCTCAACATTATTAACTTGTATAACAAAAATAACTCTTTCCAGGTGTCGCCATGCTAGTCATGTGATTGGAAAATCTGCCTTGGATTGGTCTAATAGATATGTTGCATATTGCTCTAAATAAGAACTGGTGCTTGCAGCACTTTGACAAAAAAGCAAAGATGGAAAGCAGAAACACACTGATGTTTTCCTACTTAGAAATTATGGAAGGGGCTGGAGTTTTTGCATAGGCGCATTTCTGCTGTGAGAGACAATCGTAAAAGAAAATACAGAAATCATATTGTATGAATTTTTAACAATTTATCTGTAAATTGCTGGGTCAGATATGTATTTGATCCAAAAAGTTGTACAATTAGTGACAATTACAGTTCCTTCACTAGGTTAGCACACTGCAGGATGGATCTCTATCTCTAGGTTTTGGGGCTATCACTGGGCACCTATGCTTTAAATTCTAGACCCCTCCATGATTTTTAAAAAGGAGAACCAGCGAAATCACAGGTGAATCTGTGCTTATTGCATCTTATTTTGTAATGTAGGCATTTCTTATATTTTAGATGCCTCTTTTTTGTAGTTACATGTATCTAAGCCACATATATATTTATATTTCTCAATATAAAAGAATAAAAATCAGTTTTTCTACCAGCCAGTACTTACTACATGCCTGGACTTGCCCAGATGAAGACAATTAAAGAGCAAATTATTAGCATGCTGCGGAGCTCATAGGGTGTGCAAGAGGTTCTTGCCACCTGTAGAGCATGGCAAAGGTGGCATTTGAAGCGTCTCTCAAAGGGATATGACCAGCACACTGATCTCTGAGTATCATCCATCACTGGCAGAGATTTCATGCCAGTCAGCATTTCTGCAGCGGCCACACATGAGGCGGAGGCAAACCATGCCAGGTTCTGAGAGATAAGCACTGTGTATGCTGCACACAGAGGCTAATAGCTCTGTTCGTTTTTAAGGATCATTCAGATAATGTACGGCGCTAGACGCATCAAGCATCCTGAAGAATGGATTTGCTGTGGTGTTGTCATTCATGTTTTATCACTAGTTATTATTCAAACATAGTGCATATTATAAAAGAAAGGTATAGTCGAACTTCGTCTATAATCTGAACAAGATTAAAAAAAAATCCAATTTCTGTTAACAAAAATCTACATTTGATGTGCTTTAACAGGAAAAGGGTAAACTAATTCCTTACAAAAATATTTGCGGAAAACAATCGAAGAATTGTTACATGCACATTATAGAACAACTCAAATTTTTAAAAGGAAATATAACTGCTAGGTCCTTTAAAAGAGGTGAAATAAGAAAACAAAATGAACAAAAAGTCATGGTTTAACCTGCATCTCTTTAGATACCAGCATTGCACCGATCTCCATTACAGTGCAAATGAAGAAATAAATAATAAAGAAGATGTATTGGCACCAAATACAATCAAAGTCCCAGGGTAATTGAAAATAGCCCCTAAAACAAATGTATTGTGCCTGGCTCAGACATTGCTTACGTGAGCATTCACTTGATTCGAATGGGAAGCAAATGCAGCGGCGTAGCACTGTGCGGCAAAGCATAAAAAAAAAAAAAAAAAAAAAAAAAAACCTGCCGCTTAAAATTATTACAATGTTATGTAAACCCTGCTATTATATTAAACGTATGACCAAATCTGTTCAGAAGAGTAATAGTAATGCAGAAATGTATGTAACACACATTTTCTTTCCCAATTCTACAGCCAGGACAATAAAGTGTATTATTATACACTATAGTTGCATTGGTTGTAAAACGGCTAAACAAGAGTTTGATCCCGTATTTCTATTATTAATAAATACATTTTAATGGACCTTTTTGTGATAGTTTTAGTTTCACTGCTAAAAACAATCCCATAATATATTGTGGCACAGTATAAAATATATTACACTATAAAAATGTCACGATGTGCATAAAGAAGTTGCTGAGAGCTATCGTCTAAGAGTTTCAGCATGAGAACCATTTGTAAAGT
Source organism: Danionella cerebrum (assembly GCA_007224835.1). Taxonomy (NCBI): domain Eukaryota; kingdom Metazoa; phylum Chordata; class Actinopteri; order Cypriniformes; family Danionidae; genus Danionella; species Danionella cerebrum. The sequence goes on from SRMA01026062.1 coordinate 803,062, forward strand.
TTTGTAAAAGAACTTTATAAACTATATCTTTAATGTTATTACGGTCCTCTTGAGCCTGGATGATATGCACATGTTCTTCATAAGCTAAACTAAATTTTTCTTTGCTTTGCACTCTTAAAACTCCTAGAAAAGGAAACAGTGGATTATTTGTGCGATACAATATTGCTTTACTAGGAGCTCCATACCAACTCAAACATTTTTAGTTATTACTCATTTCTGTTAATGTTTGCGCTGTTTGTTTATCCATACGCATTTTTTTTCCCTGTGGCAACCTCGTGGCGCTACACCTGTGGCATGCTTTTTCAATGTATGGCATCTTAACCCACATGATAAGTTTGATCCAAATCAGACATTGTATAGCTTATAGCTACATCCTTATCATTTGTAATTTGGTAACAATTTCATCACATATAGTTAAAAAATAAATAAAAAATTCCTCACAATAAAATCACCTTAAGATAAGATCGATAAGATATGATCTCTAGGATGAGTTTGTTAAAGTATGACATGACAAAAGTTTATTGTTCAGTTTTGAACGGAATCTATATTACTGATTTTCAAGTCTACACATCTATGGCAAATTTCAAATAGTTGCGCTATAGAGGCATTTATCAACACTCACTCTTTGAATCCCAATCAAACGTCAATTTTCACCAGTTTAATAGGTGTCGGAAATTGATGACGTTTCGAACACGTACAGACCCTCTAAAACAGGGGGTGCTCACACTTTTTCAGCTTGCGAGCTACTTTTAAAATGACTAAGTCAAAGTGATCTACCCACCACCCAAGTGATCTTACAAAAATGTAAAACATCAAATCAACAAACAATTATTTTCAACTTTATTGAGAATTGACAAAACACACAATAATTAATTATTTACATTTTTTTGTAATAACGTGAGTTTAATTTGATTTAACTGAATTGAATCATTAGAACAGTTGTGTGTGAACTGAATTTCGTGGTAATAGAGTGATTTTTATGGGAGCAATCGAGCTTTGATCCAAATAATCAAGAATAAAAATGATGGTCTAATAATTTTTTCAATATTTATTAAAACTGAGTCGTGCAGTACAATATGCAGGTGAGGAGTGGTGTGTTTCTTGATTTTGGTTGTAAAAGATCAATTTAGAATGAAGTTATGAAGCATATTCTGGGTAAAACATATTTTGGATCTGGTCATTTGCAGACGGTCCCTAAGCGGTTCCATGTCAGCGGATTGCTCATAGACGGTAATGTGTTTCTGCAAATGCCGAGGGAAACTTGTTTTGATAAAAAACGTTTTGTAGTTTCTCCGCTACATAACACAGATTAAAAATAGGTATTATTTGTTTACTAAGAACATTCTGGTCTCGAGCTATTGAGCAGAGAAAACCGAATCCGTGAATCAGCAGCTAACTTTACTGAACAGTGACGGGATGGATGATCGGCTGATATTGTTTCAATTTAAGATTTATTTTCGACTGGTCGATTGCGATCGACATAATGAGCACCCCTGCTCTAAAATGTTGCGAAATAATAATCAAGTATAACAGGGTTCTATGCACCTTTTGTACTCAACCCCAAAATATTAGATACACCTTAACTTAACTATATTGATTTTGTCATAGCCGTAACAATTAAAGTGCTCTTTAACCAAACGCACAACCACCCAATCAAATTGAGCGAAAAAGTTACCTCAATATTTCTTAAGTAAATTTGAAAAGCTTTTTCGCTGTGTCATTGTATGAACAGCTAAAAGGCCAGAAGCATTTACTGCATACCCTTGCCTGTTTGCACTCGCAAAACTCCTGCATGACTTTGCTAATCAAATAAGAGGGAATCCAACAACAAAACTGACCCCAGTACCCCTCTTAAGTCACCACTGCAGCAAACTCCAGCCGCCTCAGCAGTCGAGATCTTCAAGGGCACACTAAAGTCTCTCTATAATTAGACACTGTTCATCCACAAACAGTTTTATATTTAAATGAATGAAAACTTGTGGTTGTAATGTTCACTGAATATTTATTTTACTCTTTAAAGGCACTCAATCAAGATCGTTTTTGACACTTCACAGTAAATCGTTTTGCTGACTTTACAGTAAGAGGCTGGTGTCTGGTATACTCAAGATGGCTAGTAGACCGCCTGCATGTTTCCTTGTAACTTTACCCAATAATTCAGAACAAATAGGTAATTATCTATAGATTTAATAGATCTTTCTCTTTCTGTAGCCACAAATACAAACAATAACTTTACAGATCAACCTTAACTTGTATTGAGCCCTGAAAACCCTTTAAACCATGCACTTGGCCATCAAATGTTCTCTTCCGGCAGCCAGAGATCCACTCATACCCCTCACATCCATTTGTCAGTGTCATCAAAGCATTGGGTTTCCAAGAGATAAGGGTTTTTTATTTCTTCTTGTCTCAGTCTATCAACTTTCCATCCACTCAGAGCAGCTCAAGGACAGCGTGAGGTCAACTTAAGGGATTCAGCGAGATACGGCACACAGAATGCAGGATCTACGCTCCCAGAAGGGATCAGGTTCTACTGACACCTGCCTTTTCAGCCAGTGCTGAGATGTTGCCCTAATAGGGAAAAAGGATACTGGATAGAAGAAGCCTTGCTAACCACAGACAGATTGTTTTAAAACCTTTCTTTTGAAGACAGTAGAGCAATCCAATCGAAACATTTGATACAGAAACAACATTTAATAGTGCTTCCAGGGCTTAGTGTTTAAATAAATGGACACGCTCAATAAATAAATAGAATCTGTATCGCTGAATCAAAGTGTTCCGTTTTCTGACAGCAAACTCCGCTCAAGTTTCTAAAGCTGTAGATCAACAAATGCAAACAGCATTAAAGGAAAAAAATAAAACATTTCAAAAATATAAAAAGTAGAAATAAAAGCTATTAACAGATGCTGGCATTGTTAGAAACACAGATTATTGCTAAAGTCTACCTTTTTCTAAGGTTCCAAGTTCAAAACAGTTGCTAATCTTGACAAGCCAAAAAATGCTACGGTTAGGAGATGCTAACAGATCCTAAACCTGTCATCAAAACTATCCAAAAGATTTTATAATAAACAAAAATACAAAGTATTAGTCTTTGTGCGTATTCCACAATAAATACACTCACCGGCCACTTTATTAGGTACATCTGTCCAACTGCACATCAAGCAAATTTCTAATCAGCCGATCACAGGGCATCAACTCAATGCATTTAGGCATGAAGAAATGCTCCAGACAATTTGCTACAGTTCAAACTGGGCTTCAGAGTGGGGATGAAAGTTGATTTAAGTACCAGATGGGCTTGTCTCTACTTTTTAGAAACTGCTGACCTACTGGGATTTTTATGAACAACCATCTCAAAGGGTTACAGAGACTGGTCCAAAAAGAATCCAGTGAAGGGCAGCTTTTTGGGAACTTGATGCCAGAGGTCTGGGGAGAATGGCTAGACTGGTTTGAGCCGATAGAAAGGTAACAGTAACTGAAAACCACAAATGTACATTTTACTGAAAATGGATTCTAGAATCAAAGCAGTTTTTCACCCAAGATCTTTTGTTAGAATAACGGAATGCAAGGTTAAGCAAGATACTATTTTTATTATGTATTTATTTATTTATTATTTTTTATTTATTTATTTATTTTACTTTTTTTGTCTTTTTTAATGAAAAACTTTGGTCAATATTACCCAACAAATATTTAAATATTTCTAACAGTAATTTTTGCCTAAAAAAAAGGGGGGAGGGTGTATATATAGTAAAATACATAACTATTCAAGGCACAGTGTGATCCTTCTTGTTACTCAACCCGAGTTCGGAGAAACTATACATTTAAACTAAATTTAAAGCCAACAGCTTTCAAGCCAAAGTCTTCAATTTATCAAAGTTAAATTGATAAATCCACATAACACCAAGCAAAACGCTAAGAAAGCTGACACTTTGCAGGCATCATTAATAATAAATGAACTTCGCCACCTAAACTTTTGAAAAGTGCTGCCTATGGAAAGTTAAAGAAATGTGATGCCATTTTTGGTGGGAAATATTGGTGCAATGGAAGCTGCTGTTTCAGCATGTGCTTAGTCAACCCAACAATGTCCAGACCGGTAACTTAATTACATCCAGAACCTTATTGGAGCCTTCTTCAGGAAATGCTGCTGCGTTGGGTAAAACGATCACTTCTGAATCCCCAGTGGGGAATAATGGATGCTGCAACATTGAGAATTGCCCAAAGTCTTGTGAGACCAGCAAGCTATGTATAAATTAAATCAGTGAAATACATTAATAACTTATAGAGGCAATTTATTAGCCTCTACAGTCATTTCACAAATGAATGGTTCTTTGCATTGTCACCCAAGGCTTTATGAAGCATATAAGAGTTCTTTGGTCAGGTTTTTCAATCTATTCCTGGGTCTAACAGTGACATTTGCACTTTCTGCACATTTAGAGCCAGCGTTTCTCAGAGCTATAATGACATTAGAAGGAAGAAAAATCTGGATCATTGGAACTTTAAATGAAAACGTGTCATTCTTTTGTCCTAACAGTATTTTTTTTTTGCGCGCGGCAAAATGCTACCGTTAAAAGATACAGTCATCAGAACGAACCATAAGATTTTAAGATAAACTACAACACTTTGTCAAAGTATAGGTCTTCTGCACGTTTCTACTAAATGTAAACACACATTGCAATGTTTATATACTCACTTGCCACTTTATTAGGTACACCTCTCCAAATGCTCATAAACACAAATTTCTAATCAGCCAATCACATGGCAGCAACTAAATGCATTTAGGGACATTGTTGGCGCAAGATGGGCTGGTCTGAGTATATAAGAAACTGTTGATATACTAGGATTCACACACAACCATCTCCAGGGTTTACAGAGAATGGTCAGAAAAGAAGAAAATATCTAGTTAGCAGCAGTTATTTTTATGCAAATGCCGGGGGTCAGAGGAGAATGGCTAGACTGCTTTGAGCTGATTGAAAAGCTACAGTAACCCAAACGACACCTATTTTACGGGTTTGCAGAAGAGCATTTATGAATGCATCAAACCTTGAGGTGGATGGCCTACCGCAAACAGAAGACCACACTGGCTGTCACTCCAATCAGCTAAGAACAAGAAACTGAGGCTATAAATCACACAGGTTCTCAAAAATTGGACAAAAGAAGATGGAAAAACTGTTTCCTGGTCTGATCATTCTCGATTTCTGCTGTGACATCCAGATGGTAGGTTCATAAATTGGCATCAGAACTCACTGCAAAATATTTTAGGGGTTTTGAAGGCAAACTCACATTCCAAGGTGTTAAAAGGTTCAAAACACAAACAAATCTACAAGTTTCTCAGCTTTTTTTTTTTAGAATGTATGAAGTACAAGACTTTCCTAAAAAGAGCGATGAATCATGTAGCAGCTGCAAAGCCCACTCATGGAAGACATTAAAACAGTTTCTACATCAGTCCCCCTATGGGAAAGCCAGTCAGAGCAACAGGTTAAATGCCTGTGCGCGAGGATATCACAGAGATTATAATTACTCCCACAGCAACCATCACCAGACGACAAAAAGCCTTTAAAATGCTCAAAATATTTATTTTGTTACATTTTGAACACACTTTATATTTATATATAACTAACTTTATGACTGAGTTGAATTGATTTTAGTATATGACCGCTATGCTAATACCAAAATAGTACCCAAGTCTTTATGCACGTCGGTTAGCTCAACACATGAGTTGACCAAACAGTTTCAAGTAACCACCACTCAAATTTATTTTTTTCTTGAAAATTTGTATATTGGAGTTTAAAAAAAAAATCTTATTCCGCATTTGTTTGGTAACTTTTAAAGTGTTTTGTTTAAAATTTAATTTGTAATGTCTCCCATATACAAACAGCATTACAAACATTTTCAATTTGTCTTTACTTGTAAATCAAGTATTTCTGAAGAAATAAATCAATAACTTGTTTGTAGAAGTGTCCTTTTTCTTCAGTTATAAAAACCTCTCTGTCTGGAGATCACTTCAGTGAAGCAAGCCTTTCCGCTACAACTACTTCTATTATTCTTTAGCAAAGTTGAATCAGTGCCTCTGGGATCACCAGTGCCCCCTACAGCATGAGGCCGGAGAGTTGTGTGTGGGTGTGTGTCACCTGACAGTTTCTCTCAGCAGACATTTTTTAAATTAACAGGAATTAAACACACATAGTTGTTGATAAAAACACTGTACATCATGTACATCAGCAAAACCTCAGCTCATAAAGGCAAAGACAACCTTGTGTGTATATTTAAACATTATTCTTAACTTGTTTTCAAGTTTAATTCAGTTTTTTAGCTTTTATTGGACAAGACTTTCGGGAACTAGATTGGTTGCTTTAAACATTTATTTATTTATTTTTTCACAGTGTTGCTTACTTTATCATTCATTCCCTACTTGGTTAGTTATGGGTGACTGCTTTTGAACTTTCAGTATTGAATTGTGTAAGTACTTCAATGTTTTGGAACGCAGATCCAAATTTAACTCTAATGTAATATTTTTTGTTCATTATGTATCGATTTCATCATGTATTGTTCTTTTTTTTCTTTATGCATTTACATCATTAGTAGTTCTATTTATATTGAAAGATTTGGATCATGGTAGAAGCTTAGTTGGTCTTTAGCCAATACTCCAGGGCTAAAAATGGGTCTTACTCTGGCCTTGATACTTTTTCACAGATGATACAGCAAACTGGAATTTCCAAAGGCTTAAGAGGTCCAAATAAAATGACTTGAAATGAATGGAAAATCCAGAAAGGCTTTAAACACACACTGGTCTCTGGGGTCTAAGCCCTAATTAACCATAAGAAGGCGTACATTATTCAATCGGAATATTTGGCAAATCCTTTTTCATTTTCTAGTCTTTTTCTAATAGAAAATTTCTTTTAAATGACCAATGATGAAAGCAAAAACCACTATGTAATATCTTATGTAATAGCGACATATTCGCAAATGCCAGAAATAAAATAAGTCCTCAGTATATTACAACTCAACGACAACGACCATGAGTCAAGATCATTCTATTCAAAAAGATTTCAAAAGACAGTTCTCAAGTTCAGTTTCTTTAGTTAACCGATCCCAACTTTGTTGCTATGCCAGCTCAGAAAAAGCCAACTATATTTAGATGGGCATTATTATGAAGCTCTTCACACATCACGACCGAGATAGACGGTGGGGGTGTAGTGAGGACCTATCTTATGTTTTTTAAATGTGTGTTACACAGCAAGGTGTCAATCTGACATCTGTGGTCATTTCAATGGCTGCCATAACCTTGAGAGAAAACACATTCATCCGCTCTCTGCATTTGTATAATAAAAAAAATAATAAATCACAGTTTGAACAATGTTTGTGTTGAGGAAACTTGGAGCTCTCATTCGTTTAATGGAAAGCTCTGTTACTCTCTCTAACCCAAAATATTGACCGAATGGTTAATAGATGAAATGTAAGAAACATTAATAAGGGATTATGAGGAAATGCTGGGAGGGCCTTTGAAATCCATGCATCCTACTCAGTCCTGTTTCGTGTCACAGGGTCTCCACCTCACATTCAGCCAGTCCACCGCAAAGCCACATTCTCTCACCATTCGTTCTCAAACTAAATCCTTAGAGGAATCTGCAATCTACTACTCCTCTAAAGCAGGGCACCCACACGCAGAGAGCTGCAACAAACAGTGCAAAAAGGGAAAAGTTTTGCATCCCCTTCAAGAGCAGTTACTCTAACAGTGAAAAAAATGTTTTATAGGGTTTGGGTTTGGTAAATGGCTGCCATTTAAACCTTTCTAAAACTTTCAAAGTGAAAACAAGCAGACATTTGCAATTCATGAAAGAGTCTTTCACTGTAACCTCAATATTTAGAACCTCTATCACAGCAAAGTCAACAAACTGTGCTGCTGTAAAATATTAAAGAAATGTATGAAGCACATGCTGTTAGGAATGTCTTTTATAATACTCAGACTTTGCAAACAGCCATCATTTGATATTTTTCACTTATAATCTATAGAATAGAATTAAATGATCGCTCAAAACAAAGCCGCTTTAATATAGAATATTCTAAGCAGCCACAATAGAATTCGAAATTGGTGCCGTGACTCATGCGATTTAGATTGAGGATTGAAACAAAGATGTTTATATTTTTACTGATATTCAATACACAAATCTATGAGACCATTGATGTGCAACGCTTGTGGCATTCAGTTGCATTAAGCATGTCTACAGTGTTATGCCACTCACAATCCATGTAATGGGTAGTAATGTGCCTCACATTTCCTAACCCTCTACTCTGAATGTCCAAACAAAGAAGAGAAAAAAAATAAGAATTTAATTATTACAGCATGAGGGACGGCATAGTGGCTCAGTGGGTAGCACTGTGGCCTTCCAGTTAGAAGGTTGTCTGTTCAAGGTGACCTTCCCGGAAGGAGTTTGCATGTTCTCCTCATGGTTACAGTAACTCAATAATCTAAATTAGGTGTCAATGTTAACTCTGCAATGGACTGGCGACCTGTCCAAGGTGTACCCCAGCCTCTTGCCCAACTAGAGATAGGCACCAGCAGACCCCTATGACCCCAAAAGAAAATAAACGGATTGGAAAATGAATGAATATTACAGAATGCACATGCTACCCTGTGTTTTTTTTTTGTTTTGTTTTGTTTGCTGTGTGGGGGTCAAAAAAAATGTCGACCAAAATAAGTAAAATCTTTTGCTGTATTACCGTATTTTTCGCTGTATAAGACGCACTTTTTCTTCCCCAAAACTGAGGGGAAAAGTTGGTGTGTCTTATACGGCGAATGCAGAGCGCTGCGGTCACGGCCGTAGGAGAGGCGTAAGAGAGGCTGCGGCGGCCTAGCTCCGGAGCCGTCGGCCATATTTGTACACCCGGTGGTGCGCGCTGACGCCATCTCCCATCTCTGCTCATCGATCCTACCATAGCACGGATCGTAAGGAGCAGGTAAGCAGCTGCATTGTGCCAGCTATTATTACTAATGTGGGGGCAATCTTTCTAGCTATTATTAGTAATGTGGTGGCAATCTTTCTAGCTATTATTAGTAATGTGGTGGCAATGTTACTGGCTATTACGGTATTACTAATGTGGGGGCAATGTTGCACTGGAACAGTGATGGTGATTACGAACGGTGGACTTTAGAGTGATGAGTGGGGGCAAAGAATGTTTGGTATGTTTGTCTTGTTCATGTTACATGTTTGTCATATAATTGTTCTTAAACTGCTGTTAACTGTTACACAGTTGATATAAAAAAATTTTACTACAGTAATTGGTTCAGAATCTTTTTTTTTCTAAATATTCCTCATTTAAAATTGCGTGCGTCTAATTCGGCGAAAATAACGCTCAATTTTGACCCGATTAAAATTATTCACAATTACAACTGTAAACGGTGGATGATTAATATTCTCTTTGTCCAAACCATTGTTACAACCACTTTTGGCATCACAGACTGTAAAATATGATCAACATTGTGCAAATAACACCTGCTTCTATGGTGGTTGAGAAATATTGGAAAAATATACAAATTATAATTGGTATGTGGAAGTTGTATCAAAAATGATCAACTGCTTGATCTGAACTACTGGGTAAATAGGGCACACAAGGAATGCTCCAGAGGATTTCTCAACCCCAAACAGAAAAATGCTACAGATGTATGGTTTCTTCCTGCTTAGCTTCAAATTTGTAATTGGTTGATATGTTTAAATATTTCCATGGCAATAAAAATTGCTTAAATGAAGCTGCTTTTTAATAGACATGGTGCTTAGAGATGAGTTGGAGAAGGAGCCTTCAACTGGAAGGCTACTGTCAGATCAGAGACCTTTAGATGATTGGGGTTTTTTTTTGCAACACTTCAATAAACATGCTTCTTCAGAAAAAAAAAAACATTGAAGCTTCAATTTAATTTAGATTTACTGATGTTTAAATGTCCCCTAGACAAATGACTGGTCGATGAATTGCTGTTTTAGTCAAGGGACAGATAAAGTTGGCGGTTTTAATGCTACAAAAGCTGAAAAGGTCATATGTCTTGGTAATGGCTGTCAAAACTGAGTGGGAGTGGCTTGAATCTGTTTGTCACACCTGATTATCAAAATATTCATGCCAGTCGAGACTCGTGCAATATACTTGATAAAAGGTTATTTATGGAACATGTGACTGATGAGATGGACTGCAGTGCACACTAGTCACAGCGTAAATCAGAACACAACACACACTGGCCAATGAAACACAAGAAACAACGTTCATCACACATTTAAAATACACAGCCATTGCAATCATAACTCCGGGTGTCCAGAGAACAGAACACTTTTCTGGAGAAACAGTCTGACTACTGTGTCTTGAGCATGAAACTGAGCCTCTCTCTCTCTCAAGCTCCTCTAATGAGACTCTCTCATCTGACCCTCTTGACAGGTGTAGAAGAAGTGGTGTGTTGTCAGAGAATGGAACCTTAATAGCATCTTTTTTTTTTTATTTAAAGCCATTTACATTTCCACGGTAATATTAAGAACAGTCATCTTTATACATGTTTCACTTGGGGTTTTATTAAAGGAATCATGACATGTCTGACATTTTAGTGGCTTTTGTAGTGATTTATAAGAGTGGGTCAAATGAAAATACAAACCATGGACATTCCAGAACAAAAAACAAGTTTGTTTCCTTTAAAAACTGGCCATTGACGACGTCTCACGAGTCAAATTGTTATGTCATGCCTTAAAGGCCGGATTTCCCTCCCCTGGGAGTTATGTGCTATCCACAAATCATGAATATGCAAATCAGTAACCAATAGGTGAGTAACTGGGGAGTAGTTACGAAGTCTGCCAAGCACAATTCCGGAACTGAGATTCAATGTGATCCAAAATAGAGACTTTAAGTCAAAAAAAAATTAAATTAAATAAAAAAAATAAAATAAAAAAAAATCACATTCCCCATACAATTAGACCAATCTGAACAACATTATTAACAATCAAAAATGTCACTTAACCTTTAAATATCTGAAACCAACCCTTAAATGATACATTGTAAAAAATGGATTGTTTCGTAATTAAAAAAAAAATAATGGGTTGTTAAAGTGGGTTCAAAAATTCCCCATGAATTTAACCTGTCTTCACAATCCAACTTGCTCCACACCCTCCTAACTTTCCCGATAAAGGTTACTTGTGAGCTGATAAAAGACCTGTATTCATCTTGAGAGTAGGGGGGGGGGGGGAGAGAGAGAGAGAGAGAGGACGGTAGATGATTTTGTTTGCGGATTCTGAAATTTTAATCATGCTAGGTCAGCATTTCTACTGCAGTGTAGGATGTTCGAAAGACACACTCTGCCTCTTTGACTTACAACACTTGTCCAGGTCAGATTGGATCTTTGGATCCAAGATTTACTTTATATTTAGTTAATTATGGGGGCATAGATCATGTAAGATTCTATTCTCCAACATCTTAAACTGAAATGTAACACAAACTCATTGACAATGTGAAATAGAACTCTATTTTTCATATACAACCACCACGAACATAAACAGTGGATTTCTTATGGTCACAAACATAATTCCCAATATATCCGCTGAATTTTTCAATATTGAATTATGCTTCTGGTGACCTGGAGTTATGGCATCAAAATTGCATTACAAGTCTAATCAATATAAACCATTACTAGTCAAATTGCATTACAAACATCTGAAAGGAGATCTGACTAGACTAAATTGCATTACCGCTTGTGACACTAGGGGCATTAGAAGACAAAATAGAACTCTGTAGCAGCACAAAACAGCAGGCACAACTGGCTGCACTTACCCTGCACATCATGTTTAATTGCACTGCGTAAACGTCTTTCAAAAATCCCTATCAAGCCTGAAGTTTCCATTTTTCAGCCCTCTCAACATCAAGCAACCTTCACCATCTGAGCTGAACAGCCAGCAATGAGCTAGTGAATCCTCCCCATGCTCTTACGGCCTCTTCAGAGGTAAGTAGCTGCTCCGAGGCACTGGTGACCCACTACAAACACTGATATGCTGTTGAATAATGATAACCTTTGAGAAATGTCAAGTGTTACCAGTACATTAATTCTCCATCACTTAGATATTACAGTATGTTGTACCTAATATTGTTCTCGGGGGTTAGAACAGACAATGACGATGCCAGTAATAGCAGTCTCACCATGGAAACATTATTCGTAAGTTGAGTGCTACCAAACAAAGAGAGCTGAACCTACATTTGTGTGGCTTTGTGCCCAACCAAAAAAATGGAGTTGAAGTTGATGATATTGAGGGTGCTCAGTCTGCATTTCCTTCAGTGAGAAGCAGTACCATGTACACAAAAGTTCAGAATGACACGGCTTAATAGATAATGAAAATATCTGTGTTTATTTCTCAAGCATGTTCACAAGCCCGGAAACCAATGAATTTTTACATGAACAGGCATCTTTTCAAAAGAAACATAAACAGAGTTTGGTTCCAAAATGGGGTCTAATGATACACTCCGATCATGACACAATGCATATCACAATATTATGTCCACAATACGATATGCATCAGGATATTTAACTTTTAAAACTATGTATACAATTAACCATCACTGCAGGAAAAAATGTTTACTTTGAACTTTTGAGACCACAAAGGCTAGTTTGATTTGTTTTAAAGCATTTATTATCCGTCCATTAGGGGGCAGCACTAACCTTTGCATTAAGTCATCTTTATAAATTAGAGAGAGTGTTCGTGTCATAAAGTTTTTCCTGTTTCTTTGCAAAATACGAATAAAGGATAATTAACGACCAGGTAAATATTAAATAAAAAAACATGGTAAAGAAGTTTCAGAAGTGACTAGAATCACCATGACTCCAAGAAACAAGTCATGCACTTCGATTAGAAACTCCTCGATATGTTTTGTGACAATGTTGTATCATGATTTATTGTGCCATGGTATATAGTTACAGCCCCAGAATCCATTCATTCATCTTCTTTTTCCCACTTGTTCTCTTTTAGGGTCACGGGGGTGTGCCTTTGTAGATGTTAAACTGAGAAAAATCGTTTGCAGGAAAAACTTGTTTTTGTTTCAAGCAGCAGAAGATAATAATGAAAATCTAAAACCATTTTAAATATTTATTTAACAAACCATTTGTATTGTTTTCACAAAGATGCTATAAATTACACAAAAATGCCAATAATTCATTCAATGTTTAATACTTCTGGCAAGTGCCAAACTTGAGAATAAATCAGCTATATTTTACCCCAGGTCATATATTCAACATTCCATTAACCTCAACCATTGATGAGCAAATAGGAACAATATTTCTGTGCAATGCTAAATACTATGAATGAAACAATAAAGAACTCTCCTAGTGTTACTTTAATAAAAATTCTTTAAAAGTTCCTAATTTAAATTTTCTTTTTGGTGAGCAGCAGATTTTTCAAAACATAAATGTCTTTCTTGTGGCATTTTAAGAAAAAAAGCAATGTGATAAAGCAGGATTATATGAGCTACATCAGGTTTATAAAAAACAAACAAAGTAGGGATGTCCCGATCAGGTTTTTTGATCCCCCGATCCGATCCGAGTCATTTAATTTTAAGTATCGACCCATACCGAGTCCCGATCCGATACTTGTCTTTTTCTTTGTGCTAATTGCACACTTTAAGTGCATGCAGGTTATTAAATCAATCCAGTGTGTACTCTTGACAACCAAATAGCTCAGCAGGGCATCAATAAAATGGTTTAGCCTTTTCTTGCGTTCGCTCAGTGAAGTCGCAATATTCTGTCGTGTTTCGTTTTAAGATGCCTTATCAAGTTGGTAGTATTAAAGGCTGCTTTGCTAGTACCACCGCGTGAAATGCTCGCATTGAAAACGTTGCATGTAGCTACCAGACTAGAATCACTTTCCAACTTAAAATACTTCCACACTGCAGACATCTTAGCACCGTATTGCAAGTAGTAAACAACATGCGAGTTTAACATGCGAGTTTGCGACACGTGCGTGACGTAGCTGACGTAAACATTCGATCGGTCCGATACATAGAGCCGATTCCGATCAGTTAAAAAATGCCTCGATCGGCCCCGATACCGATCTTTACGATCGGCTCGGGACATCCCTAAAACAAAGACAATAACTTTAAAAAGAGGCCAAAAAAGAAGCTGTTACGACATTTTATCAAATTGAACTTTATAAACCAGACTCTGCTTGTGCTCATTTGCGCACAAAAACTCACGACAACTTTGATCATTTCATCCACAAGTCTCCTCCAGTTCACCATTTCCCCCTTTAGTGTAACATATTAGTCTTAAATGCAGATAAGTAGACATCAACAGTACTCTGAATAATAGTAATTAACAATAAACCTACAATTAGCTGTCCTTAGAAGCTGTACACAATGGTATCGTCACCAATTACTGCAAGATTTAAGGCCCAGGGAGCCTACAGTAGTCAGAGTTTACTCAACACTGACTGTAACTTCTTCCACAATACTGTTTTTGCAATGATTCAAGATAGAACAGCTTCCTAAAGGTCAGCATAAGATGTTGACAATGCTATCTAAGTGCAAATGTAAGGATACAAAGCACAAGGGATGTCAGTGATGATGGATGAACAGAAAACTTTAGGATACTGCAGTTGTGTCTTAAACAAAGCTGTTTGGAGTTGCTCCACAGCTAAGAAGCAATGCTGCAACAAGGCAGACATATTCAGCGAGAGGCGGCGTTACAATACTGTCAGCTGCACTGCAGCAAAAATTACACAGCACAGCCTCCTGTAGCACAGATCCGAGCAAGAGAGAGAGAGAGAAAGAGACTACTCACACACACACACACATCCAGTCAAGCTGAGAAACAACTGTTCACTTTCACAGGTTATGCATGGTAAGCCTGTTGCCCAACAAACACAGTTGAGGAAAATTCCAGCAAGTTACACATTTGTAAAAGTGAATAAAGCTTAAAAGTATATGTTAATCCTCAAGTATTATTCTAATGTGCGCATTTTTCTTCATAAAATACACTGTTCTCACACTTAATTACTTAATTAAACTCATAACTTCAATAGACGACAACTGGTTGCAGATTAAAGGAGCTTACAAATGTCTTTAGGTAAAGCTCAACAAAGCGGCACTGGAGGTGTGAACATAAAATACTCTGGGAAACATACAAACAAATTTATTAGACTGCATTTAAGTCTTTTCAAGTGATTTATGGTGAAAGAAGATCCTAATTGTACGCTCCAGAAAAGTTCCATCCTTAGAATACTGACGCAGTTGATGGGGCTCTAGTGGGTGACATTGAAGAATCATTTAGATGCCAGACTAACTAATGGACCATGGGTATAAATCTCATTTCCTGGAGGGCCACAGTTTAGCTCCAAACTTAAAGTTCACTTGGTTCAGCTATTTGAAGTATTTAGACTTGTTTGATAACTAGAGTTCTGTGAGTTCTGACACATATTGGAACAAAACTGCAGGGCTTTTTCCATCCATGTACTGACTGACACCAGTGCTAGACAATAAATAAAGTTTCAATAATCGTGAAATAACATATAGAACAAAAGTACTCAAATATAAACTTGAAAGGTCCATTTAACAAACTTCCGTTCAGTCCGAGGTCCGGAAAAGTAACAGTCAAATTCCAACAACAACAAAACAACGCAACCCTTAAAACTTCAGAACTATACACAAATAAATGGTAGGTGGACCTTTTAATGTGCTGTTTTATTATTAGTAGTATTTTTTTAATGAATAAAGTACAGGGGGGGTAGGGTGACAAAAAAAAAAAGCTGAAAACATTTAAAAAAACATGCAGTACTTTGCAAAAGTCCAGACAAAAGAACATTATAATATTGCAATTGTTAATAACTCTCAAGTGTTGGCAAATATTAATGCACTTTACAGCTTTTTTATTTATCAAATTGGAAATACCAGGTAAACTCAGATTCTAATATGAGAAACAGGGGTTTGCTATAACTGCTGACGTCTAAAAACACCTTTACAACACAGAAAGCTGAAAGTTTAAGGATCTTGCAAAAAAAAAAAAAAATCCTTAAGGGTATGTGAAATTAAGCAATGCTGTTTTTGCTTTAATCTATAGTTTATTGCAGTTTATATATTTTTATGTATACTTATATGTATTTATTTGCTTCTATTTATCATATTGTTTATTTATAGTTGTTTCTTCCATACTTACATTTTGTGTGTGCGTAGTACTATATAGTTTTCTTCAATTTCTACCACGACTGTCAAAGCTGTTGCTAAAATGCTATTTCCCTACTGTGGGACAAATAAAGGTTCTTTATTCTCCTTCTTATTATTATTATCATTATCATTATTATTATTATTATTATTATTATTATTATTATTATTATTATTAATGCAACCAATTCAAGTGATAATATATGTTAGTTCAATATTGAGTTGGATCAACATTGAGATTTTAAGAGAGTGTTGGTATCATTTTACAAATCTATCTTTTGGTTATTTCTGATGTGAATTTTCCACAAAGTTAGTGTTGGTCCCATCTCAAATAGTGTTAAAATCTGCGCTTATGATTTAACTGTGGATTTTTATTAAGAAAAGCAACACCAACAAAAGATAATCACATTTGTGAGCATTGCATTTCAAATGCAGAAATTAACACCAACAAAAAGTGTTGATTTAACACTTTATGGGTCACTCCCAAATATACAGTATTGTTTTAAAACGGTCCAAAATGCTCTGAGAATGCTTTCATACAAACAAATAATTGTTTTTTTTTTACAGAAAATAATTAAAATAAAATCAATTTAAAATAAAAATCACTTTCCAACCAGTCAGGAATTATATAAGATTATAGTAAAGTGTATGTCCCAGTTATGAAACGAAACAGAAACAGCTTTATAGGAGGCCTAAAATCGAGTGAAGAACAGCCAACCATCTTGAGGTCGTCATGACAATATTAAACATAGCATCAAGACACATGGTAGTTATAATGCTTCAACAAGGTCTCTCCCAGAAAAAGACTGGGGTTTTAAAATGCGCTGGTCATGGTCTTTTACACATATGGGCAACGTCAAAGCTCATTTAGACACAATGGTCATTCAAAGCAACTTCGTGCAGGAGATGCAGGACACATCTACAAATAACTATTTGAAAACAGATGCTCAGCTCAGAACTGGCAAAAACTAGTTGGACCCAGGTACACCCACCTACTGTCTGTAAATGGTCTTTATGGAAAAGTTGCTGCCAAAAAGCAAATTACACCATACCACACATTTTAGGAGTATTGAAATAAAATGGTGTCCATTTCTGGATTTAAAGTTTAGAGGCCACAAACACTTTTATTGTCGACTTTTTTTCTCCCTCCATTTATTTCAAGGCTCCATCAGTTCATGCGAGACAAACAACAAGAACACAAGCAAACTGGCTTTGAAAGCTCTACTCTTTATCTCGTCATCTGTTTACTGTAGGATCTACTCTGCATGTTACTGGTAGCACTACTAGCCACTACTCTGCTGCTAGATTGTGATTTCACATGACATTGCATTATGACATGACTCAATTCATAACACTTACACAAATATGTGATGTCGCATAATGTTGCAATTTGCGCCACTGCATAAATAGCTGCTCTATCAACACGGCAAGGGGTGGAACACCACAGCAGGCATTACTGTAAATTGCTTTCTCCTGTCAGCTTTATCTCTTTTAGGTCAATTCCTGTCACATCATATCATAATTCTGGGTAGATTTTTCAAACAGTATCATCAGTATTTAAACAGCTGGCCTCGGAAACTAAGTAGAGTCACTATACCGTGGAGAAAGCGTATCTCTGTAAGCAATGTTGAGAAAAATACTGTAAGATAAAGTCATGGGTGATTCACACTGATGACCAAATATATTGCCATTTCCATGACCCATTTATTCTCAAACAACTGTGTTTCTACTTTTTAAATCATTATGACAACTTTCCAAATGAGCCTGATCAAAAGTTTACACAGCTCTTGATATTTAAAATCAATAACAGCCTGAAGTCTCTGGAGGTAGTTGTCGATGAGGTTGTTTATCTTCTCTGTTGGTAAGGCAGACCAAAAAGCAGTAAAAGCCTCTAACTCTTGTAAAAACTTGGGCTGTCTTGCATAAACTGCACGTTTGAGATGGCCACTAAAGAACCTTCCCTTTGTTCTGGTGTAACCAATGACAAGTGGACTTGGTATTGTGTTTTGAATCATTGTCGTGTTGGAACGTCCAATAATCTTCCAAGCACAGCTTCCAGGCTTTTTCCTCCACTTTCCTTTGAAAACATGCTGCATTCATCAACTCCCCAAAACATGAGTGACACACCTCCTTGTTTCACAGTGAGGATGATGTTCCATTCAAATTGACTCTTCTCCCAATGTAGCGTTTTTAGTTGAGGCCAAAAAGTTCAATTTGGGGCTCATCGCTCCAAAAACTTCAGTTCCAGGAATCTCTGAGCTCCTTGGCATATTGTAAGCCATCTGCTTTGTGGAATTTGCGTTTGAAATGGCTTTGTTTGACCATGCAACTCATTTTTCTACCAGTATCTCCTTAATGTGTTAAACAGCCATGCCATGTTTTTTTGAGAACCCTGTATTTTAGCTGACGTTATTTGTGTTTTTTTTTCTTTCTTTGAATCCCCTA
The DNA here is from genome assembly GCA_007224835.1 of Danionella cerebrum. NCBI lineage: Eukaryota > Metazoa > Chordata > Actinopteri > Cypriniformes > Danionidae > Danionella > Danionella cerebrum. The sequence goes on from SRMA01026062.1 coordinate 821,659, forward strand.
CAATTTTTCTGGCAGTTGTAGCAGAAATTTGTTTGGTTTCAACAGAATCCCTCATCAGAGTTTGAACACTGCCGATTGGCATTCCCAGTTCCTTGGATATCTTATTAAATCCCTTTCCTGTTTTGCACAGTTCAACTTTTCCCATAGATCTTTTTACAGCTCTTTTGCTTTCCCCATTGCTCAGAATTCAGAAAAGTCAGTGAATCACTGGATGAAAGAGGCAAGGGATTATTGGGAGCCAAGAAACCTTTTATACACAAACATTGCTTACAAGCAAACAGGTCGCAGGTGAGCAAGGGTACCTTTACCAGCCACTCAAACCCTTAGTGTCAGTTTTTGTGCATGTTTTCACACCAAAATCACTAGAGTTTGTAACCCTTCAATCAAAGTCAATTGTAAAAGTGTTACTATTTCTATGTTTTAAAAAGAGTGAACACATTTCCATTAACTATGACCGTATTATTGTGTTATAATTAATATTTTCTGAAAAAAGAAGAAATTAGCAAATTTATGAGCACAACTGGATTTCAGTCAGTGTTGTATAGATGCCATTATAAGTACACTGTGCAGATTCGTTTTCCACCATATTTGATTACGTAAGTAAACAAAATGGTATTTAAATAACATCACTGCTACCGCTACTCACTACACTACATTTATTCAGTTATATCACAATATAAAAGGATGCAAGCAAAGGCTCACTGTGCGAATAAATTACTCAATTATCATGTGGCCTGAATAGACACAGGCCTGATGTATCGAGTAAACAGAACCTATTCAGACAATGTAATTACCACAAATGACATTCAAACGGAAATGATGTGCCAAACTATTAGACGACATGGATTCTCAAATGCTTGAAATGTCTCGTGTAAATAATAATGATTATAAAAATAATACTAAATGCCATCATAGTGCTAGCTAACTGTGATTAGTAATAGAGTCTATGAGAAATATAAAAGTATATATATTGTATTAATTAATATTATATATTTATATTGCTTGTGTGACAGCAAGAGTGCAAACTAATGATGATTTACAGAGTTAAATTTAATAAGTTAAAGAGAAGAAACAATGAGGATTTTAAATAATTTATGGAGGTTACAGGTAAAACTCTGAAGGTTGATTCATTGATCGGGCTGATAGAAAATCGTATTGACAGATTACACTTGCACTGGATCATACGCCACTTCTTCTGCTTCAGAAGTCTCCCTCGCCCTTGTAAAGAAGTTGATATTGAAAAGCATTAATTACATTGAACTTGCAGTCATATGGAATTGATACCGATCTAAAAATAACTGTCTGCCAAAGAAGCTATTATCAACGGCAACATACCATTATTTGAAAAAAAAAAAAAAAATCATGGCAACATGTTATACTAAAGTTCTTCCATAGAGAGAAACAGTTCACCACTCAGCGTACTGTGGTGCCCCCCCACACACCTTCACTAAATGCATTTTTCCCCCAAAAAAAAAGCCAAGCTTAGGATGGTATAACTAAAAAATGCGACTGAAAAATATTTTTATATTTTGGATGCTGACCGTCAATAATAGTTACTATAATGATAAATACGTTTAAAAAAACTTACTATAACAATTTCAGTTCATTAAATTTAACAAATGAATCCAAACAACATTTTTTTTACAATGATGCATTTATTTTTGTACTGCATATGAACACTAATGCAAAATATAATATAAAAATCCAAAGTTCGTATTCAAACCGCTACATCAAATCAGAAGACAAATCTGCTTCTCACTGAAGAAGCTCAAATCACATGCTGACTGCAAAACACAAGAAGGATACACCATTTCTTTATTTCAACATTCTGATTGCACTTTTTATTTTAACCCTTAGAAGTCCTTAGACGTTCGTCCCTCTTTTTATACAATTTTCACATTGTTTTTAGTTTTTTGGGGGATTTATACATTTTTATATCTTTGATTTTTGTTATGAAACAAAAAAATGTTTGTTGTCAATTTGTTTCGTTTTTGCATTACATCAATGACAACATTTACTACTCAGAATTGTACTTTTATACAATTTCAAGATTATAGTGGAAGTATTGTGTAATGTAATGAAAAATCATTTGTACAAAAAGAAGAAATGATGTCAAACATTGCCACAACTGTTTTAATGATTTTAACGTGGTAAAAAAAATGCTCCTGGACTTCTAAGAGTTTACAGTGTAGAAGAAACAGTTTTTTTGTTGGTTTGCATGCATTCTGGCTTCCAAAACGGTTGAAATATGTGTGTTAGCATCAGCATGCTCCAGAGGAAAAACCCATTTCGGTTTACTGAGGCTAATCCTCAGTCAAACCAAGCTGAAAAAACAAAGCCTAACTTTTCCTAATTTCAAGCAAATTTGTAACTTGTTTTATTCCATAATGTTCAATTCTAAATGCAATTCTGTTCTGTTTTTCTGGCATACTTCATAAAACATGGTAAAGGCATCTACACGTCGATCAAATTTACCCATTATGTTATTATTCAGAATGAAAAACATCCCTCACTTTCAAAATAAAAAATATATCATCTGAATTTAAAATGCCACAGTGTCAAGAAAGCGGAATAAAACAGAGTGACACAATCCAAGAATCAATGTATGACAAACAGTTCTAGTCCAGATCATTGATTTTGATTTGCCTCTCTATCCTAAAGTTTGATCTGTGTCTCGCAGCAAAAGCTTATCACTAAACCCTGAAGCAAAAAAGAAGCTTGAGGAAGTGAAAAAAGCAGAGCACCGTAGCTGATAACGAGTGCAGTTCCTAAGATGGGATGTGGGTAAAACCTGGGTAAAAGAGACAGGTTCAAAAGTACAATATTCCATCTCACTACAGCAGTCCAGCCCATGAGAAACTGCAGAAACGCTTAGACCGGGGACCTGGGAACGTCTAAATTGCCAGTGATTTATTGAAGCAGTCTGAAACATGCTGTTACAAGCCATGTGAGAATGATCCCCTTTAGTCACTAGGGATTTTTACTTACAGCATCAAAAAAAAAGCTTGAGTACTGTTATGCCACAGTTGCGATATTTGAAAGCTGCAGCGATATAGAGGATCGAGTGGAACTTTAATTTCCCTCCAAACGGAATGATGTGTTCACAATGAAATGCATCAATAAAATTATTCAGAGAGGTTGAGGCATAATGAAAATTATTACAAGTGCAACCCCAGCTGTATCTTTAAATTTGCCCCAAAATAATTAAAAATGACATTTAAAATGATTGGATTTTTAAAATACGAATGAAAAACAACACAAAAAAGAGGATTGTAATGTATGCTTTGAAATAAAACTAAATTAGATTTCCATTTAGAATTTCTTCACAACTTAATATTTGTATTGAGGCATGGACTGGCCAAGGGGTGTACCATGTAATGCTAGAGCACAGGCTTATGGCCACACATTTACGAACACAATTCAAATGTATATTAGGGCCGTGTTTATTCGCCCGTTTGTCCAGTCCACCTCTCCCCATAGACAAAGGTTATCAAAACACTGGTTGGTACATGCCTAGCATAATTGTGCATCACATGGCAGGAGAACCATCACCATGGAACATAACTCCTTTGGATAACTAAATGTTGCTCAATGGTACATAGTTCTGCTGGAGAAAGAATGGAATTTCTGATCAGAGCAGTCTTATGTTGAGTATGAAAGCATTTTTTCCCAAATAGAACAATAATTTATTAACTATATAGAGTAATGCAGCAGCAGTGAAAATAGCGCAGTACGATTCATTACAACACATCATAATACAAGACTCTACCACCCCTAATGGCCTGTATGAATTAAACAATGCAACACGTTGCCGTACTTGGTTAATCGAAACCTGAATAAACATTGTTTTCTTGTCCAGAAATGTCTTGTGTGAATAACTCTGAATGTGAAACATTCTTAAAGTCATAGCGTCTGTCTGAGACTATGTTCGAAACTGCATACTATGTAGTAGGCATGAATTTTCTTAAGGAATTTGAAATGAAATCTGGTAAAAAAGAAAAAACTATGAAAAAGTATAAACAAAGTCCTGTATGAGCAGCAAAGAAAGGCATTATCTTATGGTGAACATAATTATTAACAATTAAAATACAATTTTTTTTTCAGAAGTCAAATGTTCAAGAACAATACAATTTACATAATTTCAACATAGATGATAACAATCAGAACTGTGAAAATACAATAAACATATTTTGTTCCTATGGCCAATTTTTGATCAAGTAATTCAAACAAATTATCATATTATTTATATTGAGACCTAAATTGTACTGTAAATTTGGTCTTGTATTGTTCACATTATACATATGTATATCTGTATGTATATAAAATGTTGTAAAACATGTCACAAAATCAAACCATTTATATGTGCCAAATACACCTGCTGCCCCAAATGGCATCACGAGTTGAAGCTCATTGATGCTCACTTGTATACAAAGATTATAAATATTCTCAACAAAATAGATGATCAGAGCCTACTGCAACTAATTATTCTGCCAATTATTTGAATTCTCTTAACAATGAAGGAAGATGTGCAAACAAAGCTTCTCAAAAGGTGTGCTCATTGTGAGCCTGTTGTTCCACCGTTAAAAACTGATGGATGCAGGTACATGGAGCACTTGCTTTGTCCTCTGAGGGTATGAGGGCTAATGGCACCTTACAGGGCAGCAGGCCAAGAGCAATCAAATTCTGCCTGCTTGGCCTGTGCTGTACAAGTGGCGCTGCAGCAACGAGTCATAGAGCAGCAAGTGGAGGACAGCTTTATGTTAATCTCCACTGCAGAGGGCTCATGCATGCTCCGCTACTGTTTTAACTGGACTGCTTAATATGTAAAGTTTATTCCGTGGGGCCATAGAGAAAAAAGAGACAGGCCATGAATATTATCAGCATCCCACAAAAACAGCTTTTAAACTCATTCACCCCTGCTTTAAATTCTGCTGTCAGTTAACTGGAAGTGTTTTTAGTGTTAAAGAACTAGAAGAAATTCTTCTTTACTTGCATAAAATTGAGAGCAAAAGCTTCGGAACACTGCAAAATGAAATTGTTAATTTGACCAAAAGAAAATAAAGACTGAAATAATTTCCATTCAGCAATTTTGAACATGGCAACAAAGCAGATTTCAATAGTACTCTGACAGCAATATAATGCACGAAGGAAATATAATTCAGCAATATTGAGATATTACTTGAACCAGCAGGATCTGCAAGAGAGCCATTCACGAACAGAGATTGCTGAAACGGCTGTGGCCAGCAGAAAAAAAAAAGGATTAGTGAACTGTGCTAATTTTTTTACTGTAAAAGCAATGCTGACGTCCCCAAATTGACATTGTTTTGCTAAAGAACAAAGAGAATATGGTTCATTGTGCCAATATAAAACATGGAAAGTTTTCTGGGGGATTCTTTATTTAGAGACACTACCTAATAAAACTTTTTCTTTGTCATGCAACCTCCTCATGACGTCCATTGCTTCACCTTCTACCAGTATTAAAGTGTTGCAGGAGCCTATCCCAACAAAAGGCAAATTGCAAAGTAACGAAGATGGAAAACTGTTCACTCCCTGCTCAAAGAACTCAGTCTTTCACATTACTGCTAGATCTATCAACTGGATTTTACATAAACTTTGTACCATTCCCACGGTTAAGATTATACAGATATTAAAGCACCAACAGTAAAGCACAGTTAAATACCCACAGAACTATCTCTAGTCAGATCATGAAAGGGATGTTTTGAAAAGTTGTAAGTTGAGAACATAACGGTGAAGATGGAGCTGGTGGTTTAGACGACAGCATAGAAGACTAAAAAAAAAAACAAGGTATTAAATCTCTAAGAATCACTTAGGTTTACCCCAAACACCATATAAAGCTATGCACATAGTGTCTGTAACATCAACCATAGGATTCTGATGAAGGACTTGGCAAAGGAAGCATCACTACTATAAAAATTTGCAAAAATAGTTTAAATAAGATATTAAACCTGTTTGTTTGCCGTAAACCACACGGGTTTCTACTAGAATCTACTCAATTGTGATACCAGTGTCAGGTGGCAAGTCAAAGAAACTCCAGTTCCAGTCATATCTTGTAATAAAGCTTGCAAAGACAATGTGCTGGTGGAAAACTAATATGGTTTTATTAACAGTGTTTTATACTACTTTACAATTTGCTAAACAACAATTTTTGTGGTAATGCCTGATATAATTTCTTTACTAATATTTTTTGTTATATTGCACAAAAATTCCACAATAAACCAGAAATTAAAAAAATCAAATACAACTCTGAGAATTAAATTTTGTAATTTTATTACTGCAATAATCTAAAAAACTGAGAACAAGCTGTTTTTATGTTTTATGACAAAATCAAAAGTGTTGAGACAAATAATGAAATATTTTAAATCCCACAAAAAAGCAAAGATGAGTTCAAAACCAGGTGAACCTCTTCTAAACTTTATACAGTTTTTTTAAAACCAACATTTTATATTTGAAATCAAACTTACACAATAGGTGGGTTGCATCATTCCTTCTTAATTTAAAACAGACGATGTGATTGGCAAAATTGCACTGGCGCTTGCAGGGACTTTCAAAGGTTAAACTCCATTCACCCCCTACCCCACTCCACTCCACCCCACTCCACTCCACTCATCCATTCTTCTTACACTTTTCCGAGGCCAGGTCATTAGGTCATTTAATTTTTCTAGTAGAGTATTTATTTTTGAGAAGCAGTTTTAACACAGAGACACATCTTACCCATGACACCACTGTCACTGCCCAGCAACCTAACCCTAACTTAAATAGAAATTAAACACAAAATTAAAAAATGGGAACTTTTACATTATTAAGAACAGTGCTGTCATAATAATGACACATTGGTCATATTGTGTCATACTGGACCATTGTCACTAGAGCACTGACACATGTGTCGCAAATGTTGTGAGGGAGCTGCAAAAATAATGTCATTTTACCTTTACATTTCACACATCAAGAATGGAAGACTAATTATAGAAACAGTTATCGGAATTAAGAGCTCAAGGCTCAGTGACATTTCACTTGAAAAAGAATCACATCTTGATAAAGAGCATGATTCTAAAACGACAAAAATAACATTGTAAAGATGTATTAGGATTTCCAGTATTGTCCAGCGCCATTGTTATCCTACTCATTACCATGAATCTACTAAACATTGCCAGTGATCATAGGTTTATCTTGCCAACAGAGATGGATTTTTCTGTGATGGTTTAGGAGAACTTGTATAGTTAGACGCAGATCCATGTGCTCAAAAAAATGTAATGAACGAAAAGAGGGATGTGAGTGATCTTTGATCAGATCCAGTACGGCTTCAGATCGATAACCGTCAAAGAAAATCAACAACTTTGGCTCTATTTGTCACAGAGAAGGGCCATCGAACTGTGACACTGGTACATTTGAAGGCTTCCAAACCACTAAAATATGTTTATTCCATTAACCAGGGATGCCTTCTAAATCCAATGAAGACACAGAAGGGCCCACTTTGTTTAAGAGACAAGTGCTACTTGTTTTATTGATAATAATTATTATTATTATTATTATTATAATTGAATAAAGTGTCAAGTTCTTCAAGGACTTTGACCAAACTGCCCAAAAAAGGCCTTCACATCTTGAGAAAAAATTGGGTAACTCAAAGTATTTTATAATATTTATTTTATTTGTGGACCTGTTTTCAGGACATGCCAGGGCATATAGTTATACACCTATACAAACAAACAATCATGACAATAACTGTACAAACTAACAAACAAAGAGCATCCACATATAGTAAAAAGTCTCCTTCCTACCAGTCCTCTCAAGCTGTAACCTTTGGTCTCTCCTGGATTTCCTGCTGGACTTTTCGTCTTGATTGTTTGGTTCCTTTTTACAGACCAAGACCCTCATGCTCTTTAATGAGGCACCTGGTCACAGCAGAGGTGTCACATGGGCACCAATAGCCAATCAGCTTCCTCTTTTTTTAATTAATTATACAGCAAAATACAATGTGTTTGGTATTAACTTTTCCATTACTTTTGTTTGATGTCTGTTTTAAAAGAAAAACAAAATAATATTGTTATTGAGAGAAGCTAATGTGGTAAATGCGGTATGTTTAAATGAAGCTCGATAAATGCACTGCGTCAATAGTTCATTCCATTGTTAGTATTCTAAAATACTCTCCTCAAATATTAAAGCAGCATTAATGTGTGCATTCTATTAACATCAACACTTCCTTGTAAGACTCTTTTGCTGCAGTAGTTAGCAGACAAGTTTTTATTCTTGAAACTAGATAAAACAGTTTCATATTTTGCAGTACTTTACAAACATCTCACTCAAGGGCACCTTTACCTGTAATATATTGCTGTATTGAGATGGGGGGGGGTCCGATTGGCAAAATCAAGAAGTACTGATAACATCAGAAGCTACGATTAAATTATGTTTGTGATTTTGATGGATCTTTATTTTTTTATCTTTAGTTTAAAAACAGTTTTAAAAACTAATTCATTCATTCATTTTCCAACCGACTTATTCTGTTTTTGGGTTCTGCCGGTGCCTATCTCCAGTGCACATTGGGCAAAAGGAAAGGGTACACCCTGGACAGGTCGACCGTCCATTGCAGGCATCTAATAAAAATATTTGTACAATTTTTTTAAAAGTGAAATCAATCAAAATGGTTTCAAATTTGATACACATTTAAATTATTATTTTTCACAATAGTTTTCATTAGTCATACTGAGAGGGTCAAAACTAAGAAGGGCACCATCCATTTGTAACTATATGTCCCTAAATATAAAAAATAAACAAAAAATATTCATCGTAAGGCTCAGGACACAATAATCAATTTGATTTGAGTTTTATATCAAACAGTAATCTCAAATACATTTTAACATTTTAAACAGATATGTTCTGAGGAAATACGTTTTGTTATAATTAATATGATAAATGACCCAGAAATGTAAATATTTCTTCAACTGAGTTCAGAATCCTTTATCCACCAAACATTCATTCATTCACTCCTTACCCACATATTATGGCGGGGTCAAATGGTCCAGCTCTAAGGAGAATTTAGAGAAACAAATAAACCTGAAGCCTATACTTTTGGTTTATTCAAAAGCAGAATAAACTGTAAAAATCAGAGAAAACCCTTGCAAGCACAAGCAAACATGCAAACTCCTCTCAGGATCCCATCTCAATCACAACTCACAACTGCAAATTAACTAAGTGAGAGAAAGTAACTGAGCTACCCACTAAGAGTAACAAACTTTACCCACTAAGTGCCACCAGGATATTAACATTTTCCTTAAAAACTCAAATAGTTCTCTATGATTTAATGTTTTAATTACATTCTTTAATAGTGTAACCTTTAACTACAAAAATAGTTAACCCTTAGAAGTCTGGGGGCTTTTTGAGCATTTATATTACTTTTAACACGGCCCAAATCACAGGTCTTGTACTTCCAAGAGTTATCCCTTGTTTTCACCACTAGATGGGACTGATGGCAATGATTTGGGGTCTGTGAAATGAAACTGAAAGATGATCTTAATTTAAAATATTGCAAGAGTGAATTTAAAACAATGTTAACATAAAACGTTGCATGTCCCTGCTCCCAACTGTTGATGGGGCAACAATGTGGCCAAGTGGATACCCAGTGATCAGAAAGTTGCTGATTCAATGCCCAGCTCCACAGCAAGTTAAAGGTGGGTGGGTAATCAAACCTCACTCTCTCCCACCTATGACAACATCAACTGTGGTGCCCTTGACAAGGCACCAGTTTTTCCGTATGCTCCATGGGCGCCGCAACAATGTGTGTGTTTATTCACTGCTGTTTGTGTCAACTTAGATGGGTTCTTAGTTCATCACTCCATACCTGATCATCGCCTTCACCATTTTAACCCTGAAAATGGACATTAAAGTAATTAGTTGTTCTCCAAATTCTGTTGAAGGGTGCATTGTCAATTGTTCAAAGTGTTTGAACACATTTCTACAGGATGCTGCTTAAGAAATCACCTAAACAGGCAACTAGCAAATCTCATTCATTTAACAGGTTGTTGACGTAAGAAGCAGCCTGCACTTCCCGAAAGTTGTCTGCACTTCCCAATAAAGAACAAAAGTCAGCAAGTTTTTTGCTTGCATCCTGTGGGAGAGTTCTAGAGTACTACACAGATTCCAGCAGGTTGACAAGCAACCAGTGTTTTCCTCTATCAACGTCTGAATCAGCAAACTCAAACCTCCCCTGAAATCCACCTCTTCAAGACTTTGTCCTTGCCAGGAAGACATTAGCCCACACAAGACTATCAGAAAGTGCCATCTGCTGGAACTGAAGATCCACTCTTTAAAACTATGTTAAAAGAATTGAAAAAATCCAGAGAAAAGGAAAAGCGGCTGTACATTTAAGCAGGTGTTGACTGAACCAGCAGTACATAGACGCTGAATACAACTGTACATAACTGCAGTGATTATTAGACTTCATGCGGCCCCTCTACTGCATGTTGTGTTTCTAAAAATATCCCCAGTGTGTGTGTTTGTGTGCTGTAGACTGTAACCAGCAGGCCCCGGCAGTCCTTCGCTCTCTTCATTAATGTTAGGCAGCTCTGACCGTAATAGCCGTGATAAACTAATCAAAAACCTCACGCTTTGCTACGTCTAATCACTGACAGAGTAAAGAGAATGATGGTTTCATTTCACTATGGACATGCCATTACTGCTTCAGAGAGCATCAATCACTGCTGCCTGTGGTTAAACTTTAGAACTATATTTCACAGCAATGTTTCAAAAAGGATTTGACACATAAACTTGCTTTATTTGTGCAGTGTGTTCCTGGTACTCACAGTCAAAGTGCCATTAACAAAGATCCTCTGAACATTAGATGTGCTGTTTTCAAGTAAATTGCACGTAAATTATGTAAGTCCAGTAAAGAAATGTGTCATGTCAGCATGAGAAAGCTGCTATGATCTACTAGCGTCAGAGTCTAAAGGGAAGCTTTAGTCTGTCCTAAACTTACCACTCTGAAGGGTTCCTTCAAACTATGCTGTTTTCCTTTGTGTCCAACAGCTTTGTTACAAATACAACTGCGCAAGGCTGATTTTCTTTTAGTGAAAATCAAGAGCTCTGTGTAAGTGATCGTATGTATAGAAAGAGATCCACAGGATACATGACAGAACGCTGTACGCAAAAGCCAGAGAGCAGCATCGTTTTAAGTGATGCAGGACTGAGAAGGATGCTGCAGCATCCCTGAAATGAACCCGAAAGCCTGTTTCACACAAATCTGGCCCAAGTAAGACTGGTGGACTTGCCCTCACGCTACATACCTGTGGGATTTAGTTTGAAAAGTTGAATGTCAAAGCCTTGAGCTGCAATATGAGTCAGGTCTCGGCACTAGAGCTCAAGTTCTCCTCATCTTGTCTGCATTCAGTGACTTGCTGCACAAATTTGACTGCAGATCAGCACACACACAGAGAGGAAAGAAGACGCAATGGCTCTTACCACTTGGGTTCTTGTTCTTCTTAAGACTCTTGCCACAAAGACACTGCAGCATATGCGTTCCTTTGCTGAAAATGTTCCAAAGAAACCACATTGATTTGGGCGAGGAGCGATCCAACAGCTTAGACACCCTGATAAAGAACAGATCCCTGCGGTTGCATAATAAGAAGAACACAATGGGATGCTCAGTTTTCCAGTAGTATCGTAGAAAAATATGTAGTACTATCCAAGCGTCTTCATGCAAGAGGTAAAATATCCTCTTTAAAATGAGGCAAAACAAAGAGGTCTTCTTCTTAGTAATAAACGTTGCTCGGTCATAAAAATAGATACTCTATAAATTGCATGTGCTGCAGAAGGGGAACGTGCAGCCCGTTATAAACTAACGTGAAAGACACGGCGGATCTTTGCGTTCCCTGTTAGTTCATCACTCAGATGAAGGGTGGATGGATGTGCACGGCATCAGAAGCCTGGAGGGGATGCATCCCATTTAAAAGCTGCGATACCTCCGAGCAAAGCGCACATTTCCAGCAGTGATTCAGGGAAGTCTTCCTAAAACCTGATGCTGCTGCTGTTGCTGCTGTTGTTGCTGCTGCTGCTGCTGCTGCTGCTGCTGGTCAGTAATATCCATGAGCTTTCATCAATGTGAAAGCACTGCACTGATGTTGAGGCTGAGGCTGAGGCTGAGGCTGAGGATGCGGTTGTAGTGCGGCGCGAGCTTTCACCTGTGCATTACTGTTCCCGTTGCCTCCTAAAAAGTATCTCTCGCACGGATTCTTCTTTCCCTTGCATCTGTGTTGGATATAGACAAGAAAGAGGAGGGGTTGCATTGAAAGATTGCCTTTCCATTACGTAAAACACGTGGTTTGGGCTCTGGCATATCACTGACGCTTTCGGCATTTCGGCATTGAGAAGCGGTGGCAAACCCGATGCATTTTGGTGAATCGGTTCGTTTGAACACCTCGTGTTGGCTGAATGGTTCATGTTGTTGAAAGCATTCTTCTGCTGTTTGGTTCATATTTTGAGATTATACACGTACTTTCGATTAATTTGAGTCTTTTTAGTTTGCATTTTTCACAAGATATAGTGCACTCATAAAAGTATAATCGTAAAACGAAGCAGTTATAATAACACAAATAAAATTGCCATCTTTTATTTAACGTACATGAAATTTACTAATCGTTTAATGTCTTCTTGTCTCACTGGGGAAAAACGTTTTCTTTGCTTTAAAAAGTTGTTTCAGTTATGTCTATATGCCCTCGACTTTTATAATTTTATACAAAAAAAATCTACTTTTTAAAACCTGGTTCCAGTATCAGGCAAAATCTTAATTTTAACTAGACGATTATCATAATATTATAGTATCTCCAAGGTGTTGATAGAGTATTTGTTAAGATGTTCTCCTGTTAGCATTCAACTGTGAGCTCCTGTCAATATTGCAGTTGCTTACTGCTCCATTTCCCTATTTTGTTAAGTAGGCTTCAGATGCTGAGAACTGCAGTATCTTTCAGACCATTTTCAGTTTGTACGTATTAAACATTTCCAATCCAAACCCAATATGATAACCACTGGTGTTCAACAGGGTTCTGTCTTAGGTCCCCTTCTCTATATCAAACATCTAACTGCTTTTGATTTTCAGGAAATTTTTAATTCAATTGTGGATGATACACAACTTTTCTCTAACTTAAGAGCTATTAAACTGAAATTTTGATCCCAATCTCTACCACAACACTGAAAAACGCACATTTCTTCGTCCAAACTTCAAGGAGCCCAAAGGGGTTATTTCTGATCAAATACTTGAATAATTACCAACTCTGTTAAGTTTCTAGGAGATCCCTACTTCCCAAAAAATGGTTACTTTGCTCAGCATAGATGCAGATTGAAAGCTCCATGAATGGTCGGTTTGGTAGCAGAGCTTTTTTGTAGTGATATCATACATATTTTCATAATGAACACAGGCGAAATCAATGACCATCTGATAGAAGAAGGGCAGAACTATAGCCATCTGTTTTTCAGCAGAGTATAATGATTGTCAGATGCAAAAAAGTAACTTAATATAAATGTTATAAATTGTCAATTATGTCATAATCTCTCCTCTCACTTTACACCAGCATCACCACAGCTGCATAAATTTTCCATTAGTTCATTCAAAAGCCTACTGCATGTATGTTGGATTCTTAACACGTTTGTTTAAGATTGCTAATTTTAGCATTCTATGAAAACATTTAATCTTCTTAATAAATATGCAGAAATATTTTTCTTTTAATTTTTAAGAAAGTAACATTGCCAAACCAGCAAAGATAACCCCCGAAACAGAAGTCACTAGAACAAAGTACATTATAAAAATACAATAAACTAAAACAAAAATAGAACAATATAACATTTAAAAACTCCACATTTGAAACAAAATGAAAAAACTGTTCTTTGAATTTTATTGATTTTTAAGAGTATGAATTGAAAGACAAACACAATTGTCAAGCTAAATCTAAAGTGAGTGAGTAATCAAATGGGTGTTGAAGTGTTTTCTTTTTTTTTTTTAAATTGATAAGTTTATTGTCAGAATAAATGACACACCAAATCAGACAAGACCAAACTACTACAAGTTTGGTACACCTTTGTGCAAAACCATATTATTGTAAAGTGAAGATTTAATCATAACAAAGTAAAACACTTTCTTAAATCATACACGTTGATAAATCATATACAAATATTTCTGTTTCCAATAACAATATTTCAAATTCCAATCTTTTCCAATGACTTTGTGTGATTGTCTGATAAACAGTCATAGAGTGTTCCAAAGCTCTGCTGCACCAATAAAAACGGCTGAAGCATCTGCACCTCAAGTGAAGTTGCTCAGTCTACATGCACTTATTTTGAAAGCAATGACAGAAACAGTATCAGTGGATGGCCATGATGCGTGAGGGCCAGATTTTGTTGATAGAGACATCAGGAATGAGTATTGGACAGTGGATATGTTATTCGTAAAGGCATTTTGTGTTTATTGTGATGAAATAAACATTACAGTATGTCTATATGCTTTAGAATGTGCATCTTAGGGACCTTTGATGGTCAAAAATTCAGAGATAAAGGATGGACAAGATGTAACATGTATGAAGAATTATTTATTTCAGCTATTCTTTAAACCTAATGCTAAATTTGAGTTATATGATTGAAACTAGCTCATCATGTAAAAGTGCTGTTTTCTTGCACAAAAACAAAAGAGCAGTGTTCAATTAACACGATGCTCCACACTTTGATTTAGTGCATTAATCTACTTTAACGACCTACTTTGTTCAGTCCAAGCCGTGCCTCTCGTCTATGATGTGTAAGTCTTCAGGGAGACGGAGCCCTTCGAGGCTCAGTGTTTCTTGAATGAATTCCCTACAGAAAGCCTGACACAGCCCAATCATTCCCACAACAGGATGATCACAAACCCAAACCTATGAGTCATACAAGAAAGGCCCACTTTCCTGATTAAAACTGAAACACACTGCTGTAAATCCTGGAAAAGATGAGCTGAGTGCACATCTTAAAACAGTATAGCGCTCAGTCACTGATTGAACCAACTCTGACATCATTGTGACCCAGGAAGTTTGGTAACAGCACTTTAGCAAGACAACATTATGCCCTGATTTTGCAGATAAGTGCCTGCAGAGATTGAGGTAATGCATTCTTAGGTCTTTTGCTGTACTCTCGCTGCCAGGCCAACTATTGATCCGTTTCATGTAATGCATAACATCATTGCACCCAAGGGAAGATTGTCTAACATTTTTTGTCAGGCTTCATTACTGTACTTCTTTTTGATTATGAAGTAAATAGCTTGTGCTTGAAGATTTATTTGTGATGGTGTTTATTTACTGCATCAATAAATATTAATAATTAAAGAAAACAGCTCAAAAACCCACATTAAACAATCTCTTGTTTATTTAAATACAAATATACGCAGCTTTATTTAAAAAAGCAGTGATAATATACATTCATATATGGCTTCAATCCTGATTGCAGACTTTTATTATGCCCAACCAATAGCTGTTAAATTAAAAAGTAATGTAAACCAGTTTTACTAATAAATACTGAGCAAATGTTTTAAGCAGGTGTGAAAAAATACTGTACACAAAGAATGCTTTAAAAATTAGAATTTGAATCCTTTATTTTTATCAGTGAACAAAATGCAGTAAATAAACAAAACAAATCAACATTTGGTGTCACAAACATCTTGCAGAACTAACCACAGATCTTCTGCCAGCTTTCTCACATCCTCCTGTCGCTTCAAGAAATCCCAAACACGCTCATAGAGGTTGAGAATCTTATCTTTTATTTTTTAGAGGTCAATCAATCATATTGACTCAGTAATAAAAATGTTTTACAATAAAGGAAAACCTTTTTAACTAAGCGCTCACAGATTACATCTCATGGAGAACATATTAATCTTTAAAATAACTACTCTCTGAACTGATCGTTTGTGCCAGTTCATGTGTGCGCAACCCTCCAGTCTGTCCCTTCCACACTTACTAATGGCTCTCTATTAGTCATCACTCGTTCACTTCAATGAATGTTTAACACAATTGGAGCCCTGGCGACCCCAAATATTGGGTCTGAACTTGCGTGGAAAAAAAAAATGTACACTGTGAGTGTCTATGTGAAAAGAATAATCTTTTTTATTTGTTTATTGAGGAAACAGTTCTAAAAAACATGTTTATAGATATTTAAATTTTACTAAAAACTCATTAAATTATTTGTTTGAATGCACAAACAAAAACACTAAACTCCCGTTTGAGATTGCTACAGTATAATTGGTTGATGAGAACATATATTACTCCTGTAAGATTAAATAAATTCAACCCTAATATCCCTGATCTTTGTTTCAAATGCAATAGGATACAAGGTACATTTTTTCATTGTGTGTGGGAGTGTGAGGAGGTACAAAAATTTGTGGTAGAGGTGACTCACTATATTTCTCAATTTATATCCCTTCCAGTTCTCTGTACTTGTGTTTAATACAAGCAAGGCGTTGTACAGCTTTATGTTGGAAAAATGCTATTCGCCCCTCTATTGGACTATGGTTGAGAAACCTAATAACATGTTTGGCTCTGGAAAAGCTCACTTATATAATAAGGAAAAAAGCCTCTGAATTTTGTGATATCTGGGGGGTGTTTTTGAATTTTGTGAAAAATGGAGATATTGAAGAAGCTTTGGAAATCTGAAATTGTGGAATGTGAAATGCTGCTTAATTTAATTACTATTATTATTTATTTTATGTATTTATCTATTTTTTTATTATTATTATTATTATGGTTGTTATTATTATTATGGTTGTTATTATTATTATGATTATTATTATGTTTTTATTATGTTCTTATTTTTTTCTCCTAAGCCTGCCTGGGGTTTTGGGTATTGGGGTTTAAACTCTTGTAAATCAATAAAGACATGTTATACAAAAACTCATTAAATTAAATGAGAGAGTGTGTTAAAAAAAAAGGGCACAGCGGGTAGTACGGTGATTCAAGGCCAGCCTGAGAGGAGTTGTTTGTATACATGGGCTTCCTCACTGTAAGTTATCTAGTTTCCCAAAAAATGCCAAAAACATGCGTCAAGTTAATGGAACACTCTAAATTCCACTTAGGAGATAATGTGTGGTTGAATGTGAGTGTTCCCCTGTCATCGACTGGCAAGCTGTTCAGGGTTCCCAAACTGCGCTGGAGGTACAAACCATCAGAACCAGAGTATCGTTTTAAAATACTATTTAAAAATCAAAATGTGACTTAATTTATTAACTGTTTTTTACACTTACTAGAAGTGCACATCTGATATTCTTTTAATACTTCAGAAATATTTCATTTCCTTGTAATGAATGCAGTTTATATTGCCATGGATCTGCTGCATTAATTAATTTTGGTGGCTTTGGGAGTGGTTTCAGAACTGCTAGGTACTCTTAAGTTAAGAACTCTGCAAGTTCTCAAAGAGAAAACGTATGTGCATGAAGTATATTATTAAATACATATATTATTGCTTGGATGATTTATAATGAGAGATGGGAGATCAGCTTGGATGACTAGGTTTTTTTGTGACTTAAAAGGGACTAGTAGACGTTTATATACGATATCCTCTTTAATGCCTCTTTTTAATGATGTTTGTTTTTCTTTAGGTTGATGGACAAAAATGCCTGTTTTATTAAATAATGTGGATTTATATACAGATGCATTTATGTATTGCCGGTTTGTAAATGTGGCTTTGGTGATGGTTTCGGAACTGCGTTAAAAAATGCCAGTTCCCTCTGAGGTTCATAAGTTAAAACTTTGTTTGCATTACTGATATGTACAATATCTATATGAAGAGTCAGCGTCAGAGAGGAGTTTTAGTTACACCGCTAATACAAATTAAAGAAGTCTCATCAGCAGCCAGATTCTATGAAGGATGTGATCATCACTCCAGGTTACCCCTGGGATGCGTTGCCGTGATCACTTTCCATCACTGGAAAAAAAAAACAGGTCTCAAAGGCACCTAAAGGAGCACATCTGGCTCTTGACTCTCAATAGAGACCTGCATTCCCCAGCAAAACAACAGGACACTCTGGGCATTTGTATCAGGCTACGTTGCCAGTTGAAGTGTCTTGAGAGCAAGCAATACTTCCAGCTTCCCTAACATTAGTGCCGTCTGTAATAATAATGCTTATTTTGACAAAAATAAACATGTCCTACTTCTTTAAAGACATTGACATGAGTAGAAATAATTGCTGAGTTTCTTCTCTAGGCAAACTAATGTCTATGTCCCTCTAGTGTTGTTTCACATCACTGAACCATTCTCCTCATTGGCCATCATTAAAAGCACATGTTCCTGCAGCCAGTGTGTTCATTTGGAACTGAAAGCTCGAGAAGGCTAGGAATAGATCACACACCAGTGCTTGATAATTAGACACCAACAGGTCCAATTGCGCAAGAGGGAATTTTTGCACATGGGCATCATCTTTGGGGAAAGGAGCTTACCAAACATGCTTTCCGCTAATGATGCCTGGCTTCGCCCGCTCCCTTCTGAGTTCCCCTCCAGCTAATTTACTGGAACATCACCACCGTTGAGACTTTCTCAAGCCTTCAGTCCCAGATTCTTAAGACACACCTAACAATGGAAACAACTGAAGGAAATGGATTATAAGGAAATATGCGACTTTTACAGGTCACAAGGTCAGAGATGATTCATCCCCACAGCAGGGATGCAACTCCCAGCCACATGCAGAATAGTTGATGTGTCCATATCTACATCAAATACCTATAATAGTCTTAAACGGAAATTATATGCTCATTATCTTCAGATTCTATTAAATGTTTGATGCCATGTCTTAACTGGCTCCCCAATGCAGCCCGTGTCAAGTTCAAAACACTGATGCTTGTGCTCAGAACAGAACACAGGGTCAGCATCATTATACCTTCCGTTATAGAATATTAATTATAAACCAAAATAAGAAGACTCTCAAAGCAAGGTTTAGGAAGATTTAACACAAAACTCTGCTTTATTTATCTCAAACAGGGTCACCTTGTGAGAGCTCTGTCCTCTATCTGGAAATAAAGGGCAGCTTGTAACTTTGTGGTTGTGATGTATTTCCTGTTCTATCTCAGAAAATAGGATTTTAAATATATTTTCTATCACACTTCCCAAAATCTAGCAGTCCTAAATCCCTTTCAGATGCCTGCGTCACAACATGAAAAGCATCCAGTGCTTCCATCTCAAAGAGGATGAAAATCTCTCACATTCACTGTTCCTGGCTGGTGGAATGCCAATCTGAAAAGAAGAGACTCTCATTACTTTAAAAAAACGTAACTTTAAATCTGAACCAGCTACAACATCGCCTATGCACTTTTCATGGTTAACTGAACTTGTTACAAATTGTTTGTTGGGGTTTTCTTTGAATTTGTAATTCGCTCTGGACAAAACTGTTTGGATTGCTGCATTCTATCTGCAAACATTAAAAATACTGAAGTATCCAATGTCACACAATTTTATGTCTTCGTTAATCAAAACCAGTTTTGAGAAGACATATAGGAACAGACTCAAGCTTTACAGATGAATTATCACTATAAAGAAGCATCAATACCTCCCAAGAGTTTAGGCATCTTCTCATCCTATTTGCAGCAGTTTGGGCAGCATCATTACTCAACTATGTTACAAATTATACACATAACATTTTATTGCGAGTGATTAAGTCATGGAGCCATTTTCAAGGCAATAAACTCTGACCTCGTGGTGAATGAGTGATTACTAAAGGAAGTCATCATTTATAAGAAACCAAGCAAACATGTTTGGAAGAAAGTCTCCCAGGGGTTCAGTTTCACAGGAACAGTGACAGTAGCCCTGTGTCAACAGCAACTATTGTTTATACAGTTCTATGTGGAATACAAAGGGTTTTATAGCAAACATCTAACAACTTAAATGCATAATTGCTTTTCTTCTTGCATTCCTTTTTATCTGTAATTAACCTTACAGTATGTCTATCAGAAATTTATTGTACACTAAAGTGAAAATTTATTTGTGCACAGTGTAATCATTTCACAACAATGAACTGTAGTGCTTGGGTCTACAATAGAGCCAAAGATTTGTTTGCATGAACCAGGGCAACAGAGACATAGGTGTAGCCAAGCAACTGTCTGAAACTGAAAAGGCGTAACATGAAACCTATGAGCAAAAAAACAACATTATTGTTTTTATACACAGTTAAATCCTAAATGCTACACTCCCACTCTATATAGAGTTAAAGTAACAGAGAAAGATTTTTTTCATTTAATGATCTATTTAAAGGATTTATTTTCTCTTTTTTTTCCAAATCTGCACAGGATGAAGTTAGCTATTCAGAGAGAGACCAATTACACTCTGAACAGAGTAAAAAAAGATTAGTGGCAGAGTAGAGGTTAATGCTAAATTCCTAGCAAAAAATCACCTATTTAACACGTCAAAGTCTGTGTACCTTTTGAACATTTTTGCTCTAGTAAATTGTCTTTAAAATTGTTTTTATGGCAATGATTGAAATCATTTTAAGAATATTATTTAGAATAATATTTTACATATCTTTATTTTACAAAAATTCCACAACAAACCTGAAATTCAGAGTACTACATTTTTTTTGTTTTTAACTGCAAAAATCTAAGAAATGGAGAATGAACCGTTTTTATGTTTCATAACAAAAATCAAGTGTTGAGACAAAATAAACAGGTTGAAACAATCTGAAAATTGTATAATACAAAAAAATAGGTGAACCTCTCCTAAACCTTAAACACTGTTCCAAGCAATTTTCGTGGTTTGTTTTGAGCCAAAACTTTTAAAAACTCAAGCCATATCACAGGTATCCCTTATTTTCACCAAAAAATGGCACTGATGGGACCATTTTGGGGTCTGTAAGACGACTGCACATTTTTTACATTTTATTTGAAGTTCTTAGCAAACTATGTGTCATAACTCTTGTAATGTTCATTTAAAACACAACATTGAAAAACTAATAACATTTTTTGAAACCTAGACATTGCATTTGGAATCAAGATCTTTGCAAATATATATAGAATTTATATATTTTCAACAATTAAAACACAGTTTACATTATTTCAACGCATACAAGGCACATCTATGCATTTCACTCTACTGAAACAGAAGAGCTCTGCAGGACAGAGAATCCTCATATCGGACAAGGACAGTATGTAGGCCAGACTTTAAATGGGTGATTGTGCCCTATCTTGGTTTAACTTCTTAAGAAAGTTTTGATAGCAGGTGAAACTTCTAAAAACACTGAGTGTTAATCCCATTCCATGAATGGTTCCCATTTACAGAAGTGTTATTTCATAAATGTAGAGTAGGAAAGCTGCTCTTTCTTTCTGAATGGCTGCTATGGCAACAAGCACATGACTGGCTCAAAACTAACGCTGAACTCATGTTAGTTCACCGTGGTTTCTGGCGCAGCTTGATTCAGGGATCAGCTAAACAAAGTAATGCAACATCTAGCTCATCAACCAGTTCTGCCCTGCGTTAATAAATATTTGCAGTACAGATGGGACAAAAACTGCTATCAGATGCACAGGAACAAGGTAAAAAGGCAATTGTGTGCCACTTTTCAAACCTAGTTCCGCAGGCATGATATTCTGTTTGATTTGTGAGGAAATTTTTACTCATAACAGCTGGAAATTTCTCATATTATGTCCATATTGTGTTTTTTTTGTTGTTGCTTTGAGTAATGCTATTGGCCTTCATGGATCGTTTCTTTGAGGTTTTTTTTTTTTTATTATACAAACATTTATACATTACATTTGCCATCAATTCTTAAGTAGAAATTAATGTTTTTTGTAGGATTATAATCAATCATTTATACTAGTCAGCTGCTATTGGCCTTCACTGTCCCACATGGGTTGAAAGCCAGTAATGAACTGAAATACAAACATGTGTGTAGGACATTTGAATTTGAGAAAGATTTTGCGAGGAGAGCAACAAGACAGAAGGTAGTTAAACTACATCAACAAGGCCTCTCCCAGACAAAAATTTCAAACAAACCAAGCAAACAGCTAAAATTTTTAAATGTTCAGCATAAAGAACAAGAATTGTCCCATAGAACCCATCATCAACAACACTGAGTGTTTCTGGGATTACATAAAGAGACAGAAAGCTGTAAGACACATTAGAAGATCAGTTGTTGGATCTCCAAGATGATTGGATATACCAGCCAAGTTCCTACAGAAACTGTGTGCAAGTGTACCTAGAAGCAGTGCTTCTGTTTAAAAGGCAAAGGGTAGTCCCACCAAACACTTAGATTCTCTTTAATTCACTCACTAAAACTTAAAACACTTTTTTAAAATAAACCCTCGTTAATAGCATTTTTCATACCTGCCTAAAACTTTTTGCACATTTCTGTATAGGTAGTAATAATTAGTGATAAAATATACATGTTTTATTTTATTACTTCAAGGTTAAATCTGCAAAACCGACTATCAACACAACGCCACCAAAAACGTATGGCCATCTGCTCGTCAAGCTGAAGAAAAAGCAGGTAGAACAATTAAAAAAACAGAATTTCGACACTCCAACTACAGCTAACATAATTAACGTTTATGTTATTACAAGCTTGAGGAAGAACGGGTTTCGAAAATCAAAAAAGAAAACCACAAACTTCTGGAAAAGATGTGCCATATCATGCAAACCTGTGGCGGCGTTGACTGCAGGAATGACTATGTAAAGAAGAGGTATTTTGGGGGCAAGAAATAACATTATTATATGTGGCAATACATCATTTAATCACGTTACATATGATCTTTGGGCTGTGTTATAGTTTAGGTTCAGAGAAGCGACAGCTGGAGCTGCTTGAAATAAGCAGAGAGAATGTGCGCCTGCTGCAGCGTCTTTCCGCCTGCAGGCCGCGCTACAGTGCGCAGCTCTGGCACGAGGACTGGATCAAACACCTGGAGCTCCTGGAGGCCATTGGGCGATACCCGCCTTTATTCACAGAGTTTAATAAAGTATTACACATTGCATATATTTGCATATACATAATGTTTTTGCACATTTATACATAAATACAATAATCTGTGTGTTATGTATTATTACAGGTGTCATCCTTGCCAGCCATTCAAGCGGATAGGAAAAAAGTTCATTAGTAAATGGCATGAAAAGAGTGAAGAATCTAATAATAAATTGTTCATGTAAAAGTTGTGCTTCAACTATGTCAATCCACTTAGTGAATCTTGCACCCACATTATAACTTTCCATTAATATTGTTGAGCTCCAAAAGTACTAAAATAAATGTATATTAAATTAAAAATATAAGTTTATAATAAATTCTTTATTATTTACTTTAATTTTACGTTGAATTCTGTGCCCAGACCCAACCAGACTTTGCATCATAACATAATAACTTGCCGTTACCGGATGAGCAAAGAGTCCATTTTTTTATTATGTGTCATATAAGGACATCAATATTGTTTTTAATATACAAATATCTGTTTGTATAGTATAGTAGCTAACGCAATAAAAAGACTAGACGCACAGATTTAGTATTGATTAGCTCTGCCTGAGTTCTACGCGTCGCCCTAAACACTGCTCGAACTCTCAACGATCGACTACATTTGTCTGATCAAGTGGACATCACAAGGGTGGAATTAACAAAAAATGTTATTTGGGTAAATGCCACTAGGATTAATGACATCTTTAATAACTGACTTAAACATGATTTTAAAAGCAACGGCAAAGGTACGTATAGCATTTTGTATTGCTTTGTTATGCGTAAGAATGTACTATTTAACCATAAACAGACAGCTAGCCTGGCTAACTTTACTAGGGCCTCTGATGGATAAATACAATCAACTCAATATAATTAGAGGGGAAAACATCTGCGTTAAATATGTTGTTTAAATAATTGTAAGACATATTGTTGCGATTGGGAATTAAATGTCCTAATCGCAACTAGCGAATTGAATGATATTCGGTGAAACAGCATCGTTGCGTATGGTCGTAACATATTTCAGTGTATTGTTATACATTAGGTTTCTATCATTTGTCTGTATACTCCCTAATATGGTTTAATGATTACAATAAACGTGGCCATGTGTTTTACCCGCTTTAAGCATGGTTTTGGCCGGGAAAACCCAAGAGTCTTCCAGTGTCGCAAATATTAGGAATGTCATGAGTGTATATTAAGTTACCTTCTGTAGGGATTATACATTTAACTGGAGCGACCGTATGGCAATAAAAAAAAACAGCACCAAGTTGGTAACAATTTACACGTCCTACTATGGCGAGGGATTTGCTCTCAGTCGGCTTACCTAATTGGCTGGGTCCCTGGCAGAAGTCAGCTGATCAGTTAGCGAAGCTGGGGGATTGGTCGAGAATTTTAAAGCTTAAGATGATTGGACAGTCACACGTATCAAAGCAGTTCGTATGACATTACTGAGATAGCCTTTGCTTTAGTAAAATTCTGAAGAGATCACATGACATTTTTATTTTGGTTTATGCTCTTTTTTTTGCTCTGCAGCTGTGGCCACATCGTCCATTTAGCTACAGCTAATAAATACATAAGGGAAAAAAATTCTGAAGGAATGCTTTAGATGTCACTGTGTGAACATTAAATTCTTAAATATTTGAAAAGATGCCCGTTGTACGGAAGTAGCTTTCTCTCGTGTCCTCAAAAAATACTCACATCCTGTCTTGTGATCTTGTGAAATATTTATTTCTTCACATGACTGGGTTTCTTAAATATTAGTCAAGAGCTGCTCTCATCTTTTTTTTTTGTGCACTCTTAAGATGATCACAAACACTACAGAATCTATAATGAAATTAATTTAATATCTGAATGAGAAATATAAACCATAGACAGAAGTTGTGCCCCTGTAAAAATTGCAAATTTTCCCCAGAATATTTCCTAAATGACACCTAACAGATCAAGGGAATGATTTGACTTTACATACTATTTATATATATTTTAATAAATATATAAACATTTTAAGTGAATTATTGTAGTTCCTTGTATGAAAGGATAAAATATAAACAAATTTTAACATCAGAAGTCAATATATTATTATTATTATTATTATTATTATTATTTCATTATTTTATTATTATTATTATTATTATTATTATTATTATTATTATTATTATTATTAAGCAAGTATTACAAGAATGAGTAAGTTAACACTCATTGTTAACATAGCAAATGCAAAAGAGATTAGTTTGGACTTGAGAGAAAGAATTAAGATGGACTCAATGTAGTTTCAAGTGTCAAGAACTGCAGTGAGAAGCATTATCAAGATGTTTTAGGAGACCAACACAGTGGAAAACACATGGGGTAGATATTTCTGGAATAAAAATTTTTTTTGCCAAATGACAAAAACCATGAAAGTAAGTTTAATAAGTAAATATATTTTATATTTATTACATATTTTAAGTTGAATTAAAAAACTGCAGCATAATATAACACGTATAATTTATGCAATTTTATTGTGCAGATCCAATGACATGGCTGCAGATGACAAGGTTTCCAACTCGTCCTCTTCCAAGGACTGGAATTCAGAGGCAGCTCTCTCACCGGGCAGTCCATCACATCTCACACACTTTAAGCCCCTGACTCCTGAGCAGGAAGAACCACCCCTGCGCTCTGCTTACAGCTCCTTCGTCAGTCTGTTCCGCTTTAACAAAGGTGAAACAGCATTCAGAATGTGTGCTACAGGTTTTCTGTTGTCAAAAACAGGTTCACATTCATCACTCTCTTTATTGTGAAACTTTGTGCGATTTTTTGTTTGAATAGCATTCATTCTTGTATTTTAATTAAAAATCTTAAACATTGCAGTGTCTTAAGAAAGTGTACAGAGCTCTGTTGTTAGCTTTCTATTGTAATGTTTCTTTGTCATGTTTATACATCAGTAAAAGAAATGTTCTTGTTTTTGCATGAGCAGTAAAACTTCAGTGACATGAAGTGATGTTCAAATTTTATAAAATAAACTTAAAAAGTGACTGCTTACGATCGATTTGCATTTGTGTTGGACATTTAATCATTTTTTTATGAGTAGGATACAATATTTGGTAACAAAGAAGTAGAAAAAACGTGATTCATTCTATTGTTTTGTTGTATCGATGGTATACTAATTAATTAACACGTATGACTTTCTAATCTCTACCTTTCGTTCCTTTTAGAAAAAACAGGTGCAAACTTTGCACCATCAAAAAAGCTTGATAAGCTTGGTAAGTCTAGATTTTATACAGGTATTAGGCTGTAGTCCAAATGATTCAATTTGGAAAAGGATTTCACGGTGAGAGGATTAAAAAAAATGTCAACACAATGCAAACTTGGTGTTTAAATCATCCAAATTCAAGAAAACAGAGTTATAAACACAGTTTTCTGTTGTTTATGACTGGCCAGAGGAAGGACGGCCTCCCTCTGTGACGGAGAAAAGTCAATCGGCCTCATCATCACCCCAGGGGTCACGCCACAACTGGTCAAGTCCTTCTCATTCCATGCACGGCTCTGAGACCCACAGGAAAAATTCTGAACTTCTTAGAAGAACATCCACGGCTTCAGGTACAAATGTACTCCTTTGCTAGAATTCCAGCACATTCATCTTTTAAGCAGATGCATCATTGGAATTGAGGGAAAACGCTTGTTTTTCTGTGGACATTATTCTGTGAAATATATTCTTAGAAATGTTTTACACCTTAGAGAAATCTGGAACTGTGTTTATCGACACGTTTTGGAGTAAGAAAAAGCATTCCACTGCTGCCAGGCTCTTACAAGGTTTATCATTGAAGAACTCAAAGTCTAGACTTTACTCTGCTGATCTATAGTTTCACAGAAGTAACAGTGAACTTTCCAGTTAAACTGTCTGGCAGTTCAGGAAATTGACTAAATGTTGTATTTGAGTAAAATACATGAATCCTTAACTAGAGGGCTAAAGTTTGTACACAAATTTTGACGTTGGCTTTTAAAAGGGGCGATTAAAACTATTTTTATAGTTTTATACTATTTTTACAAAATGGATCGGTCGTCAATGTAGAAATGATTAGAGTTTGGTTTTTGGAGAAGTAAGTGACATCATACAAAGTTCCCTATGCCAAAGCTGAGATAGTGATATGACAACTTGGTTCTTATGTTCTTAGTCTTGTCGCTATGGAGGAGTCAGTGACATCGTACATAGGTTCCTGATGCGTATATGAGAGATCTAAACCACCCCAATGTCTCTATGATTTTTCTCACCTGAGATAGTCTTATGACAAATTGGTTGCTATGGCAAACAGTCTCATTGCTATGGAGGGGTTAGTGACATAATATAATGCTCTCTTTGTCACTATAAATTGTATAAACCAAGCCCTATGTCTTTCTCATTTACCAAAGCTGAGATAGTCCAGAAAATTTGGTTGCTAGGGTAAACAGTGTGGTTGCTAGGGAGCTGTCAGGGGTCAATATTGTAAATTGTAATTGCAATTAACATGAAGAACTCTCCAGTTCCGTATGATGTTTAATTTTGAGACTATTTTTGCTGACTTTCCTATTTATTTTCAGTGCCCATTATGTCAGCAGTAAATATTTAACCCCTTCTACAGCCTAGGGTTCAAATACTTTTACACAATGGCTGGTATGCTTTTGCACAGACTGTTAGTCTACTTGAGTGTGGTTTGAAGTTTCTATGAGGTTCTCAGTTTGAGTTACAATTTTACAAAGTTTGACCCTATGTTAAATTAATGGAAAATTTTGATTGGTGATTTTCCAAAATTCCTTTAGTGGTATCAGTCTGAAAAGATATTGCGTGACGAGTCAGATGAGTTTGGGTGTCTTGGGAAAGTTTTGTGGGTGTAGCTCAAATGGTTCAGGAGGTGATGCCTTTTACAAGCCATCATTAGGAAGTGATGGTTATATTTTTAATAATATGACTCCTCAAAAAAGATAAATAACTATTGTAAGATTTGCATGTTAAATAAGGAATTTACTGGCTGCACATACAGAAATATTCTAAGCTAAAGTTGTGTTTATGTTCCTTTCTGTTCACAGTGGAGTGGGAAGGTGAGGATTCATTGTTTTCACGTGTGAACTCAGTTTTGTGATGCCCAGAAATTTCTTAAATGGTGTTAATGCATAAACAATGTAAATAGTGGTTTGTATTTTATTATTTCAAGACTTGTTTACAGACATTTCAATTCAATATTTTAATTTTTGTTTTTCCAATGACCATGCACTTATCATTTCTTATACAAATAGATTTTTGTGTTTAATATGAGAAGCTCCTCGCTGCAGAGCAAAGGGGTGGAGCCAAAGTGTAAGTGCAGGAAGGAGGAGCTAGCTGTATAAAATCTCACCTGATCTTGTTTTTCTGCACTTTTAAGGATCTAATGAGACTCTTACCGTGTTTTATGTAGTTTGTTGTCTAAATTAGAAAAACTGTAATTTCATTTTAAAGTGCTAAATTGAAACTAGGGGATAAATGTGTTAATATTTGGTTTGACGTGTCACTTATTGTTATAGTATGGGTCAACAAGCACCAATTTTTTACAACTATGATTTGTGCTAAAAGGGTCAAATGTAAAAAAAAATTTGCATTTGGGACACGAGGCATGGTTCCATTACTTTTGGTACAGCACAAGTTTAAAGCTCCTCCCTTCATTCCTTACCCATTTACGAGAAACTCCTCCCATTTTCTCCGCAGAGTGGTTAAGAATCTACTCAGAAAACAAATTTTGGTTAGAATTAGTTTTATGACATGTATTGGGCTGCGATAACATGAATAATTTTGAAGAAATGTATGTCATAATTAAAATAAATTTAAAGTAATTAAGAAAGGTTTATTTAGTTGTAAATTATTTTTAGCCGTGTTTGCATCAAGACACACTTTTTCCCATGATGATAATTATTTTGAAACTCTCCAGTCTATATTGACAATTTGAGGTGTGTCTCAATAAAGTATCTTGAATAAGAATCAGATAATCACAAAGAAAAGTTTTGTATAATTGTTCATGTTTCTACTCATAAGACCATGTTGATTTTAGACCAATTAGGTGAAATCGCATAATTTCCTACATCACACAAATTAAAAAATATTTCTTAATATCTCTAAAAACAAATCTTAACATCTCACTGAATTATCTTCTATATATCTGATGTTTCAGTCTTTTCAGTGAATAGTGTCAAATGTTGCAAGTGAAAGATTCGAGCTGCCTGCTTTTTTTTTATCAGTTTTATTTTTATTTGTGTCATTTTTAATGCTATAAGTTGAAATGTTTTATTCTTTAAAACACCCATAGCAGCTTAAATGCTTTGGTTGCAGAAGAGCATGTACTGTAGTTTCACCCCTTTAGCTGTGGTTTGAGCATGCGTGTATTTAACATCCTAATTGTACTTTAATTAAAGTTTTTTTGGGGGGGTTCTAGAGGGTCGTCGTAAGTCAGAAGCTCCGCTGGGGACCCATGATCCCAGAACAGCCGTCCAGCTGCGCACAGCCCTCAAGAGACTCAAAGAGATTATGGAAGGGAAAAGTCAGGTATTGATTTACATTTTTGGAAAGTCTTCACAGATTACAGATCCCTCCCCTGACAAACTAGTAGAGGCTAAATCTTCCAAATAGATTTTTCAAAAGAAACAACAGTGACTGAATCATGATAGCAATGTTTGCAAGTTATAAATGATTAGCAACTTTAAAATCGTTATGCTAATTTGAATAGTATTGTGCTAATTCTGTTGCAGGACAGTGATCTGAAACAGTACTGGATGCCGGACAGCCAGTGTAAGGAGTGCTATGACTGCAACGAGAAATTCACAACCTTCAGACGCCGTCACCATTGTCGACTCTGCGGCCAGATCTTCTGCAGCCGCTGCTGTAACCAGGAAATTCCTGGCAAGTTCATGGGCTACACGGGTGAGTGTTGTTGAAGTGATGCTGGTGGGGAGCGAGGGTCTCTATCTGCCCATTGGTTTCTGGATATTGCTTCATTCAAGAAGGGGATGAGCAGCTTTGTCGAATTAAGAGTAAGACCACCTCCAGCATGCTGCGTGTGTTTGTGGTGGTTTGATTTTTATTTTTTTATTTATTTTTTTGCTATGTTTTGATTTAAAAATATTGTAGTGTGACTTGTGTGACTAACATGTATGATTAGGAAACAGGTAAGACTTTGAATTCCCCAAAATCCTTTTTCAACAACATTTTATTTTCTGATAAACCGATCGATGGACTCTGGTGCTGTCTCAGTAGCTAGTTTGCGCGCTATGAATGAGTTTTCTGTTGTTTCTTGCACAGAGATGTAACAACTGATAAAAGAAGGACCTTATGAATATATCCTTTGGCCACCTGGTGGCGCTATAATGGCTCTATAAAACTATGCAAATATGGTTTACTGAAGTCAAAGAAGCTTTGCAGTTCAAATCCCATATGGCTTAGGTTAAGACTGATGGGGTTTGGACTTTGGAGGTGAACAGATACAATCTGTAGGTGGGGGGAGGGTCGTCAAAATAGAATGTGCATAAATGTAAACAAGTTTTTGCAAAATAACTGACTTCCTGTCTATTTTGGAAAGCAATCTATATTACTTATTTTTAAGTCTTGGTACGCTACACGTATTTGGCAAATTCTATTCGTGTGCGACAAACTTAAATGGCACAATAGACATTTTTCGACACTCATTTTTCTAAAGTGTGTGTGCGTGTGAGTGTGCGCAAAATTCAGTGATTTTTATTTATTTATTTATTTTATTTTTTTTTTTTGGGCATGTTTAAACTCAACAATGCACTCGAATAATATTTTGAGCAATTCCATTAGGGTCTTATGCGTCTTTGGTGCTCTAACCCTAAATATTAAACTCTAGACTTGTGGTGTTTCGAAGATGTCTCATGGAGTCTGTGGAAAAACAAGTTTATTCATAGACACATTAAGTTGAAAAGAAATGAATGAATATGCTTTTATAATTATCTTTTTAGTTAACTTATTATTTTGTTACCATTACTACTTTATTGACTGCTTGATTTTTTACATAATTCAATTTGGGATATTGCTATTCACCTGGAATAGATTGTTTACTAGCTTTTAAAGAGCGCTGTTTGTTAATTTCATACATTTTATTTGTTTGCCACCCCTCTGCAGGTGATTTACGTGCATGTACATATTGTCGAAAGATTGCTTTAAGCTACGCTCACTCAGCTGACTCCAGCTCCATCGGAGAAGATCTCAGTGCTTTATCTGATTCGCCGAGCTCCATCTGTGTACTGGAGCCCACAGAACCACGGACTCCCGTAGGAGGCCGCAAAGCCAGCCGCAACATCTTTCTGGAGGAGGACTTGGCTTGGCAGAGGTGAAAGAAAACTTATGAGGCTAAAGTACTTTGAAATTGTTCATGCTTTCTTCTTATGCTTATCTCTCCTTTGATTAAGTTTGCTTTCTGATCATTTCTCTCTGTGTTTAACTGTGTCTCTCTGTGTCTATTCAAACAAATAATGCCACACACATAATTCAGGAAACAGGAAACAAATACATCTCTATACTGCTTACTTTGATTTTTAAAGTAAGCAGTATAAAATAAATAGGTTAAAGTCATTGCAGATTGTATATTTTACCAGGATGTAACTTTACCCGTAGTGATATTATGTTCATGATACGATATATGTCACAGTATCGAGCAAAACTTCACAAAATCAACATTTATCCTTTACAAATTTTTTTATTACCAATTACTGAAATAATTTTAGGGTGGCACGGTGGCACAGTGGGTAGCACTTTGGCCTTCCAGTTAGACGGTTACCGGAGGTTTGCAGGTGACCTTCCTGGAAGGAGTTTGCATGTTCTCCCCGTGCTTGCGTGGGTTTCCTCCACGTACTCCCGATGTGCGCTGGAGATAGGAACCGGCAGACTCCCGTTACCCTGAAAGGCAATAAGCTGGTTGGAAAATAGTTCAGAAGTTTTTTAATCATTATATTAAGTTTTAATATTAATGATAATGTTTGGACAAAATGCAACCAAGTAACATTCACTGTGATTCATAAAATGCCGTTTGACCTCTATGGGGCAGTATAAAAGATGAATGTGATGACGTGAATGCTGCGGGTGCAACACGATACTTACAATGCTATTGTTTATCTCTTTTACAATTAAATAAATTGTCCTTTTTACTTTGCTCACACACCATGTCTCAAGAGTTAATATGTAAGAGATATTGATATTCCATAACATTGCTTAAGATAGAACTTGATGATTGGTGGATATTGGGAACTATTTACATGTTTCCACAGAAACAGGGCATGTTCTACTTTTTCTCAACGCTTCACTATTTGTTTTGTTGATTAAACTGATAAAACTTCATCCAATGTAGAATTTGAGGTTCAAGGCTGTATGCAATTTTTAAATCTATGTACTCTTAAAAAAAACAAAAAAACCCAAAACCGTCTGAAGCACTGATTTGAATTCATTTTCTGTACTAGCTTCTAATCAATCCACTTTGTACCAAACTGCTCGATGTTTACTCCCAATGTAAGACCCTTGGGATAAACGCGTCTGCTAAATACATAAATGTAAATGACTAAACCGACAAAATGTGGCTCCAATCAGACACATTAATTAAAGCTCTCTGTGTCGGGCCAGATATTTGGTGATTAAATCCTTTCTAGTGTTAATATAATTAAGATTGCTTTTTTGAAGCTTATTTAAGGAAATCAATAAGGGTCTTTAATCAATAAATAATGATTGCTTATTTCGTAATCAGAATTGGGTCTCTTTTGTTCATCAGCAAATCATTCAGACTTTCAAATCTGTTAATGCCCCTCACTGATTCGATATTTGATTTGTAGAATTCTGGATGAAATTAAAATGCAAAAATGACAAGTTCAGGGCTATTTGAAATATTCAGCTCTCAAAAGTTGATTTCAGTACTTTTTTTGCGGATTTATGTTGCTTCACACTCCCTAGAGTTGACACATTCAAACAGTTGAAAATTTCAACACTGTTTGAGAGTTCTTTGCCATTCTCGTGTCGATATGTGGTGAACACCTAATTATACGCCTAATTATAAGTGAAATCGCATCTCTGACTGGGGGAGTTCAACTTTACCTTGATGAAATAAACTCAAAACTTTTAACATTTCCAGTTTTGCTGTGTTTTCATGATGGTAAATAAACCATGCCCTCCACTTGCCTTGATTCTGTCTACCTTATCTTTCTTCTCATGTGCCGTGGATCTGTCTCACTGCTCAACTTTTCTCCTTTCTCTCTCCATGCTTAGAAAAAATTCCATTGGGATGAGGAAGAAGTGAGTTCTCGTGTTCATTTTGCTTTGCATGACTTAGTGAAGGCATGCTTTACTGTGTTCGAGTGTAGCTTTTCATGCAACCCAGAGTGCATTAGTGAGTATTTTCAACAGTTCAGCCATTGCTGAGTTTTAACTAGACGCGTTCTAACTTTAGTCACCAGGAATCTCAGAACAGCACTCTTAGTTCCAGACTAACAGTGGTTCAAGAGGACATGGGCAAGTCACCGGCCAGGAAGAGGTGATTACTCTGAATATACTACGTTTTGCTCTGTACTTGCATTCATATAATTTCAACCAAATCTTTTTTGTGTATCAAGGTCTGCTAGTGTTACCAACTTGTCTTTGGACCGTTCTGGCTCATCCATGGTTACAGCCTACGAGAGTTCAGTCAGTCCCCAGAGCTCCCGCACTCTCCCCAAGACTGACCACAGTGAAGAAGAGCGAAAGATCCTTCTGGTATAAGCTTTCTTCATCTGTTTGTGTGCATCATTAGTTTTTCTATTTCTAAAGCTAGCTGTCTTCTAGGATTCTTTTCAACTTAAAGATATCTGGAAGAAGATTTGCCACACGAGCACTGGGATGGAGTTTCAGGACCACCGATACTGGCTGCGTACCTACCCCAACTGTATTGTGGGTAAAGAGCTGGTCAACTGGCTCTTAAGAAATGGCACTATTTCAAACAGGTAGGCATTAATACATTTGTTTTACCAATTTCTCTTGTTTCCTTCTGTTTTCTGCTGTAAAATGTTTTGCTTTTATGACCTAGAGCTCAAGCTATAGCTATTGGACAGGCTTTGGTGGACGGACGCTGGCTGGACTGTGTGACTCATCATGATCAGATATTTCGTGATGAGTATGCCCTCTATCGCCCCTTACAGGTCAGAATAAATGTTGCACATCTATACCAGTTTGAATAAAAGCTTAGTAGTTTTTCACATTAAGTTTATTGGATCATTCACCATATTGAATGAAAACTTGCAGTAAAAATAAATAACAAATGCATACAAATATATTAGCATACATACAATAATAACTAATATATTTATTAAATTAATTATTTAATTAATGTGCGATATGTAGAAATTTTCTTATTCGTAGGATTGCTTTTTAGTTGGATATATTTTTATTTATTTATGTATTTATTTGAGCAGGTATTTATTTATATATCCAACTGTTTTTAATGTAGTACATATTTAAGCAGGTGTTATGTTTATATTTTTATTTATTTATTTGCAAATTTATTTATGCAGGTATTAGGTTTCATCTAACTAGTGCTGCTTTGGGTTGAAATAAGGACCACCCACTTAATTAGCATATGCACAGAGAAAAGTACAAATGAGATAATTCAATAATAGGTTGATAATGTAGCCATGCGTCGATTT
This sequence comes from Danionella cerebrum, assembly GCA_007224835.1. Taxonomy (NCBI): domain Eukaryota; kingdom Metazoa; phylum Chordata; class Actinopteri; order Cypriniformes; family Danionidae; genus Danionella; species Danionella cerebrum. Next base: position 856,229 of record SRMA01026062.1, read on the forward strand.
ATATTATTTAAAGTGTTTTAATTTATTTATTTGCATTTTCTCATTTAAAGGCAGGGCAAGTTTATTTGTCTAGCACATTTCGTACACAAGGTATTAAACAAAGCATAGAATAAAAAGAAACCAATAGAATATTGTTAAAAAGAAACAATAGAATGAAAATAGCAAGATTAGTAAGACGTATTGTTTAGCCAATTACAGATCTGATGCAACAAATTCGTTTTACCCGTTGCAGAGCACCGAATTTTCCGAAACTCCTTCTCCAGACAGTGACAGTGTGAACTCCCTGGAGGGTCACTCTGAGCCATCGTGGTTTAAAGACATCAAGTTTGACGACAGTGACACCGAGCAGCTTGGAGAAGAAAACGACTATGTCACGCCAAGTAGGTTTTGCATGACTACAAACATCCTGTCGCAAGCCTGTATGACTTTCAATGAATTGCAGTGTCTTCGCTCACAAATCTCCAGGCTCTGCCAGCCCCAGTAAAAGAACATCGGTCAGCAGTTTCCACTCGGCAGTTGACAGTGACTCAGCCGCCTCCATCAGCCTGAACATGGAGCAGGACAATGTCAATTTCCACATCAAGAAGCAGGCCAAGTACCCCCATGTGCCTCCTTACGCAGCAGAGCAAAAAAGTATGGAGCCCCATGACCCGTTCACCCCAGAAACCGACATCCATGCACCAAGTGAGGAGAGGCAGAGAGGCCCATTGGCCATCCTGGTTTGCCTCTGACTGCTTGAGCAGCACTAACTCACTGGCTGCTGTTCCTAACCCCAGCGAGCTGCCTCACTTGACTTGGTCTTGTCTTCCAGGAAAGCTTTCAAATGACTTTTTTCTAGCATTGTTGTATGATGTGATAGATTGAGAGTTTGATAGATTATGTCTATAAATGTAATGGATTAAAAGGTCACTCAGGGATCCATTTAACTTTTAAACTTCCATGATTCAAACTCAAACAAAGATTGAAGGCCAACCATTTCCAGAACAGCCGGGAGAGTCAAGGGGGCACCGTGGAACTAAACCACTCCCCCAGCCAAACCGAGCTTCTCACCCCATCTTTAATGGAGGGCAAATCCACCTTGCCGAGGAAACTCATTCTGGCCTGCTATATCTGGGATCTCGTTCTTTCGGGCATGACCCAGAACTCATGGCCATAGGTAAGGGCAGGAACGTAGATTGATCGGTAAATTGATAGATTTGTCAGGACGATCCGCTCCTTTTTACGACATCGGATCGATACATCGACCACATTACTGTAAAGGCATGACAACACCCCAAGATACTTAAACTCCTCCACTTGGGGCATTATCTTTCCACCTACTTGTAGGAAACATGCCACCTTTTTTTACAGTAAGAACCTGGCTGATGCTCAACCCAGCCATTGGGCTGCAAACCAAGGTCCTGGTCGGATGAAGCAAAAATGACCACTGCATCTGCAAAAGCAGAGATGAAATCACGTGGTCACCGAACTGTGGCCCCCTGCAGAAATTATCCTTTGCAGAAATCAATCATCTCAAAACATCTGACTTGATGCAACTGATGGTTTTAAGGACGGTTTGCTTAAGAATGGTTCAACTGGAATGTTTTAAAGAAATCTCTCAATGCAAAGTGAACTTGTTTTCATGGGCCATTGGTTTAGAGCTTGAAGGCAGTATTATCAGTGTTGGAAGCTCACTGGGGTTTGAAACAGAACCACTGTCTTGATTCGAAAACCACCTCTCAATAATATTCCAAACATATAATTAACATTTGAAGGATCATTCCTAACTTTAGCATGCTGTTGTGCATGCCTGAGTTAAGTCCTCTCAGCCTCACAGGATTCCCCTTCCTCATCCATTTCATTAATCCACTTAGTCATACTACCTTAAAAGCATGGCTCGCGGCTACATCACACTTCCTCACAGTTACACTAGTCCTGACTTCCACTTCCTCAAAACAACTAGTTTTTCCAACTATTACATCTGGCATGACCGTATGACAACTTAAGCCTTTTTACAATCCTAGATTTACTAATGTCCACTTACAAAATTTTTCTTGCATCCGATCTTTTTCCATCAGTGGAAGTCTTGGTCTCTGAAGATGGAGGTCAGCAGATATCCATCAGCGACGCCTTTATTAAAGGTACAAACTTCTTAGTTAAAAATGTACTTTTTTTTTTATTTATGTTCATTAATATGAGTAAAAATAATAAAATATACAATATTTAGAATATGTAAATGATTTAATAATAATGTCAACTATTTCTGTGTCTTTCAAAGGATAGAGGAAAATACTATGGTACTTTGTATTTAAATATCGTTTATATAGTACATTTGTCATACTGGTGATGTGTTTTTCCCTTAGAGTCTTTGTTTAACCGGAGGGTGGAGGAGAAAGCGAAGGAGATGCTCTTCACTCCTCTGGGCTGGCATCACAGCTCACTGGACCAGCTGCGAGAAGAGAACGGGGAAAAAAAAGCAATGGAGCGTTTACTGTACGCTTTAATGCAGATACTTTTAAAGAGAATATATTATACCATTTTCAAAGACTACATTTAGACACTTCTAGTTTTGCATGTCACATTTTTCGCAATAGTGAATGTACTATTAATCAAAAATAGCATCTTTGAATGAAGTCTTGTGTTTCCGCCATGCCCCATTCAGTGCAAAACTCTGTAGGCAGTCAGTGCTAATGTGCGAGACTTGATGTAATTGCACAAAAATACATCATGTAGCATTTTGTTGCCTTTTTTTAATTTCAAACATGATTGGTTTGTAATTGGGGTTTGGGCGCAGATTGGAGGACCGGAGTGTTTTGAGCTCCGAGAAAAAGAATACCAAGAAATATCAAATTCAGCTTTATTGGCTTGACAAAAGGGAATGTTTTGCCAAGGCTTTCAACAATATCAGTAACCAATATAAAAGTAATTAAAATACATACACATAAATACACATTATGATGGATGAATTTTTCAGCAAGAATATAAATAGCATTACACATGTGTATTTGATTAGGAAAGCACCCATAATGTAAACTTAAGAAAAGTAGATTTTGCACAATATATTTATAATTATATAAAATATAAAACTTGAGTTGTCCATGTTGATTCATGGTTAAATCTTTATAAACAATGCATTTTTAATAAATACTTAGATATCCCGTCTCTGATGTATTGTAACAAGAACTTATCCTTATGAACGTCATCTCCTCAGGTCTGCTAATCACAACCACATGATGGCGCTGCTGCAGCAGTTGCTGTACAGTGAATCACTGTCTCTTTCTTGGCGGGACATCATTGTACCTGTGGTGAGACAGGTAGTACAGACAGTGCGACCGGATGTGCGCAGCTGTGATGATGACATGGATATCCGTCAGTTTGTTCACATCAAGAAGGTGAGGTGGTTCCTGAATGCTCTTTCTGTGGTTGTTCAGTTTGGTTAATGGATGTTTGGTGTTTGATAGATTCCCGGAGGAAAGAAGTTTGACTCTACTGTTGTCAATGGTTTTGTTTGCACAAAAAATATTGCCCACAAAAAGGTTTGTAGTGGCTCAACGTTACGCAACAAAGGGGGTCACTGATGTTTGTGCTTACGGCGATGGGCTTTTCCCTACAGATGAACTCTTACATCAAAAACCCAAAGATCCTTCTCCTCAAATGCTCCATTGAGTATCTTTACAGAGAGGAGACCAAGTTCACCTGCATTGACCCAATTGTGTTACAGGTAACTGGCAAATTATGTCAGAAAAAGCCACGCCTATTTTCTTAAAACCACAAGTGACTTAATTTCTGTTTTCAGGAGCGTGAATTTCTTAAGAACTATGTACAGAGGATTGCAGATGTCCGACCAAACCTGGTGCTGGTGGAGAAGACTGTGTCCCGTATGGCGCAGGACATGCTACTGGAGCATGGCATTACACTCGTGGTTAACGTCAAACCGGTTAGTAGCTTCTCTGAAGCACTTTACAAGCATTGAAACATATTTGATGGAATCATTTATCAATTCTGAATGCTTTAAATGTACTTAATATTTCTATAATGGCCTCAGCAAGTACTGGACCGCGTGAGCCGAATGACTCAGGGAGATTTAGTCATTTCAATGGATCAGCTTCTTACAAAACCTCGTCTGGGAACCTGCCTCAAGTTTTACCTGCATTCCTTCCTGCTGCCCAATAGTAAGTCAAACGTCAGTCAGAATAAACAACGTAGATTCTCATCACATTTAACTTCATGGAACTTATTTTTCTTGAGAATGGCCATCACCTGTAGGAGAGTTTAGCAGAAAATGTAATTCACAATATGCATTTATTGTTATCTTTCATACACTTTATTGTTTGAATCAATAAAATGAAATCATTATTGTTCCAGCTGCGCCAGCTGAAATAAGTCTTTTTTTAGTTATGTTTAAAACACTGTTTGGTTTTACATGAATGTGTCTTACCAGGAAAACGTTACCATTCTCACTGCATGTGCTCCACTCTGAAGGTCAGTGGAGGGGGATCATGGTTTATGGTTGTTTTTCAAGAGCTGATTTGGGGATGGTCTATTAAAAATTAAAAAAAAAATATTTTTTGTAAATACAATGCTGTTACAATATGATTATTTAGCAAATATATTTACATTTTTGTGCATTTTTATGTTCACTTGCAAATGTTTTTCTTTTTTTAATTCGTTTTTCTCAAAAATTTATTTTGAGTGTGTAAATTATTGAGTTGTTTTGCAAAATGGTATCGACCTCTATTTATCCTATCCTGTTGCAGGGCAAGGTCCATAACAAATGAGTGAGTTTGATGTAGAGGAACTTTTCATCCCTTCATAGAGTTTCTACCTCAATTTGATAGAAACCTTTAGTCGGAGGTATATTTCTACCCCTTCTTAGCCCTTTGCCTTCTTTTTCACCTTCACATGAGGCATGTATTTTGAACTGAGGGGAAAGAGTCCTCTCAAAAATGCCATTTGAACAAAGGGGAAGGAGGCCTCTGTTACTAGAGATCACAACAAATGGATACGATGGCCGCCATCGTGAACAAATAGTAAATAAATTTCTCATTTTTAAAAATTTTAAAATGACAAAATTAATCATTTCCTGTTAGGTCTATATCCAATCTCCAATTGTCAGTAAAATCAATGTATCACAAAAAAAAGTTTTGTTTTTTTTTCAGGAATAATGCACCATTATTTCAAAAATAAAATTAACATTACACAATAGACTTCTGAATGGCAATCAAATTTTCGTTTTATTGTTCATATGTTTACAATTTTAACTCCCGAAGGGATTCATTTGCTGATCCTTCAGAGCCATTTGACTGATGAATACAGCTTTGTAGGGTTGTCCTTAAGTAAGAGTAATAGAACCCTTAAAATTAATAAATGTAAAGACTGCACACAAGTCATTCTTGCCTAACAGCAGTATCTGACAACACAAATGCATTCCCGAAATAAAAACCAACATTTCCAATGAGCATACTTCTATTCCTTGTGGAAACCTGCATATTAATTCTTGTTTTGACCAATTTCTGTTTGCAGATGAACTTAAATCCTTGATGTTTTTTGAGGGCTGTCCTCCTCAGCTGGGCTGCACCATCAAGCTTCGTGGTGCCTCCGAGTACGAGCTTGCACGGGTCAAGGAGATCATAATTTTTATGGTATGTGTTGCATACCACTCCCAGCTGGAGATCTCCTTCCTCATGGATGAGTTTGCAATGCCTCCCAGTCTGGCTGAGAGTTCCTCATTTCCATGTCTCCTGGAAAGCACCACTTTGGTGGAAGAGGACGAGATGGCTGGGGAACAGGAGAGTCTAGATAATGAGGGATCTACGATAGGAGATGACAATGTGACACTTCTACCTGAAGGAGACTTTGATACAGAGTTTTCAGAGGGTTTCAAAGTCCAGAGCCTGGAGCCTTCAAACTCAGAATCTTCCCATAAGGATAGAGAAAGCCCCAAAATGAATAAAAATGGTTCTCTTGCTTCTTTCTACAGAGGAGAAGAAGAACATTTAAAGACATCTACACCCCTTTCTTCCTTCTCTTCTGTTCTTCCTCAGCCAACGTCTCCGCCATTTTTGATTTCAGAATTAAAAGGGGTCACGCATGAAGTGATAAAAGAGGGAGATGAGGAGGAGCAGAGTAAAGAGCTAGAGGACACTTTGGTCCATCAGGACAGCTTAACCTCTGAGACCTCACTTGCCCCTGCTCGCCTCTTCAGGGATCCCTTACAAGATGACACAGGTCTTTTTGTGACTGAGCATGTGGATTCTTCCGATGACCGCCTGAAATCCATCTCCGCTTTATTCAAACAGGAACTCAAAGACATTATCTTGTGCATTTCACCCTTTATTACTTTCCGGGAGCCGTTCCTGTTGACACCTGCTGGACTGTGTTGTCCTAGCCGGGATTATTTCCCAGAACAGGTGTACCTCTCACCTTTACTGAATAAGGACTCAAAGGAACTGGATGGACGACGCAAGAAGCTGCTGCTAAAGGAGATCACGACGGGTTCTGGCAGCCAAGCCAATGGTACTGTGTCACAGCAGAAAACCCTTCAGATCCTGCCCTGCCACAAACTCACAAGTGCGCGGATAGCAGATCAGCTAGGTAGCAGTCAGGAGCTGGCACGCATGTTGGCGGACTACCGTGCCCGAGGAGGACGCCTTCTTCAGAGAGAAGGAATACAATTTCGTGAAGCGCCATCAGCGAAGGCAGCACCGGTAAAGGCAGACAGCGAAGAAGAAAAAGCGGCAGGAGCAACTGACATAAACTGGTCGAGCAAGGTGAGGATTTCATGATTTTTGGGATTTTTTTTTTTTTTTACAAAAAATAAAACATTCAAAATGATCACTTTTGGGAAGACTGTTGACTAAATCTTCAGCCTGATTCATCCACCACTCTGAATCGTTCTGAATATTCATGGAGTGAAATAAACAGAAATTATCACAGCGTGTGCACAATGAAGTATCATAAGGCTTTGAATTCCTAGTCAAATGCCAAGGATTCAGGAAAGGTCAGTAAAGGCATTGCGGCAAGACCCCTGAAGTTCAGTCAATACCAACTGTAGCAAGTCATAACCACTTCGACACCTATTATTGGTTCAGTTAGCAATCTAGAACCAGTTTTGTCACTTTTCTACACGACTCGACTAGATATGGCTCTACTAAACCAACTTTCTTTGTTTTTTATTTAATTATAGCGACATCAGAAAACCTTTTATTTAAAAAAGCTCTCACTGCGTCTTCTGTGATCAGAAAGGTTTCCACCTCTATGTTTGTCCATAGTCGAGTCATTTTTCTTTTTAAAAGTAGCACTGTAGAATTTTTACTAGCTATTTATGAAGCTAGACAAATACAGTGACTAGCCAGCGATCAACAGAAAGTTGTATCATGCTTTTTGTTCCAGTCAGAGAAAAAAAAAAATCATGTTTGTCCAATTTAGCCTGTTATTGGAACCACAATGGTAAAAATACTCATTTATGGCACATTTTGGTTTGGTTTGGCACACGTTTGAAGGGGTTTCCACTACTTTCCATCCTGAAAATCTGAGGAAATTCTTATGGCAAGGAGTAAGGAATCTATTGATTAGCATCCGGATGAGATTCCCAATGAAAATGCAGGTGAACAAAAACAAAATCTAACTGTTTCATATTATCCTGGGGAAACATGCCGCCAGAAATGCCTCTAAGGAAGTTTTAGGAACTTTAACAACACTACTTTCTGAAAGTTTCAGGGTGTTTTATCAAGCTCTTTTTAGTTTCTCGGTTCACCTCTAACACGATGAATCTGAAACTTTCCTGAATCCTCCAAATTCAGTGTTCAAAATAACAGTAACATGTTAATGCTGCACATGCTACAGCTGATGAATTATATGTATATATATCATATCTTTTTTTTATGTTGCAGTTGGATTGTTTAAATCCAATCAACCACCAGAGGCTCTGTGTGCTGTTCAGTAGCTCATCAGCACAATCAAATAATGCCCCAAACCCCTGCGTCAGCCCCTGGTAATGTGACAAAATTATAAATACATATTATGCATTGAAGTCTGAGAAAGTCCAATTTTAGAGGTAATTGCAACATTTGTTTCCAGGATTGTAACAATGGAATTCTATGGAAAGAATGACTTGACTCTTGGAGTTTTTCTGGAGAGATACTGTTTCAGGTGATTAAAAATCGTCTTTTGTTTACTTCCTCTTTTACGAGACTAAGTTCAAGCTACAGAAAATGCATGTTAAATACATCACAATTTTTCGATTTATTTAGACCATCCTACCAGTGCCCCAGCATGTACTGTGAGACCCCTATGGTTCACCACATCCGGCGCTTTGTTCATGGCAATGGCTGTGTCCAAATCGTACTGAAAGAGCTGGACTCTCCTGTCCCAGGTTACCAGCACACCATTCTCAATTACTCTTGGTGCCGTGTTTGCAAACAGGTAACACCAAGAACTTTGGGTTTGAACCAAATGGACACATGTTCAGAATATTAATCATGTGACCTGTTTTTATTCAGGTAACTCCGGTGGTTCCCTTGTCTAACGACTCCTGGTCCATGTCCTTTGCAAAGTATCTAGAGCTCCGATTCTATGGGCATCAGTACACCCGTCGAGCCAACGCTGAGCCTTGTGGTCACTCCATCCATAAAGATTATCACCAGTACTTCTCCTACAACCAGATGGTGGCTTCCTTCAGGTCTGCTTCTGCACGTCATAGATGTCTGGACGGTAAAAAAGTGCTGATGTTCTTTTGTTATCTATAGCTATATCACGGTGAGGCTGCTAGAGATCTGTCTACCTCCTCCGAAGATCATGATCAGGAGCCAAGGGCCATCAAAATCCCACTTGCAACAGGACCTCAAAGACTTCTCCCAGAAGTAAGAATTCCTGCTGGACTTCTTCCACCTTCTCTAGATGTTTCAACGGATTCTTCTTCTCTAGATGTTTCAACGGATTCTTGGTTACTTTGTAGGGTGACGCAGGTGTACTCGGCCATAGATGATCGCCTCACCTCCTTAAAAACAGACACGTTCAGCAAGACCAGGGAGGAAAAAATGGAAGACATGTTTGCTCAGAAAGATGTGCGTTTGGTTTTGTGCAAGTATATTAAATCCAAAGCATTAAGAGAAGCCCACCTGCTAATAATACATTTCTCCCATATAAGATGGAAGAGTCTGAGCTTCGGAGCTGGATTGAGAAGCTACAAGTGCGTCTGCAAACCACTGCACTGGACTCGCCACAGCAACTACAGGCTGTTCTGGAATCAGTGGTGGTTAAAAAGCAAGGGTTGTGTGAAACCTTGCAGTCTTGGAACAACAGGTGAGAACAGATCTGATGTAGCTATATGGATGAAGAAAAAGCATCTGCGCTCACAACAGTTTGCTTCGTCATCTTCAGACTTCAGGACTTGTACCATCAAGAGAAAGGCAGGAAACGTCTATCTGTTCCTCCCAGCCCTGGCCGACACAGACAAGCTACTGCGGATGAGAGCAAGGTCTGTTTTTTTTTAATTTGCAAATTCTATCAATTATAAAATGTGTAATAGGAAAAATACTTAGAATTGTATTTTTTGGTTGATTTCCGAGAAGAAAACAGGAAATGCATCACAACAGGAAGTTACAAGCTACATAAATAAAGTAGGAAACTAGGTCCTGGTCTTTTTTTTTACTCCTACAAGCTCTTCTTTCCCTTCTCTCCCTCCTCATCATCTTTGTCTCTCTTTTTCCTCAATGTAGCATGTGTTTAGCTGATAGCATTTTACAATGTTTAAGTTAAATAAAGTAGCATTTTCTATAAAATGTACTTAAACCTAGCTTTCAGAGTTTTCTTACTTGGTTCAGAATGAATATTCAGTAACACAAGCCTGTATCCCGTATTATTTGTGTGATATTCTCTTGGTCTGACTCGTCAGTAGCCTTTTACCAGGACTGCTTTTCGTTGTATTAATATGGTTTTTCCACTACTTTCACCTCTTTATATATAAATACACAAAAATTTTTTGGGGGGTGGTAAATTGGTAATATTGTACAACCTTTAAACTTAGAAAATGCCTGCGCTCTATTGTTGAAAATTTTTAAATCAAATAGTGAAATCAGAATAATTTCCAGAAGTTTTATTTAAGCTACACATGACTCTTTAACCCAGTCACGTGCAACTTAAAAAAAAAACTTTTGAAAGCTATTCTGATTTGAATATTTTATTTTAAAATACAGTTTTCAACAAGCTCATGTTTGACAGTTCCTTCACAGCCCTTTTGAAGGAACACTAAAATCCATTGGAAACGCAAGAAAACCATACTGAACCGAACAGCACTTTAATCAAAAATCTTTCGAAAAATGAAGTGGAGAAGATCCATTTGTACTAATGTAGACCCCAGTTACATTTCATGATCTGGAATATATTTTCTTATAGACTAGTGCTTTGGAGTCCTCTCCCCGTAATCCTTCCCCTGTGGTCACAAATGGAGAGAAAGGTGAGTTCATTTTGAGTGATCTGCATTAACTGCTGCATGCAACTCACTCACAGCTTTTTCTCGCAGAGGACCGTCATCTCAACACTTTTCCATCTACTGCAGCATCCTCAGCTTTACTACAGTTACCATCCCCAGCTGAACCATCTTCAGAAGTCATTTCAAGCGGACCGTCTTTCCCAGATCAGGACTCTGGTAGCATCCAAGAGGGTACATTTTTTTAGAACTCTTGTTCTTTTATTACAAAAAAGAAAATAACAGGATTTATGATTAATCTCGATCTTTCTTTTTTTTCTGTTTAGACCAGTTTGATGGGCACTTGCTTGGTTCAAGTGATAGTCAAGTAAAGGAAAAGTCCACAATGAAAACCATCCTAGCCAACTTTTTACCTGGCAATAGCTACAATCCCATCCCTTTCCCCTTGTAAGTTATGACACATTTACTATTTAACAAAGATGTTTTGCCACACCATTTTATCTCACTAGTATCTGATTGCAACCACGGAATTATGATTTTTTTTTTTTTATTAATTTGCTGATGAAGGGAAGGCCCTAAAACTCACCTAAACCTTATTTTCACTGGTTGATAATTTATAACTGTAATAATCAGATAATAATTTATCAAATGCCATTAGTTTCTAGAAGTAAAATAATTTGTATCATCACTCTTGTTTCCATAAATGTATTCATTTTTAAAAATGGTTTCAAAATGTATTATTTATTAGTCAACTTTTTTGTATAGATTTTATCAGAATAAATAATGCCATTTTTTTGTCCCATTATTAAGTTGGGTAATAGTTAATTGTCTATTTAACGGCTTATTTTATGTATACAATTATAAGAATTAACTTATAGAGTAGCTTCACTTTAAATCTTAATACTGTAAAAGATTGTTGTCAACTTTTGTACATTGTAGTGGACAGCTTATGATGGGAATATATAATAATATATTCCAGAGAAGACAGGAGAGTGCTTGAAGTCCAAATATTTACTAAGAGTTTCATGAATAACACATTACAGATATATCTGGGTGAACTAACTGCATTACACAACAGCAACGTGTGACAAAACTCCCGTCGCAATGCGTTACTTTTCACACCCCTCCCTGGTGACCTGGTTTTATATATGCTCTTAAAAACGCAAATTAGTTGGGGCGTAGTTCCATTTGCGTCTGGAGTTTTGGACGTGAGCCGTTCACTTCCTGTAATGGTGGACTGCCTTAATCCTCTGCACAGAGAAAAAGGCACTCGGGGTGATAACACAGGTCTATAAAAATATCCTATTGATTAAATTCAAGTAACAAAAGAAATACACAATTATCACTCATTTATTTTTCAGTTTAATATTACACTTAATACTCAAATAATTATAACATAATACACCACATAATTAGAGAAAATGAAACTGTTGGGAGATACCTAAATTATCCTTCACTTATTGTTACAGTAAAATTCATATTATGAATTCTTTTTGTGAAGTTATAGCAAAAATAAGCCAAATTTACAGGTATATTTTTTTACAAAACTACATTTGACCAATGGAAATGAAGAGGAGGTAGAATGACTCTTGTATAGACCGTTTAGTCTGTAAACGATGATGTTACGTGTGTGCAACCATCTTGATTACGAAAGTAACCACAATCAGACCCTACTCGACTATTTAGAATCATATTGTCAGATATAGAACAGGAAGTTACATCACAACAGGAAGTTACAAGATGCAGGACAACTATGGTTTTGCCTTTTGCTCTCCAGATCCTGAGGGAGGCATCGAGCTGGCAGCCCCTTTCCCCCTCCATCTTCTTTGTTGTCAATGCAGCATGTTTAATTTACTAGCATCTTTATTGTTTTAGCTAAATAAAGCCATGTGTTCTGTTAAATCTTCTTAAACCTTGCTTCCAAAATCTGGGTTTTGAATTAATGTTCAATAACGATGTTTAAAAAAAGTATTTATTTTCTTACTGTTTAGTGACCCAGACAAGCACTATTTGATGTACGAGCATGAGAGAGTTCCTATAGCTGTGTGTGAGCGAGAGCCCAGCTCCATCATCGCCTTTGCTCTCAGGTACACTCTTGCCATGCACTAAAACATATATTAAATTGACTAAATACTTAAATGAGTAAATATTGTTTATATATACGTTTAAAAAATGATAAAGTTAATCATGTGATGCAAGTGTGATGCAGTGACGAACAAAACTATATTTTGCAGCATTTTTTACGACTATTTGATAATGGAGTGTATTTTATATGCACATTTTCACGATGCGTCTATTTTACTTTTTTTAATCCAAAATGTGTGAGCTAATTAAGTAAAATTAACTTGTTTTCAAATTGATTGTTGTCAAACCACCAAACAGCTCAGCATTTTTATACTGAATATATGTTATATATAGGTTCATGCAGTCTTTCATGTTAAGACCAGAATTGAGTGAAATATTTTAATTATTCTGCTGTTTAAATGTATTTGCAATTGTTTAATTCGGTAGATTTTGGTGTAATTTAGTGAGAAAGTTTTGGTTACGGTTAATACAAGTTATTTTTATGCCTAGTCTAAATCTGAGCTCGGTTACTTAACAAAAGTTGTACATATTGTTCTGTTGGAACCTTCCAGTTGTAAAGAGTATAAAACAGCCCTTGAAGAGCTTACAAAGTCAACTGGAAAAATTGGGGGTGACGACTTAACTCAGGGCATCAGGTAACCCCTTCATTAGTTGAATTTTCATTGTAGACGCTGATAAAGAGCAAACGGACTTCACTTCCTCTTTTTCCCCAGTGCTGTAGAGAGTAGAGCAAAGAACAGTCCCGCCAAACCCATGGATGGCAGCGTATCCCAGCTGAGCCGGGGCAGTGTGGACGCTGATCCACTCAGTAAGTCTGACACTCCTCTAATTTGGTTTGGTTGGGAATTGCCTGTTGGACTAAATCTTATCTCTTTTGCAGAGGAACCTGAAAGTTCTGACAAACTTAAGAAGCAGACAGGGAATCCACACATTGAGCTACGTAAGTATTAGGAGTTTAATTGCATGACGAAAGTCTTCATTAGTGGTATTAGCTCAATATTATCAACCATATTCTCCACGACAACTTTGTGCACCATTGCGTTTGATTTTCTGCTCACTTTCGGTTAAAGCTCAAATGGTAGTCTAGCTGTAATGCTAGGTTATGATTAGACCTGAAGAAAAAAACCTGGCCAGAAAAAAAAAAATCACACACTCTAATCCTTTCTAGGAGCATTTCAATAAGTTTCTGCAAAGTTTCTCACAAGATTTATTTCTATCTAGTCTATCACCAAGATCTTGCATTGATTATAGTAGATCCTTCTCAATCACATCCCAAAGTTTTTAATGGGGTTAAGGTCTGGACTCTGTGGTGGACAATCCATTTTTTTAATGTTTGAGATGTTTCTAGAGAATAATTGGGATGCAGTTGTATTTGAGTTGATAGAGAAAGACACTCACCTGACTGCTGATGAAGGAGGTTCAGATCCTTCAGTGATCTTCCTGGAGCTGTTTGCCCATCTAAACTGCAAAAATTGGGCTAGGGAGCTTAGTTAGGGAGGGGATTGAGAACCTTTGGTCATGCTGTCGGAGCTCTAGTGTGTGGAGAACCTTCCAGAATGAAATGGAACTCTCCAACATTCCACTGATCTGACTTATATTATAGAGTGGACAAACAGAATCTTGGTTGAATTGTCTGAATTCTCTGGTCTTGTGAGACAATTGTTGAACTTTTTCAGTGAATACTAAACTTTATGTTTGAAGTCTTTTAGTTAAGCACAGTGGTGGCAGAGTCATGCTGTGGTTTGGATTGAGGCAAAGATGAACGCAGCAATGTACAGACACATCCTAGTTTAAAACCTGACCTCAAACTGAAATTTAAGCCTTTTGAATCTACATTTTTGTATCCCTATAAAATACAAATTTTCTGTTACAGAGTTTTCAGACGCAAACGCAAAGTTCTACTGCCGGATCTACTATGCTGAAGAGTTCCATAAGATGCGGGAAGTGATAATGGAGAGCACAGAGGATGATTTTGTGCGATCTCTCTCCCACTGCGTCAACTGGCAGGCTCGCGGTGGGAAGTCTGGTGCTGTTTTCTATGCCACAGAAGGTAAAAAATAAAGAATGTTTGCTTTATGGGTCATCTGTATGTGTATGGTGTGTTGGATGCATAATAATAAGCATAATGTGTCTCTTCAGACGATCGTTTCATCCTAAAGCAGATGCCCAGATTAGAGGTCCAGTCCTTTTTAGACTTTGCGCCCCATTATTTTACTTACATCACAGGAGCAGTGCAGCAAAAGGTACACTTTATTCACCATTTGTCGTGTTTTCCATAGCTTTACACCACGTATTGTTCTTGCATCTATCTGTTTCCCAGCGGCCCACAGCACTTGCTAAGATTTTGGGAGTGTTCCGTATTGGCTACAAGAACTCCCAGAACAATACAGAGAAGAAACTGGATCTCCTAGTGATGGAAAATCTTTTCTATGGAAGAAAGATGGCACAGGTACTGCTTTTATGACTTAAAACGAAATCTTAATGCAGGTTTATTAAAACAAAAAAAAAAACTGTGTCTGTCGAGGTGTTTGACCTGAAAGGATCCTTGAGGAATAGGAATGTGAAGACAGATCAAGCGAAGGAGAGCTGTGAGGTGGTGCTTCTGGATGAAAACCTCTTGAAACTCGTGCATGACAACCCCCTTTACATCCGCTCTCACTGCAAGGCCATTCTGCGTGCCGCTATCCTCAGTGACGCTCACTTCCTGTCTAGTCATCTCATCATAGATTACTCTCTGTTGGTGGGCCGAGACGATTCCACAAACGAGCTTGTTGTGGGGATTATAGGTAAATTGAATATTATGATGTTTTAAATGTTAATGTTTTGATTTGTGTTTGATAAAACTCGTGTTTTAAAGATTATATCAGGACATTTACGTGGGATAAAAAGCTGGAGATGGTGGTGAAATCTACTGGGATTCTTGGAGGTCAAGGTAAAGTTGTACAATAACTAGTCCTACCAGAAAAAAAAAACAAAAAACTATAAATGTACATCTCATTTTTAGCTTTTGTGTTGTTGTCTGTTCTGCTTAGGTAAAATGCCCACAGTGGTATCACCAGAGCTGTACCGTGCACGTTTTTGTGAGGCCATGGACAAGTATTTCCTCATGGTCCCTGACCACTGGACTGGTCTCGGACTCAACTGCTGATGTTACTGTAGGGATCTTCTGCAATACTTTGGCATGATTTATGGGAAAACCATAGCTGGCCAATCTGGACCAGTCTTTTTTTTACTGTGTGTGCAAATTGACTGAAACTGATGTGCCAAGGAGAGGTCCATAATGCTCACGGAATGACTGAATTGAATTTTTCTTGATATGCAATTGTGGTTGTTTATAACCTCTTAACTGTGGATTATGTAAATGTTTGTACTGTACAGAGATATGTAATTAAAGATTATTAATACTAAGGTTTCAGTCTTTTGAGATCAAATTTCAATGTCATTTAAGATGGTATACCAAAGCAGGGTTGCTGAAAGAGAAAGCAGATACATATGGTGTCCATTAGGGGTGTAACGGTACGCTAAAATTGTATTTGGTTCGGTACAGTGTCTTGGAGAGTTCGGTTCGGTTCATTCGGTTCGGTACAAAACAATAAGAACTTACATATTCTTTATTTTGAAAAGCTGCCAATACACAATAGAATTCTTGCATAAAATAAATAAAAGTGACACATTTGGGTGATATTTTAAATAAATTGCACTCTTTATAAAGAAAAACACATTTTATTAAATAAAAAATGAAATACTACAACTAGTTAGGACCTGAAAACTTTTAACACTAGCAACAGCTTCAGCTTGTATATCAACAAAACTAACTTTTCAAGTTTTAGGCTAAAAAGATTAACCTATCCACATTTTCTGAAGAGAGCATAGATCTGGTTATAATATCTCCAGAAGTAGAAAATGTTAGATGTGTTGTCTGCCCGATCTCCGTGGAACAATGTTGGCATACAACTTTAAATTTATCCACTCGTCTATCCCCGTTATGTATTTTAACAGAGAAGCCAAAGGCGAGTTTCCGCACGGACGCTATTGAGTGTCGCACAGTAGAGCTGCACGTCACTCAATAGCGTCCGTGCGGAAACTCGCCTAGGAACATGGTTCCGCTGCGCTTAATATCGCGCTAATAATACATTTATATTATTTAATACAAATACCGAATACCGAAACGGTACGCAAGTGTACTGAACCGAACAGGCCGTACCGAAACGGTTCAATACATACCGTGAACCGTTACACCCCTAGTGTCCATTGGTAGAATGGTTTCTCTTTGCCTGCTTTTAATAGGTTCATCTGTAATCTGTGATTTATAAAATACTCTTCCTAGCAGCAAAGGTTAACAAAGCTACTAAAAAGGTAGAGTGGAGTATATATAAAGAACCCTTTAAATGTATTTTGGAAACTGACATGTCTGGATTATGAAATGAAAGTTAAATTTAAACCATTTGATCTATTGCATCGACGGAGCACGGGATGGTGGCAACTGTGAAAGTGAAAGGAGTACAGGTGACATTAGGACGGGGTATGGAGTGGAGGTATGGAACTCTGCATTTTTTTTCAAAAGAGCACACACACAGCATTGAACAAACGCAACCAAAATAGTGGGCAGCCTGGGACCAGTGGGGGAACTGGTGTCTTGCTCAATGGCATAGATGGGGGAGGGTGAGCTCCATTTCATCAGTGCAGTGGGGGATTGAACCAACTTACTGATCACCAGCCAATTTCCTTATCCACTGGTCCACAACTACCCAGTTAATTAAATATAATAATACCAAACTTTGATGGATTATAAATATTTTATACACTAAATAAACTTTTACAGTAAATGTACCGCTTCCTATAATACTTTTTTGTTATGAGTGCATTTCACCAACCGTAGATCAATCAGGGAAGTGTATGGGGAATTAAAATGCAGGAGTTAAAACAGCCATTAAAACACATAATTAAGATCAATAATGCAAAAAAAGTATTTCACTAGTTCACCATATTGTCAATTAGCCTGGTGACGCAAGGTAGTAGGCGGAGTGTGCATGAAAAGCCTCTAGAGCAAGGGAACGCCCTGAGACCGCTGATGGGTAAAGGGAGGAGGTGGGGCGCTTTTTGATATTGGCAACAGACAGCAGATACCTGGAGCTATAAATCGCTGGTCAATGCTTAGCTGGACGGCTAATTAACATGCTCAAAACACCAATTAATGCATTAAAAAAACGCATAAGGTGAATAGAATTTCACCCTAAAGATATAATTTGAAGTTTTGACATACCATCAAAGTCTGTATTCTTAAATTTCCCATAGAAAACAACCGAAATTGCCATTTTAAAGCTGCAGAGCTTTTAAATAACCAAATGACACTCCATACGATTATGTTAAAACATTTTATGTTAAGACCATTTGTAAACAGGAACTGAGCTGATAGAGAACCATGAACACCAGAATGAGGGAGAAAACAGAATGAGATTGTCGTCCATTACAAAGCTTTTTTTCTCACAAATCCACTGTAATACTGTTGAATCGCATTGCTCTTCACTGGCCCATCAACCTTACATCAAACCTAAGAAAGGAAATGGTTTTTGTGGCAAGAAATCCTTTTCTGAACATCAACTCTATGAGTAAATATGTACAAAACCATTTCTTCCATTAAGGGAATATATCCATAAAAGGTGTGACCCAGACACATCTTCAAACTCGTATTACACTCCAACACACCCCTCACAAACACACATAATCGTACAAAATGCAGAACAAGGCACTGGACACTGGCACATTGTGGACAAAGGCAAACAGTGGAGCTTTAAATGCTGGAGAAAATTCACTAAACACTAGTGGAAAACCAGTTTTATATCATCAATAGAACCTCAAAATGAAGGATAAATAAGAGCAGTTCACTTATGTGATCAACATTAAGTAAAAGGTTCACCCCAAACTGCTAAATATTACCGATATTTTATTTCAAATTTCACGTGTAGGTTTCAAACGGGCATTTATGAATTTTTATTTTGTTATAAAACATAAAAACAGCTTTTACAGAATTTGCACTAAAAAATTATTTTGTTTTTGTACAATTTTATTAATGTTGTGGAATTATTTTGTAAATAAGAAGCTTTGGTTGTACAAAAAATTATATCAAGCGTTGGCACCAAAACGTTTTAAATATCATTTATTAAAGCAAACAGTATAGAAAAAAAAAAACGCTCAAAAAGTCCCCTGCATAAGAGTTAATGAAGAAAAGAGTGTGAATATTATTCATGTTTTAGCATTTTCTTCCACAAAGTTGTCATTTGTAAACTTGAAAACAAATGAAAACTTTGAAAAGACTGTAATGTATTTGGAAATTGTTACTGCTACAGTACTGTGTATTGTGCCTACAATCGTGGGTAATGGTGGCGTTTTAACATTTTGGGTGAACAATTCCTAAATATAAGTGCATACAATTGAAGTACCATTGCTATGTTAATAAATAGCAGTACAAGCTTGAGAACATCCTGGTAAAAATATTTGAAATAAATAACATTCCAATTTCGGACGCAAATTTTCAACCGGACGCAATATTTCTTGGTTGAGAAGGAGCGACAACACGATTGACTCATCAGGAATCGATTGGTGCACACTGGGCATGCAGATGACATGGTGGCTCTCTTGGGAAACACTGAGTTAATAATAATTTCTGAACACATTAAATGTAAAATCCTGTGTAAAGTACTGGCTGGGGGTACTATGGGTTCTGTTTGTAGAGTTCAAAACCATGCAAGTGTCTTAAGTTGTCTAAAGGTCTAGGGTCTTATTTCATATGCTATAATTACTGTAACAAGCATCTATTTCAATGGAACATGAAATGTAAATGAAATACCCTCCCCCATCCAACCCCCTGTTAAAACCGGAATGAGACATGCACCACTCGTCAGCAGATCTGCTTTATAAGTAAAAGTTAAATGAACGGAAACGTTTGGAACTGATTACATACTACATAAATTCCCGTTACCGTAAAACATTACCGTTCAAAGATCTGGGTATACCTTCTCATCACACCTAAACTAAATTAATTATTCAGAATGGTAAAAATAAAAGATCGATTAATGTTGGGGATGAGAAGACCTGTAGTTTTTTATATTCCTTAACTGTGGTATAAACAGTTTGTTTAATTTTGAACAGTTTTTCAGGTGTATGTCTACCAGGGCTAGCTGATGAATCCGAGTTGACCACCCCTCCAACCTACGCTCAAGGTATTCCCACATCAACTGCAAGGGTTTAGATACAGAGACTAACCACTCTACTGAAGTCATAACCACTGGTGCAGTGGAGATAAATGTGCATTGGGTCCTTACCCCGATGCGGAACTGAACCAGTTACCAAATATTTGACTGGTAGTGTACAATGAACTAATTTTAAATCCTACAGTTTTGGAGGTTAATGAAATGGAAGGGGTGTAACAATATATTCTGTTACAATATATTGCGATACAAAAAATGTGACAAAACGTAGCTACAGGGAGACATTGTGTATGAGCTTCACTGTGAAAAACTGAGAGAAACAGGAAAACGTATGTGAAATATGACAAAATGTATAAAACCATATGTGAAAACAACGTATGAGAGACATCATGATCTTTCATTTACAAACTTTGTCGCTGACCCCTAGAGGCCTGGATGATTCACATTAAACTAGCTTTGCGGTTTAACTTTTATTTTCCACAAACAGTCTAAATATTTCATAAGTTTCAGTAAAATTCAGTGGTTTAATTTACATTTTTTTTTATATATATTGTGATCCATATTTTATCGTGGATGTAATATTGTGATATGCATCGTATCGTGAGAAGTGTGTATCAATTACACCCCTATAAAATGGGTTTGTTTTTTCTTTTTCTAATCGAAAAAGTCTACATGTGTGAACCCAATGGACCACACACTACTACACTATAAAGCAGAAACACAAATACCAGCAAACCGATAAGTTCTAATCATTTTTCTCACATTGAACATTGGTTTTTGGTCAAATTCCAACTAATTCCAACTGTCTTGGAACTTAAGCACGTCCGGAAAAATGGGCGCAGGGGTCTATGTTACTCTGTATTTTATTCCATCATCTGGTAATAATGAGCCAATAGTCCAAAAACTCCTGATTGGTCCTGAATGAGTCAAGGTTCATCTTGTGCTTAAACAGGGGATGTGCTTTCAAAAGTCCACCGCTTATCATGAACCACACCTTTCGTTATCGTACTTCAAGTCACTCAACATTTGGCAATCTCAGACATGCTGAGCTAAAGTGATCAAAATGGCTTTCATAAATTTTCTGTGCAAACCAGTGAGGCAGAACCAGAGTGTACCATGTGTTCCATGTCACATGATCTTCAGAGACTATGCTCCGTAGTTAAAATTATGTACAACTGTTAAGATTCATGACAAAATGTGCTTTAAATTTAGAATAGGCACCTCTAGAAAGAGCCAGCATCAAAAAGTCTCAGAGTCAGAGTCGTTTTCAGTGGTCGTCCCTTCGCTGGAAGGCCCAGAAGGATGTCTCTTACTCTGCGAGCCTTGGGTACTCTTGGGCAACGATTTCAGCAGGGTGCCTGGGGATGGAGCTCCAGAGCTGCAAGGGGAGCAGAAAGGCATCATGGTAGCCAGAATGAGAGCCAGGCAGTCGGCCACTTCCCTGCTGGGAGCGCAAGCCAGAGCAGGGCTGAGACCTGCGGGGAAAGACAGCCAAAGCCAGAGGGACAGGAAGCGGAAAGAGGTAAAGGGGAGGACGGAGCAGTGGAACAGTGGTGGGAAGGTGATGGATGAAAGCAGCATTCCATTAGTGCCTTAATCGACGGGCAGCCAAACACAAGGTGAGGAGGCAATGAATGACACTTTCTGTGATTTAAAACACAGATGCATCCATGGCTGCTGTGCCACTAACAAAAATTGCTTGACACAGAGACTGCAATGAAGAGAAAAGACAACAAACTGCTTCTCAGTGGGCACCTAGTGTCAAATTGACGTCAAAATGTTCTTTTGTTCAAAATTGTTCTTTGACTACCAAAAATACCCAGGTAAAAAATAAGAACTAGCTTTAGCTATCGCTCACACGTGATGAGTTACGAACCATGAGTAGACCAATCAGGGTTCCAGGCCCACACACCGGCCATTACTGACCCTAGCTGCAGCAAAAACACTACATCTGATGTCTTACCAATACATTATGTGCCAGACTCAGAATATGTTTGGCATTCGTTTTCGAAGTCGATACGTAACCCTTGGGCAGGGCATTTTCAAAACAACACCTTGGCCAGTGATTTCAAAATGTGCAGTTACAGGAAAACGGTGCTGCGTTTTTGTGTGGAACAACAATGCAACAGTCCAGATTGTCAGAATAACTGGGTATGTGTAGACCTTTGTGCCAAATGAATGACAGGCAAATTCCAAACTTGATGACTGGGATTGATCCAAAAGTTCATTTTGGTCCAAGGGTCTTTTTGATTTCAGAGGGGGCACCCCCTTGTCAAGTAAAATGCAATGATTGCTTCTGAACACAGATTTCAAACTAAACCACAAATTAAATCAAGTTTCTATCTGTTCACGATCATATTTCTGATGTGCTGCAGAGTTGATGCTGCTGCTACTTCTGATATATCATGTTGCATGTCCTTCCAGTTTTCCTCTGGAAAGCGACTGGTTGACATCAATCAAGTGTAATAAGCAAATGCAGAAAATAAATGTAATATTTTGTCATATTCATTTTAGTATCAAGGTTAATCAGCAATTTTGATGTCAATTGGATATTGAGGTACCCACTGGGTTTTGACAACCATGCTGAGATTAAATTTCACAGAGCACGCACCATTCTCGTCAAGAACCTGAACACTGGCCCCTCGAGATAGCAGCTCCTGCACAGTCTGCTTCAATCCGCTGCGAGCAGCCAGGTGGAGGGGTCTGCAGATGGGAATGATTAACATTTACAGTATGTCTGCAGTGGATTGAAGCTAGGGATGAAAATGAGATTCGAAGGTTCAAGTGAATAGGAAAATATATGTATATATTTATTTATTTATTTTTTATTATTACAATTTATATTAACATTGTCTCAATAAGTCTAAATAAAACAAAATACAGGTCACTACTTAGAGATTTTATGTAAAGCATTCACAGATGACCTGTTAATTAAGAGCTTGGCTCAAACCATGATAAAGGCAATTTTTTTAAGTGCAAAAAACAAAACATGCCTTTCACCAATCCACAGTAAAAAATGTTATCACATGACTTCAGTGTTTTCTTCTTTTTTAGATATAATGGATTTATAGCATTATATGGAACATTTTAAATTGTCTGTTTAATAAATAAAAATAAAAACTGATTACAAAAAGATATTCAGAAGGTGATTATGATCTGAACAATGACATGTTTAACTAGATGGATAAGGTTTGTGCACAAACTTTAATATTGGCTCGTAAAATACCATTTAAAAGTATTTTATTAGCAAAATGGTTGCCAAGGAAGAATTTTGGTTGCTATGGAGGAATCGGTGACATCATGAAAGGTTCCCAATCCCAACATGAGCGATATAATCCAAACCCCATGTCTCTATTGTTTTATTTTAGTGAGGTCGATATATACAGAAATGGTTGCTATGGTAAACAGTGTGGTTGCTATGTAGGAATCAATGACATAATACTATGTTACCTTTTTTCCTATAAGTTATATAAACCAACCCATATGTCTATCATTTACCAAAGCTGAGATGGCAAATTTGGTTGCTAGGGTAAACGGTTTGGTTGCTAGGGAGTGTTTTTGGTCAGACAAATGTTTAATTTGTTACTAGGATTAGTATAATCAAGTGGACATTTCTCTGTGATGTTTCAATGACCATTATAAATCAATGGTGAGTATTTAACCCCTACTAGAATACTTTTGCACAGTGATTGGTATCTTTTGCACAGACTGATAACCTCCACAAGTGTGGTCTGTTTGAAGTTTATGTGAGGATCTCAACTTGAGTTATAGTTATACAAAGTCAGACCTCTTTTGATACCTTGAAAAGCTTTGATGATTGTAGCTTGAACAGTCTACAAGTTTTTGTCCCAAGCTTTTGTTTTACAAAGCAACATAATAATGTGTGTACATTTAGACTATATAACTTAAAACTTGAGCTGTTCATTTCTTTCTACAAATAAATCAAAACCTAAAGTAACGGAGGGAAACTCACGTTTGCAATGCAGCATTTGTAACAATGATGGCAGAATCTGGAAGTTTTTTAAGAATGAGCAAAGCACACTCCTCCATTCCCTGGAAAAATAACAAAAACCTCAGCCTGCGAAGGATAACTACAACACTGTAAAAACAACACAGCAGCTGATTTCTATGGAATAACCGGCTGTTCTTACATTTGTGCAGGCCAGGTGCAGAGCAGTGTTGCCCTTCTGGTCAGTCAGACTGAGGTTGACATGGTCAGCATTGAGCAGAGCCTCTGTATAAAACATACACCCAAAACACTAATGTTTCTTTAACATCAAACAGAACCTCAACTATTAAAAAAAAACGTTTGGCAGATGCATACCAACAACCTCAACTCTTCCTTTCTCTGCAGCCATAATAAAGGCACTCCGCCCTGATTGGTCAACTTCATCCACTAATGCATTATGGGCCAGGAGAATCTGCACACATTCCAGGTGTCCAGCGAATGCAGCAGCATGGAGAGGTGTTCTGATAAAGGAGATACAATTATTCATACACTCATTACCATTACTTCAATACTAGACTAAATTAGCATTTCCTGAAGGAAATGTGTTAATGACAGTAGCTGGCACTGCTACGGTTGGATTCAACGCTAATAGTTCATCATTGTGATGTGTATGTTGAGTGATCTGTCAATATTTCATTATTATATCTTATGTAATCATCTTGAAAATCTGAGCTATATGCCCCAACACAAAGAAGTTGAGATGGAACAGGTGTACAACTCTCTAAGCTAATGCCTGTTTTAATTACGTCCCAGACTTTGTGTGCAAATGGACTTAGTTTTGCGAGTACAGTGGCCGTTCCAACACCATCACTATATACAGGGTTGTATTTTCTTTTCAGGTTGACAATTATTACGATTTTGAATACACTGGATAATTAAAAAAGAAATCTGTTTATTAAGATTAGATGTAGACATCCTTGGTTTGTAATTTCAAAAAGCGTGATTAAAACGTCTTTTGAACAGCTTTGACAGATCGAGTTTCACAGCAATACAAATGTACCACCAACAGCATAACTTGACAACATTAGCTTAATCACAGACCAGTTCACTGTGAATTTTATTTTTTTATGGCTTTATTAAAAAAAAAAGGATAGTATTGAGAGAAGCGGGGGAGGAGAAGGTAGAGAGAGGGGGAAGGATGAGGATGGGTCTGACGACGCATCATCCACTATACCATGAGTCCAGACAATTGTTTTTATGTTTAATTGGTTGATGTAATTATTATTTTCTTTTTTTAAATCTAACAACACTAACAACTTTGGTTTGGTACATACTTCCTTAATTTTTTTAAATTTTAGACTTGCAATCCAGAACATTTCAAATTAAAAAAAGACAGAAGCCTTTTCTTCCTTGATGTGATCAGTGAGTTTGTAGTGTGGAAAGATTGTGTCCAATCAGGTTCTTCACGCTGCCCTGCTCATCTATTTTTACGGAAATAGCCTTTTATTGATTTTATTTGAACAAAAAGGACAGTGGAGAGTGAGGGGGAGAGAGAACGGGAAAGACGACGGGGTGTGACGCATACCCATGTCGCCCGGCAAAACAGCGCACATATGTCCTGCACGCTACCCACTACGCCACGCCTTAGAACTTGTAAAGAATGTTTTGATAGTACACCCTCTATTAGCAAATACATGCATATTGTTTATTTACCTTCCCTCATCACAAAACTTGAGGCCCTGTCCACACGTACCCAGTTATTTTAAAAACGGGTATTTTTCTGCTCAGTTACGCTGTCCGACCACACGTAACTGCAGCACTGTTTTCAACTGAGCATTTTAAAAAATGCTGGCCATGGTGAATCATTTTTGAAGCGCTCTGCACTTTTGGTCCATGTGCACAGGATAACCGGAATAGTATGTGACAGGATTACATGCGCATGTTTCCCATCTTGTGTTTTTCCTCACACAGTGTTAAATAATAATTTTTAAAAAGCCAATAATTGACTGCCATCTGTTGCTTTCAATAGTGTTTGAGTGTCCATGTCGATGTGTGTTTTTTTTTGTACATGGTGTGAGAAAAAAAAACCTGTTTTCAAGACCAGGGAGGCGTGGACATGGCCTTAACCTACCTGCCTTTGGAGTCTTTGCATGTTACAATCTTTGATCCCATGGCTTCTAGCAAAAGTGAGGCACATGCCTCATGATCACGGACCCTGAAAGACAGAGGAGATAAATGTAGAAAAACATAAAAAGATTAACAGAAAAGAGTGATCCAGCAGCAGACTTACACAGCACAATGCAATGGAGTAAAGGGATTCCCATCAAACTGGCAAACGTCTTTTTGTTCCAGTATGACCTCAACACAGCCTTCATGACCTACAACAAACACACTTTATTAAAACGCATTGCAGAAAACAACATTCTGAATTAAGAGTGCAACTAACCGTAGTAACAGGCATAGTGTAAAGGTGTGTAACCCTGGTTGTCTCGTAAAGGGGGGAAAGGGGGTTCAGTGTAAGCGATATTGAGCAGCTCACTCAGCCATGACGCATGACCTCGGGCTGCAGCCAAATGGATGGCTGTCCGGCCCCTACCATCACCCAGAAGCACCGAAGCCTCAAGATCCAACAGGGACTGAACACACTCCTCTTGGCCACACAAGAGCTGAGAGAGACGAGGGTCACATAATCTTTACTGTTGACAATGGTACATTTTGACATGAAAAATATATGCAAATGAATTAAAAGTGGGTTTTTTTAACAAAACATTAACATTTTATTACTAAAGAAAACATTCTTTAACATTTGCTGAGATTTTAAAGCTAACCCCAAGATGTAAAGCAGTCTGCCCATGATGATCAGCCAAATCCACAGTGGCCTCGCGCTCCAACAAAAGAGACACAACATCAACATGACCCCCCATCACTGCCAGCATGAGAGGGGTTCTGTAAATAGAACACATTTACAACCTCTAAAAGAATTCTGATTAAACTTCAAACTCAGTTTTTGCTCAATTTAAAGTTACCATATTAGGATGTGATTTTCCTCTAATAGTGATTACAGTATTTTAAGTAACTAAGCTGTTACTAGATTTACTCACTGTCCCTGAGAATCCGCTGTGTCCACCAGATCTGCATTATCAGAGTCTTCCAACAGGAGGCGCACACATGATGTGTGACCATTCATTACTGAAAAGCAGAGGGAAATCTGGGTCAAAAATTATTATATATTAATATACATTTTTACTGAGCTGTTTTTGTTGAGGTAAAATGCTGTTTTACAAAACCACTGACAAATGTTAAAGATTTTTTATGATATCCAATAGAATCATGTGTAGAATTCCCTGTACCAGCAAAGTGGACGGGTGTTCGTCCTCGGATGGCATCTCTACTTCTTGGCGAGGCTCCATGGTTTAAAAGTGTAAGAGCACAGTCTGTGTGGCCCCTGAGAGCCGCGAGAGCCAGTGGAGTCCGACCCAACTCATCACTCTGATCCACCTCACAGTGACCCTCCAGGAGCACTTCCAAAGCCTGTGAGTGACCGTGGTAAGCCTGGAGGCACATACAGAGACCACATTTCTTATCACATCTTTGGTACTCTTATTCTTCCAACATTGCATATGCCCCAAAACCAATCAGCTTTCACGTTCAAATTTACTAATGCATCATAATTTGTAGTGTACTGGAGAACACTCCATTTTGATTTACATTTATTTTGCCATGCGCAAGCTATTCACAATGGATATGACAACAGAAGTCATTTCCCTCAGTATAATCTTTTTACTATGGAGGAATGGACTGTACACTATGGAGTAACCAATAGCAACATAGAAAATATAAATATTTAAGTCAATTCAACATCATATTAGCCTTACGATAAGACAGATGGAGATGGAAGACAAAGAAATACAATTTCTAAGAGGAGTTAGAGTGTAACATGAGCAAAGGTAGCCATTTTTAAAGATTTTATCAAAATAGACGACTTCCTGTCAATTTTGGAAACGCAATCTATAAAACTAAGTCTTGGTAGCCCACACATGTGCCAAGTTTCATCGTGACAAAATGAACCTTAACCTTATGCTGAAACACGTTAGATGGTGGGATATAGCCATTTGGCCACACCCACTTTTTAAACTTCAATAAAATGTAAATGGTAATCAGTTTGATGTGTGTGTGCGACTTTTCAAACGTTTCAAATACGTCTTCACAATTGCCTTGAGAGCCACAAAACAATAACACTCTCAGCAATTGCAATAGGGTTCTAATCACCTTTGGTCCTCAAGTCCTAAGTAGGAAAAGTGTAAATATGTAAACTCTTTGCTACCGTAAAATACAAATGCTACTGGACTAATTGGATTCAATTATTTATGCTAAGTTATGCTTAAAATGGCCGGATCTGGAGAAGGGTCTACAAAATGGTAAAACACTACCATCTTGTAGGGCTTAAGACATAATTGCTTACGTTTATTACACATTAACATAAATAATATAAACAGTTGTGGATTTGAATTTTTTTTTTTTTACCTTGTCCTGTCCTGCTCAAAAGCCATCACATGGGATACCTTGCTGAGTTGGACAGTTTTGCTTTCTCCAGGGGAGTAAAACACCTGGTGTGGTGTTTTCTCCTCTGGATTGGAAAATTAAATGTATTTATTAAATATTTATTAGTTGTGGTTCCCGCGAGTCAGTTTATAATAGTTGCATCTTTAAAACTTTTACGCAGTCAAAAAATGGCACCAAAAAGAAGAATATATAGCAAAAAAAGTAGACCTTGAAGAGAGCTCGGGTGCACCCCACAAGACACATTGGCAATACAAACCTTTTGTAGAATCCAATAATTTGATCCGACACTATTAATATTAAAGCATTCTATTAAACTTGAATAATTTAAATACTAAAAACGTATCATTCAGGCTCTGAAATCATGCAGCCATGACCTGCCTGGAGCTACTTCAGCTGTGTGTAGTGATATATTAGTTTGGAGAATCACAATGCTATTCAGAATACTAGTGAGAGTTTGGACTCACAGCCAGATGAAGTGGGCTTCTGGTTTGGTTGTCCAATTCATCCTGGTGGTTCTCATCTCGATCCAAAAGCTGAGTAAATACAATCTGAATTGAATCTGTTCTCATTGAACAATCCGGGTTAAAAGTGAATCAAAGTGGCTGGAAGGGCAGGCTCACCAGTTTCAGGCAGTGTCTGTGGCCATAAGCTGCAGCATAGTGAACAGCGCTGTATCCTTGTTTATCTCTGAGAGATGGTCCAGCACCATTCTGCAAGAGGAACTCCAGACACCTACACAGAGGGGCAGCATTCACCTCAGAATTCAGCAAATTAACAGCTTTTTTCTATTAAATGTTTATTTGCGACATAAAATATTAACACTGACTGAAACACGTGTAATGTAAAGTTAGGAAAACACTGTAGCTCTGTCGTTAGCATTGTTGTCTCCTATGAAGAAGTTTATTTTGCTCAGGGATGAGTGCATACGAAAGCAAACTTCAGACATTATATATTTTAAGTTTGGGCACCACTAAAGAGTGGGAGAGATCCTGAGACAGATTGAGTGGAGGAGAGATGCAAGTACTCACAGAGCAGCCTCCTTCTCCCTCTCAGCTTGAACCCCCTCACTCTCTGGTTCCAGAACTACACGCCGCCTTCAGAGAAATCAGACATGCTAAATTAACTGACAGCCGATCAATCAAAATGATTGTGCAAATTAAAGTGTCTGTAAAGATGCAAGAGCGATGTTCATAATTTAATCTAGGAGTGAGGACAGCTCCCTCTTTTATTGACTCTATAGTGGTGTTAAAGTAAAGCCAAACTTCGCATAAAGGTTCCAGCAATACAAAGTAGCCAGTTTATGCATACAACATCTGTTTAAAAGATAGATAGCGACAGAAAATTGAATGAATTCTTATTGCGCATTATTTTGCAATCATACATGTATATAAAAATTAACATATAAATGTATAGCAACATTAACTTTACTGTTATATATAATATAATATTAGGGGTGTAACGGTACGCTAAAATCATATTCGGTTCGGTACAGAGTCTTGGAGAGTTCGGTTCGGTTCATTCGGTTCGGTACAAAACAATAAGAACTTACATAATCTTTATTTTGAAAAGCTGCCAATACACAATAGAATTCTTGCATAA
This sequence comes from Danionella cerebrum, assembly GCA_007224835.1. Lineage (NCBI taxonomy): Eukaryota > Metazoa > Chordata > Actinopteri > Cypriniformes > Danionidae > Danionella > Danionella cerebrum. The sequence goes on from SRMA01026062.1 coordinate 886,041, forward strand.
AATAAATAAAAGTGACACTTTTGGGTGATATTTTAAATAAATTGTACTCTTTATTAAGAAAAACAAATTTTTTTAAATAAAAAATGAAATACTGCAACTAGTTAGGATGGATTAACCTATCCACATTTTCTGAAGAGAGCACAGATCTGGTTATAATATCTCCAGAAGTAGAAAATGTTAGATGTGTTGCCTGCCCGATCTCCGTGGAACAATGTCGGCATACAACTTTAAATTTATCCACTCGTCTATCCCCGTTATCTATTTTAACAGAGAAGCCAAAGTGTTCCAAAACAGGAGACCGTAGTGAGGTGGGAGGGTCTTCAAGCGCTGGCTTCTCTTTCTCTGTGTCCATTTCTCACAGATACCCGGCGTGCAGCTGTGCTTCACTCAATAGCGTCGGTGCGGAAACTCGCATAGGAACATTGTTCCGCTGCGCTTAATATCGCGCTAAAAATAAATTTATATAATTTAATAAAAATACCGAATACCGAAACGGTACGCAAGTGTACCGAACAGGCCGTACCGAAACGGTTCAATACATACCGTGAACCGTTACACCCCTATATAATATATATATGGTTCTCATATTTGGACTTTTGGTTGCCTACTGTTTCCAGATGCCTCTCATTTAAAGTCATTTGCATTTAGATGTTGATTTGTTTCAAGTGTTTTTTAACTCAAATACAAAAAGTGATTCAGTGATTCTGAGGTTTGCTAACTGAGGAACAAACCTGAGAACATTTTTAAAAAGAGACTAAAAGCCCGCATGTCTAAGACATTTGAGCCCAAAAAACTTTGAGCCATTCAAAAATCTTTCTGTGAATACTGCCAACTAATTATATTAAAAATACAAGCTGACACCGACACCTCCTCTGCACATTCACTACCCATATGACATCAGACTTAAAATAGCCCATGGTTGCCATGGTAACGGATATATGTGTTACTGTATCTGCAAGTGGTCTCTAGAGAAAAAGAGTGGCTTTGCACTTTCTTTCACCTACTGGAGGTGCCTCCTTTACTCATGTTAGTTATACAAATAAATCCAAATTACAGCTGTTAGATATTATCCATGAAAACATTTCTTAAATTGATTAAATACAACATTCACTTCAGTTTATACACACACACACACACACACACACACACACACACACACCCACGCACACACACGCACACACACACAGACATACAGATCATTTAGAAAGCACGTTTGTTTGCAGGATATGATATTTAATATCAAAAAGATGCTTGCATGTTTTTTTTAAGTACAAATAAAAATTTCCTCATCGTGTTTTGAAGGAAATGTGCAGAAAAAGAGGCTGAAAACATATTTTTAAAAAGTGACATGTTTATCAAGACATGTTTACTTTGAGATGCTGCATGTCTCAAATATTCAAATACTCTTAGCAATAGGGAGGCAGGAGTGACATTATTGTGTCTGCCATATTTGCAGATGACAACCGTTGCCATGGTTACTCATTAAATAGTGCGACTCCTACCGACAGAAACTAAAACGAACAATTTTTTTTCCATTTTATCAGTAATATTTGTTCATTTTGTACTTTTAGTATTGTGTAAATATTTAACTCCAAAACAAATTTAAATGCGACTTCAAGCGGATGTGATGACACCTCCTCCTGACTTGAAATGGAAAAGTACTTTGGGTTTAATCTGATGAATAATTTTATACAGGATCATTTATATCACAAAAGCAGATAAAATGGCCACTTTTTTAATTCTATAAAACATACCTCCTGTCCAGGTCGGAAGCAGCAGCATAGTGGACTGCAGTGCGCCCCCACTGGTCAGAAGCATTAATGCAAGTACCACACAACACCAAAGTCTCCAGGCACTGAAAGTGACGACTAGCTGCTGCATAATGGAGAGGGGTCCTGCCGCATTAATGAGAGAGGTGGGTCATTTTCAATTGTTTATCAATACAAATAAATTGATCTAAATCCAAATACTTTTTTCAGTTACTGAGTGTATTTTGAGAGAGAGAAAACCTTGTGAGCGGGGAGAACACACAGAAGAAAGTGCTATGGTCATGTTTATTAAATTATTTGGCATTGGCTTATTGTCCATATCCTTCCCAAGATAAATAACAGTTTGGAATCTATTTAGCCATTCATGTTAGCACAGATACCTGAATCTGATTAGCATTCCAGCATAAAACAAACTTCCATATTAAAACCTTTTTCCCCATTAAAAACTTTTCATATTTTTGAGTTCCAAATATGTTGCAAAACCGGCAGAAAAAACAATAACATTGATAATGTTCTAAGCTAATACTGTTACAAACTATACTGCACAAAATCTGTCTAAACGAAACAATGCGGTTTAACTCAAAAATATGATCTAAACATGGAAACGCGTTGTTTATAGGAATATGTATGAGGAAATCACTTTGAACATATATGCTACTGGTCTAATAGGATTCAATGATCTATGCTACGCTAATGCTAAAAGTACTCTCAACAGATCTTGAGAATATTGTGTTGAATATTAAAAAACAAATGGTAGAACATAAGTTTTACATGGGGTGTATTTAGCATATACTCTACATGGAGAATGAGTGTCAAACAATGTTCCTTTAAAAAGGAAATTAGGTCTTTGGACTACAGACTTAGGTTTTAATAATATAAAAAAGTTAATGACAAAAACAATAGTTCTTGGTAACAGAGGAAACACTTATGGTAAGGGTGATCATTTTCACATTCAAATTCATTATTGTAATTAATAATAATAATAATAAATATTGTGCATAGTATATTACAATATTTTAATATAAAGACTAAACTGATTAGCAACCCAGAGAGACTTGAAACACAAATAAATATTCCCTAAAGTAAAGCAAACTAGTTTAACCAGTAACTCACCTTCCATGTTTATCTCTGCGGTTGTTATCAGCACCACCACTGAGTAATAACTTGACACATTCAACATTACTGAGGATGAGGTAGAAAAGCATGAGTAACATAAACAGCACTTTAACAAAAAAAATCACGTAGAGTCTTTTCTGAATTTCAGATGTGAACACACCCGCCGGCAGCAGCGGCATGCAGACATGTCCTGCCAAGTTCGTCTGGAGTATCAATTTGGAAGCCTGCAGACAGGACCGAGTCATTACTGAGAGGGCACATTATGCTATACCTCCGACCTGTAGAGGAATGGAAGGATGGGACATCCAGACGCAGACAGCCACAGTGTCAAACCGCAGGAGAAGAACAAATTAAAGATAACAGGAAAAAAAGAGAGACAGAAAAAGAAAGGACGTTAGTGGAGGAGTAACAAGTCAATGCACACAAGACTACACCCATCGCTCACAGAGGTGATGACACAAATGTACAGTTCTACAGCGTAATACAACACAAGCACAAGTTAGAGAAAAAGAAATGAAAGCAGACACAAAAAGGAGGAAAAAAATTTGATAATTCTAAACAACATTTAGAATGTGGGACAGTACAATAAATGCGTACCGGTTAAGAGAGCCCTTGGGCATGTACAGAGAACCCCCTCCCCCCAAACCCATTTGGCTTTAAAAGAGCTTGGTTGCTGGGAAGGATTTTTTTAATGAAGATGAGCGATGGCTCCAGGGTTTGGTCCCATTACAACATAAGTGTATCCAAGGAGAAAGAAATTATTGGTTTACAAGATTTCCAGCTTGGATAAAAAAAAATAAAATAAAAAAAGCTGACAGTGTATAATTGAAATCTGTATCTAATCAGCCTCAGCAGTTCCCTGTTAGCTTTTCACTGGTGAGCTATAAGCTATAAACACATCATTTTAAAAATATTACCATTGTTTTTTTTTTGTGTGTTGTGTTCAGCGAAAAACATCAAAAGTAGTCTAAACAACGCGATTCTGTAATTTACAGCCCATTCTGTGTTATAAGGCCTTTCAGGACTATTTATAGATGATACTATTGTTTTCAAACAGCCATAAGTGGAGAGAAATTAGATACAGGTACTCTATTATTAACTTGCTTTGCATTCTGTTTTGTGCCTGCTCTTGACTTTGGCCTGTTTTTGTATTCATGACACGTTAGGTTTGTTTATGCATCACTTTAATTAATGTAATGCTTTTAGATTTTTTGTCATTTTTAAAAAATGTTTCTCAAAAAAAGAAGAAGCTGAAAATAAAAAATGTTCCGTCACTTTCCTGTGGATTTAATGGATTGATGAAAAGCCTCTGAATGATAAATATTTCACTTAATCAAATGAAAGTAACAATAATGAGCGTCCAAGACAGATGTAAAAATATATATATTCAAGTGTAATGTTTTTTTGGTAGAATACATGCTTTTTGATTTAATCACATGATATTGTCTCACAAGTCATGTGACATAACAAAATTCCAGAAGTGGAATTATAGGCAAGAAAAAGATTGCATTTGGAGGCTTTTGCATTCCAGCGATGGATTAGAAACGAAGTAAGGTTTTCTCTATACAAATCCCAGAAATGGTTTTGGGACAAGAAAATAAATATCAGCAAGGGGTTTTGAGGCAGAGAGAGCTTAATGAGGCTGAGTTCCATTTCTCCACTTTGCACATGAAGCCTCTATGAATCGGGACACCCCTTCAAAGCCATTTAGATCAGCCCAATGGTTCTGAAGAATCAGGATCAGCAAATGAATCACTTGACGACCAATACATTAGTCTATTCTGTAACAGTAATGTTATTAGGCTTATAATGGGGTATTATTCCTGTAAACTAGTGACTTAAAATTGCTTTTTCTGACCTATATATGGACATGAGACATGGCATCTAACATGAAACTGGTTTTCATCATTTTAACTGTAACTTCAGTCTTCCTCAGGAACGGAGGGCCTTTTTGGAGACTCCTTCACCTCAGTTAAAAGAGAAAAATCGAGGGGAAGGGCAAGAAGTAGAAATGGAACTCCACCTAGGTGCTCGCTGTACTTATAGAGATCATTTAAGCAAATAGTGCAATACAAAATTGTGACAATACATATCATGGAGCTACTGGGAGATTTTGTCTAGGATTTTAAGTGTATTTGATTCATGGGGTGATTGTGATTCTAGTCACTTCTGAAACTTCTTTACCATGTCTTCGTGTTTTATGTCATTTTTAATAGGAGACGATTATCCTTTACTCACATTTTTTAAATTAGCTCTCTCCATCGCTTAGAGTAAAAAAAGATGACTTAATGCAAACATTAGCCATCTGCCCCCTAGCGGATGGATTGTGTCAAACGCTCTCATACAAATCCAACTAGATCCTAGCCTCTTAGCTTTGTGGTTCGTTACACCCCCAGTATAGAAATATAACCTAGTCTAGACAAGAAAGAGTTACAGCATGTGATTTATGACATTCGTTGGCAACTATTGCTGAAAAATGACATTCTTTATCTTCAACATCGGAATACAAGTTATTTTCAGAACAAGATACTATGTAAAGGCAAATAAATTAGAATGTTCCTCCAAGTACATTACCTTTAAAACCTGGCAAGATCAGGTAAGTTTCAAAGTGAAGCTCATACCTGAGGACAGAAGTTTTCTGCAGCAGTCTGCATGAGCATTCAGAGCAGCTAAATGCAAGGGGAACATGCCATGCACCCCCCTTCTGCAAGAAGAAGAATCCATCAGAGACGAGCAAAGATTGTCATCAAAGATTTGACCTGAATCTACAAACCTGGTGCAGTCGGCTCCACTCGTGATTAGAGTGTTTATTAAAAGTTCATGGCCGTAGCGAGCAGCCACATGCAGCGGAGTGTTCCCATCCTTATCGACACAATCAATCTCTCCACCTTTTTCAAAATCAAACCTAAAAGATCAAGCACTTTGGATTAAATCAGAATAGTCACTACAAAAACAATGTTACCATTCTGAATGAGCGTCTGGGAGCGTGTGAATCGTCCATGCACTGCTGTTAGATGAAGGGGGCTTTTCCCATCTCGACTCTGAGGAGACAACATGATGACGATTAGCACGCAATGTATCGGACTGTATTTATATTTAGTACCGGGATCGAAATACCTGAACATTTACGTCTGCTCCACTGTTTACCAGAAATTCCAGACACAGGGCTCCATGGGTGGATGCAGCAGCAAAATGAAGAGGTGTGAAGCCTTTATTATTGGGTTGAGCGACATTAGCACCATAATCAATGAGCTCGCTGACCACTGCATCCTGCCCATTGTAACACGCCACATGCAGCGCTGTGTTCCCAAAGGCATTGGCTTCATCTATCTGTGAGGAATAACGGTAAGCCTTAAAACCAGACCCCTTTCTGTGTTAAATTCATTTATCTCCTGTATCTGTGCACCTCTACAGATAGGCTGAGTAGGTGTTTCACCACAGCTATCTGACCATTGGACGCTGCAGCGTGTAGAGGTGTGTACCCTCTCTTGTCCTTGCAGCTCACTTCAGCTCCTTGACTCACCAGCAAACACACTACATCTAAATGACCTGGAGGAGTATAAAGGACAACCTAAGAATGATTGACTTTTCACTTAAAATATGCATCGTCACACATTTATTGAGCAGTTTGTCACACTTACATAGAATTAATCCTAGATTCATCACCAATACTAACTACGAGGAAACAGCTGGGGTGTTTGGTGTAAACATTGTAGCTGCCAGTAAGGACACTTGCTGCTTGAATTATTTTCAAGATTATTATTTATTGATTTCAGTGATTATTATTACAATTTATGTTCATTGAAACAGTTCCTGATATTTACTATAGTTTAACAGTTGATTATTATGTTATGGAACTTAAGTTGATTTGTTTCCGTCCGGACTCTTAACGTTGTAACACGTCATATACAACTAGCGTGTTCACCACGAGAAAACAGCACGGAGCTAATAGTTGTCTCAAGTAACAAGACTTGTTTTAACTCCTTTTGGTATTGCGGCCAACAACGTATGCTCATTTATGTTTCATGTGTGATATATTGAGTTATGTCGTTCTTTGTAAGAATGTTTGTTATGTATGTATATTTATTTGTATGTTTGTACAGTTCTCACGGCATTTTAATACCATCAGTCTGCAAATAAATGTCTGTCAAAAAGATCACTTGGCGTCATGGAATATCAGAGGGAGTTACAAACATGGACCATAAACGTAGAAGGAAGTGGTATAACAAAATATTGATCGCTACAATATAAACTACAGTGGGATGCACAAGTAAAAATTTTCATGATTTAGAAATCATTGGTTGTCGAGATAAGAATTGTTGAGTTAACTATATCATATAGGAGACAAACACAGTGATACATGAAAAGTGTTTATGAAAAATGTATAAATTATTGGACCAACACTAGTCGTGTATAAATGTAGGCACCCTTGTAATTAGATAATGGTTTGATAACCTTAGTGACCCTTGACCTTCATACACAGGTGAATCTCATTATAAAAAAGAATTTAAAGGAGGCCGATTGCTGCATCTTCTCTAACTAGGGGCAACATGGGAGCCTCAAAACACCTGAAGACAGTGATTGCTGAACATACAGGATACCGAAAGCTGTCTCTGAGATTTAAGCTCTCCATTACAACACTAAAGAACACTATGAGGCATTGGAAGACCAGAGTTCTAGCTAAGGCCCGAAGTGGCGGACGAAGATAAATATCCGATAAGCAGAAAAGGTCACAGACAACCCACAGACCAGCTATTATATACCAGCTGTTAATTCTATACTAACACCACAAAATATTGAGTAACATTTGTGCCTAAATTTATACACCTCCCTAATTTTGTATAAATAATTCTTGTACAATTTCCATGACTCATATAAACGATCACTTTTTTTAAATATTGCCCCCTGTATGATATACCAGACTAGCTATAAAAAACATTATATGTCAAACAACAATGGATTAAAAATACAGGGCACATTACTGATGGGAAGCTGGTGAAGGGGATTATGGGAGATTGAGTCCTAAAATTCTATTGATAAAATGTACTTTCAAATAAAATGGCAAATGACTGCTTTAAGAAGCTGATTCTGAACTTAATGAAATAAATATATTAACAATCCATGTTTTACATATCCATTTTGTAGTAAGTAAAATCAAGCAGAGAAGTAAATTTACATAGAATATCTTTTGCAAATAATAGTTCTGTAGAGGATCGAACAGCTGTTATCCACTATTAACTACATCAAAGCTAATCTTTTGTTAGGATTTCAGGATGCCATGGAAGCTGTGCATTTGAACTTTAAAACTTTTATGCTATTCAAAAAAAAAATTCCTCACCCATATATGCTGCCCAGTGAAGTGCACGACAGTCTTTCTTATCAAAGGCATTGATATTGGCACCCTTAGCCAGAAGGAGTCTAACCATCTGGAGAACGAGAGAAAAAAGGAAAACCAGTGAGATTCAAAAAAATAAATAGATGAATAAAAATCAGAGCAGAGATGATGTCACAATAGCCGGTAAACCACAAATTAATAATAAATTAAGTTTCCTACCAACACTTTAGATTTTGTAAATTTGTAAATTTAGACTTTGCTCGGCAAAGATTTAGAGAATAAACTCCAAAACTCCTCTCCCATATTATCATCCTGTCCACATATCTGTTCATAACGAAGGATTAATTCCCCTTTCTTAAAAAAGGCAATTTTTCTTCCTTAGTCTTTAAAAAAGGGAACCTTTGTCATAAAAAGTTGCAAAAAAAACAGGTAAAATATCTGTTTTACCAAGGTTTCGTAACTTTCTTTTCCAATTTGTCAAAATGGTCCCAAAAAAGGCTAAATTTACCCATTTATTGTTTAAAATAAAGTCAATGGTACAAGTCTTTAGAAGACAGAGACCAATATGTACATGTCAGTATCTCAAAAAAGTGTTTTGGGATGTGTGGCCCTTTAACTTCTTTTATTTAAGGAGAAACACACAACAGGATTTTGAATAAAGTCTCCCTTGAGATGCACGATTTGACCCCTTGAAATCACAATTCACTGTTTTGTTCTCAACCTGCAGTACCTCGGTGTGTCCATTGAGGGCAGCGTGGTGTAAAGCGGTACGTCCCCCACGATCTGAAACATTGACACTGCTAAGAAGTGGAATGATGACCTCAGCACATCGTAGGGCCTTATTGGCCGAGGCGACATGCAGTGGGGTCTGCCAGTTCTTATCCCGTGCATTAACATCTGAAGAATGACGAATTAGTACGCGGACGGCCTCCTGCATAAACACAAATAAAGAACGCAACTGACCAACTGAGGGTTTCAGATATTACATCGGAGCTGCTGCATAGGATTACAATTGTTACGTTTCCTGCTGAGTTTGTCATTGTGCCCACCTCGCTACGGGATGCTACTGCCCTGTGGAGTGGTGTCAACCACATGTTGTCTTTGGCATTGACACGTGCCCCTAAAAAAACACAAACACAAATATCCATCTTTACTTTACGTTTGTGTAGATTTATTCACTTGTCTTAACTGTGGGGAAAAAAAAGAACAGAGAGGATTGGGAGTAGCGAGAAAGACCTGACACGATGAGAAGCTCAATGATCTCAGCATCTCCGAGGAAAGCTGCTGCATGAAGGGGAGCACGTTTCTCTGCATCCTGAGATGGTAGATATTTATTTACATGAACAGTGATTATAGAAATCAAGTGTTTAAAAGAGATCACACTAAAAATATACAGTACATATCACATATACAGTACTGTGCAAAAGGTTTTGGAAAGTGTGAAAAAAAAATATACACACAAAAAAATGATTTTTTTTTTGTTGTTGTAAATTTACAGTGAACAATTAAAATATCGAAATATAATCAATATGGGCTGCCTTTTACCGCCAAACCAGCATCATTTCTTAAAAGTACATTTGCACAAAGTCAGGGATTTTGTAAGATTATAATCAGGTCTTTGGTCAAACTATTATACCAAACAGGTGCCAATGATCATCAATGGCCCACATATGTTGAAATGCAGTCTTGAAGGCTTAAAACTCCACAAGCTTTTAAATTGGGTCACTACAAGACAAAGATTTCAAAGCAGACTGAGGTTTCAAAATGTAGCCAAGACAAAAAAAAAGCCACATTAAGCTATTTGGCCTTCAAAAATGAAAGAAGTCCAGCATTTTCATCAGTTTAGAACTGGTAGAAACCATTTGAGGCCCAAATACACTTGTCTATTGTCCGATGTAAGTCTGGTCCGATGAGATTTTTCATGGAAAAGTCTAAAGCCACACTTCTGACATTGGAAACAAGGCCAACAAGGCCAAGGTACCATGGAAAACGAAGCATGGTGGAGGTTCTTTGAATGTTTGGGGCTGTATTTTCCCACATGGATTTGATGGGGATTAATAGTGTTCTCAAAACGGGTCGATACTCATGCACTACCATCAGAGTTGACCCAACTCAAGTCATCAACAACTACATTCAACATTAAGTATTGGAAGTGATGGCATAGTCCCCTTAGAGCCCAAATCTCAAGAGCATGGAGTATGATTGGGATTAGATGAAGAAACAGATGGATGCGAGAAAGCTACATCCACAGAAGATCTGTCATTAGTTCTCCAAAACAACCTACAAGCAGAGTTTTTAAAATTGATAAAAATAACTTATAAACACATTTGTTTATAGCATTTTTTCACATCTGCCTCTATCATTTACACAGTACTGTATATAAGCTTAGAAACACCAAATATTTGATTATTTATGTCAATAAACCAATGATAGGGTTCTGTTTGGACACATAAATGGTCCATGTGCTCACTAGAAAAGTTAATGAAAAAATATTTTACTCTACAATTTATCTTTCTTCAAATAATAAAAAAAAAACAGAAGCCATCACAATAAATAATAGAATTACACTGAATTTATGATAGGCAGTTTGATGTTTACAAAACCTCTTGTAGTTTCTTATAAGAAAGACATATCTGACCAGTTGACTTCTCAGAGCAGATGGAGTCAGTGTAAACCAAATGCCCTCATAACACTTCGGATATAGTGAAGTATCTATTGACTGAACCTGTTTCTACATGCAGCCTGAAATTTTGACCAATGGCTCTTGCTAAACCATTCAGACAGCTAGTTAATTCTAACTGGAGCCATGAGGGCAAACAGCAGGAGAAACAGAACCAATCCTTATTGTGGGACAAGAATAGCCTTGAATATTTTTTTGCATCCTGTTGCCTTATCTGAAACAAAAGTAACTAAATCTAATTCAGCATTTATTGGGATTCATCAACATTTTTGCTGCAAGGAAAAAAAGGTTGAGATGGACAATGAAGAATAATGGACAATGATTCATACCAGTGCATTGACATCTTCAGATTTGCATATAAGCACTCGAATCTCATCAGGGTCACCGTTAAAGATGGCTTGAACTAGAGGCGGCTGGAGAAAAAAAGGGGGTTTTGTTACAAAAGTCAAAATGTTTTATTCAGACTGAAGTTAGTACTTGTGTTTTCAAGCTATGAAGCTACAATGATGTGCATTTTCATTGTTTTTAGGGATTATATCTTGTAGTTACCTCTTTAACATTCTGTAGATTGAGGAAAAAATATATACATCACATTATTAAGTGGCAGTCCCATTTATTTACATCTGAATCTTTTAAGTAGGAATGCTTGTGATGGCAGAAATCAACAGATGTAGCTTGACACGAAAGCAGTGCTTACAAACAGGTTACTAATACGTTTAGCACACTGGCTAAGCTATAGCTAATTCAGTTTTCTTAGCTAGAAATATTTCTTTAACAAATCCCAAATGTTAGAAACCACAGAAAACAAAAGAAACACAAAATGTAATTTAAAGTTTAGTTCAAAACAGACAAGGCTCTTGCTAGCAACATGCTAACAACATTAGCAATGTAGCATCAATTTAGCATCACCCAACTTAAATGAACTGTTTGGTTTGTTGCATCAAGAAAGACCCACAAAACAAAAGCAAAACTGAAGCATAATCACATTTATTCCTTCAAACAGTCACATTTATTCCTTCCTTGACTTCAATCTTCAGCTTTGATTCAGGTCAATGATTCTGATTCGAAAGTGTGTGGGATGAGCAAGGCCCAGCACAGAAAATAAACTTGGCAGCATCTAAACTTCCTTTGCCTCTATCTGAATTAACCCCCACATCTCACTTCCTGTTTCTCTTTCTTACCTTTGCAGAAGTCGATCTGAGGAAGTGTGGAAGACATTTTCACTTCCGCTTGATAAAAGAACATTTGTAGTCGGGTCACAAAGCAAAGGCGGGCAGTTCTTATAAAAGGCCAGCTAAATGTGTTTTTGCAAAGTATCAAAAATGTTGGTAATAGCTATTCATAAACATCATTATCATTTTTAGAGAAAAACTATTTTCATGCACATATGCAAACAAACTCTGTGTTGACACAACAGGGGATGCGTTACACCATCTACTCTATTTTCAGCCGCAGAAACAGGCCGTCTCACAACCACTCACCTCCAAAAAAAGGGATCTCTTCAAAGCCAATTTGTACAAGTCATCAGCCATTTCTGCTCATCACTTTAAGCACCAAAAATAGCTTTTCAACTATTTCTTCCTCACAAAGCACACAAAGACTGGAATTCATCCCAACAAACACAGAGCCTAAAACTTCCAAACAGCATTTCTGGGTCAAATATCGGACACCCTATGTCTGTCGGTCGATGCAGTTTTATAGAAATTTTAACTGAAAGGATCTTTAATCGTAGAAATTTGATTTGAATAAGATTGCATTTATTTTGCATTGTTTAAATTACGTTTTGTGGGCGGGCTCATAACAGACGTATTCGCGTGCTGTGAAATTCCACGTTGTTCAGAAGTAATTTTACTGCCCAAGAGATCTAGAACCCCAACCCCCACCCCCCCAAACACACACACACACAAAATAAACTATAAAATACGATTATACAAATAAATGATTACATTTACAACATTACACTTCAAGTTTATTGTGATTTGTGACAAAAAATGTATGGTAAGTAAAACAATTTTTTTTATTTATTTCATACTGGACATGAACTGACTCAAACTTGGTTATGACTATTTTCATCTTTCAATTTTCATTGCTACACTCTCAATCACATGAATGCAATAAGTTTTAAACATTTAGGAATACCTAAAAACAAGTGCAAGATTCACAAATGTAAGATTTACAACAGGCTAAAATTCTTTCCCATTGGCCTCAGGCATTCTTTAACAAGAGCGCTGAATCTAAGAGAACACAATGTTAAGTTCCTCTAACCATGACACGTTACCTCTGCGTGATCTCACACGCAGCTCTCCTCTGAAAGAGAACACAACAGCTGGTGGCAACAGAGCTGGTTGTGTTGTGGTAGCACAAATCTTGGGGACGGGGCTGTGGAGAGCTGGCACAAGCAGAGATCTGGATGGAGCTCATCAGAAATGAGGACATTCCTCGACCTCGCAGTGCCGCTCCAAGCCAAAGCCAAACACTCAAACACTGAAGCCTTTGTGGAAATGCCTTAGGCTACATGGTCTGCCCGAACTTCACCCCACCCCCCATCCTCTTATCTATAAAGCCAATAGGAGAGTCAACATTGTTCTTAGCCAATGGGAGATGGTGCTTTGACAACTGCAGAACTTCAAGTGCTTCTACCAAACAACTCATGGGTCAGTCAGGGTCAACAGTCTGTGCAAGAACATACCAACAACTGTGCAAAAGTATTTGGACCCAAGGTTATAGAAAGGGTTAAATATTTACCATTGACTTATAATGGCCATTTCAAGAAAATCAGAAAAGGGAAAGAAAATATCTTCAGGTTGAAACAGATTAATGTGAATTATATTAACCATAGTAACAAGTTAAATGTTATTACATCATGCGCAACTCCATAGCAACCAAACTGTTTACCTTAGCAACTCTATCTCAGCTTTGGTAAATGATAAAGACATGAGTGTCAGTTATATGACTCAAGGAAATATTATTTTAGGTCAGTGACTTAGACTGTTTACCATAGCAAACAATTTGGCAGATCACGATCTTGTAAAAAATCCTGGAGACATAGGGTTGTTAAATATCACTCATATTGGCATTTGGGAACTTTGTATGATATCAGTGACTCCTCCATAACAACCAAACCTTGTACCTTGGCAACCAATCGATTTTGCTCATTAAAATGAATTGAAACGAAACTTTCATAAGCCGACGTCAAAGTTTGTATGTAAACTATTATTCTAGTTTTCATTTTCATTCCTTTTGTCCTACCCATCAATGCGATAAAAACGTTAATAAAAAAGTTTCATCTTTTTTTTTATACATTTATTATTTTCTTGTCTTTTGAGCTGTGTAAAAAAATGTTGGTAATCCAAAAAAGTTTGTTTGTTTGTTTGTTAACAAATTGATTTTTGGATTTTACTTCTACTTTTCTACTGTAAACTGATCCACTTGTACAGCGAAAACTGGAGAACGTCTGCAAGCAAAGCAGAATTTCTTCAGTTCTGTAAAAATAAATAAGGCAATTTGCTGATTAAATTGAATGTAAAAATCAACCAGCTCTAATTGAACCCTCTGACTAGTAATCATGAGGATTTACAATAAAAATAACTTCAGGAAAGACAAAAAAAAGTAAGCTTAAAACTGATCAACAGTTTAAAAGCTGTGCGTACACATCTTCCACTCTCAATGAACTTGTGTCATGTAACCCTTCGAGACTACAAAAAGCATGAGAGGGGAATGCTGAAATTCAACAACTTCCTGTTCCCTTCCTCTTTAGGGCAAATAAAACGACACACTAATCCAAACGGAGCATAAACTTCCCTGACACCGAGCAAAATTAGTGTCACATTTAAGCTTCCATAATAAATACCCTACTTTGTAATACAAGTTAAACTTTCAGAAATTCAGTGTGAAAATAAATTCTCTCAAGGTCTATAAACCAAACAAGACGTGTGTTTATATAAATGAACTTTTCACGAAAGCCTAAAGAACCCAGTCAGAACACTAGAGTAAACATGCATCTGTTTCCTATTTAAGATTTAAACAACTTTACTACTTTAAACACTGCTGTTGCTGTTCTGCATTCTTTGTTGCACCAATAAATGCTCAATAAATGGCATTTGAAAATTTGTAAAAATAATATACAATTATGAACATCATGTTGACCAAAAAGCTGTTATGGTCAGTATTTTAGCAAGAATTATTTCTTTGAATTGTTTTAAAACAAGTCAGTGTTATCCAATGTAACCTAATTTGCATGACCAACTGAATTAATGTAGTTATGCATTTAAAATTGCACTTAAGGCTAAGAACCATTATCTTGCAAAACAGCTAGTAAAATTACATGCACAGTCATCATGGTTAAGGCAAACGAGATTTGCATGGACCTCAAAGAAAGAACTGGTAATGCTCAACAAGAGGGCAAAGCATTATCAAGAAGTTTCAAGTTTCCACTGCCCCCTACTGGAATGGATGGTATTAAATTAAATTAAATTTACAAATCAAACTAAACCCTAGCCTTCTTGGCTGTGCGGTCTCAAAACTTTTAAAACACTATTTTATTCCAATGACGGTTCACTATATATACACAGTTGCAATAGTTGGTTAAAATATTTTTTACAAATATCATGATGCATATCGTATCTTGTACGTAATATTGAGATATGCATTGTACTGTGAGCAGAGTGTATCATTACAACCCAAGTTCCTAGCATATATCTGTATTCCTTCATATGCCATAGGCAAGGTTGTTTGCTTTTACAAACCAATGGTGACTTGCCATTAGGCCTGTACTGTGTGGAAATTAACAACATGAACCTGAAGATAGCAGAACATATTTGTATCCAAAACAATGGCAAGCTTTTGGTGTGCAAAGAGTTTACAAGTGGGAAAATCCATTAAGCCTCGACAAGACCTCCACAGGGCCCTTGATAGTCATGGAGAAGGTTGCGAGGACAGCTTATGGAACATTTGAAATAGCAAATGAGGACATGACATGACCTTGGGATAGATGTACAGTATACATTAAACACCTGCATACTTTCACTTGACTTATGACATGAGATACCACATTTGTGCTAAAGGATGTGGATGTAAACCTGTTGCTAAATGTTGCTTTCATGAGAAGAGGAACTTGGTTATTGTAACGGGAAAGAACCATGGCATTTGCAACTTAAATGTCTCTCATTTCTGAATGTTTAGATGAACTGTGTGAACAGATTGAAGCATCAGCATCACATCACACCAGCAGAGCAGACGAGCAGGAAGTTTGCTTTAGATTGAAGAAGATAACGTGTCAAACTTTATAATTTAGTGAGCATTCGCTTTGTTGTCTCTAAACACAAAAGCATTCTTACACTAATATGTTAAACAAACGAGAAAAACTTGCTTATTTTCAAACTAGTTAGGAAGTGCTATTATAAATAAAGCATTTTGAATGACAAACAGATTTGTATATTCGTTTAAATAAATTGTTATATGACATTCACAAACACTCATTAAACAAGATACTTTATGCCTTGCATTGTGCAGCATACATAATAAAACGTCTGCATTTTAGTTCTGATGAGCAATATTAATTTACCTGGTCGACTAGTTTGAGAACAGCCATATCATGTGAAACTTGACATCCAAACTCATGAGAAGATCTCGCATTGAGGGTGAAGAAATTCTGAAGACGCTGAGCGCTTTTTACGGAAGGATGAGATGAGTGACGAGGCGCCTAACACTATACCAGCTTCCTTCTTTGGTGAGTATCGCAGCCTCCAGGGGCCCGGGTTGATGTGATGGTTTTGGCCGGGTGAGCAGGCGCTATCTTCGGTCAGCCGGAGCAGCTCCAGCCGCTGCCTTTCCACCAGCGCTCCGACGATCCGGGATTGAGGACAGAGGGAGGGAGGAAAGGATGCGACGTCTTCTGTAAACAATCCGCATTTACGGCACTGGACTCCACAGCGACACTGAATTCAAGCATTACATCCAATTTTTCCTTGTTGCAGCGAAATGTGTTCATGCGTTTCAATAAAACACGGGAAGTCAGCGTTTTTGTATGCCTCTCCTTGCTAATTTTGGAATCCAACTATGGCGAAGATCTAGTCTTATGAATATTAATTACGTAGTAGCTTCTTCCTCTGATTGGCTGAAATGCACGTCTTTGGAGGGCGCTGCGTGGAAGCCCCGCTGAATAATTCATATGAAAGCTTGTGAATTAACTTTTATTTAAGACAGTGTGGAGTGACAAAACTCAAGACCGAACGTTTATTAAAATTTTTGAAAACATATAAGGTAGTAATTAATAATTTCAAATGATTGAAATCATTTATTTCAAATTATTTCCTTTCTTAAAATTTTCTTCCATTGGGAGCCATTGCTGACAGCATGTAATGGGTAGGACTTTTCTTTGTTAAGTAATACCCTTTTATAGTCAAGTGTCTGCTAGACACCTCTTAAATGAATTATTAAATTTACATGTGGTTGAATACCTGTTCATTAGAATTTTGTAGTATTAAGTGTGGCTTTTCTCCTAAGACTATATTGGTGATGTACTCATTTTACAACATGGGCTTGAATTATATTGTTAGAAAATTATATTTTTGTGTGTGCAAATTAACAAATGTTGTTTGCAACCAATGGTTTCTTTTTTATAAATAATCATGCAAAGAAGGGCATCCCTTCCTAAATTTTTAAAAATATTTTCAACAAACTTTCTTAAACCTTAAGATAACAGTAAACTATTACTTGAGAGCCTCATTTATACTAATTTCCTTGTGTTCTATTAATATTTACATGAATTAAGAAATCAGTTTTATGTCACAACGTCACACCATACGACATTTGTTTCAAACAAAAACCCAAAAGGAAATACTAATACACACATCTTTGGTAGCATTCTAATATATTTATTTATACACCCACAAACACACTTTTGTCACAAGAATATAAATGCTTTAAATAGACAAATTTCTACTCTGTTTATCTAGTTCTGCACTATATTGGTCCCATTGTGCAGTTAATAAATGACAGCTCAACATTCTCAGAACCATGGAAAACAGGAAGTGGTCTGAAACTTAATGTGTTGTTGGATGTCAACTGTACGTTATTTACTGGTAGGCTATAAAATTATCTTTCAAATAAAAGTTTGCTGATTACATAAGAGTATACACAAAACTGTATAGCAAAAATAATGGGAAAAAAAAAAATAAAAATCGAGCCAGGTTTCAAAAGCAGTAAACTTTAAAAAAAAATCTACTTGATCGAAATCAGAGCCTAGGGCATTTCATCATAAAAGCAGCTGCTTTTTTTAAAGATGTTATCAAAGAGTAGAAATGCACAGATGATAAACACTGTCTGAAATTCTCTACTGAAGTATGCGCTCACATTGTAAGAGACTGAGGCAATCCAGGACCCTCATGTTTGTGCAGCAATGCAAATGACAGGAATCTTTCCTGTGACTGTAGTGTTGTGTCTAAAAGGAATGTGGGAAAGAAAGCAAATACAGATCTGTATAATGAATACCAAACTACATTAAGGAAAATTTTGCACGTTCAAAGCATTATGACCAAATGAATACAAAGAAACGCAACAACTTTAATACACAAATGTTTATTAAACCAAACTAAGCAACAGTTTAAGAACAGATGTTTGAACGCCACAGACACAAGTCTCACTTTAAAAGATATTGAAGACAAACTGCATTCCTCAGAATCTCTTCCATCATCTTCATGGTCAATGTAAATGGAACCACATTGTTAAAAGAAAAAGGTCTAGTCCGAAGATCTAAAAGTTTGTCGTACTACATTTGTTTTTTTTCTGCTCTTAAGTAGGAAATTAATTTTAGACCACGTTTGTGGCGCTGGATACATTTCACCAAAACATAAAAACAGACCAAATGCTATGCACAATGAAACCGGAAAAGAGAGTGCACGTGTAAGGGTAGATACATTCACAGAAAGTACTCTAGCTCATAACGAACGAACGAGTTCTTCTCATCATTAAAGACAAGCGGATAATGTGCAATCAATGCATCCTGGGAGCCAATATAGATGGAGTTGTAAATCTTCCAGTACACATCACGCACTTTGCGAGCAGGATGGAATAAACCCTACGTAGCAAAAAGAAGACAGATATTAGAGATGTGTAAACTGGTTCAGTACTTGTACATTTCAAGATTGAACTGAGACACACCTGCAAGCAATACTGCAACATGCGGCAAGGTCCAATCGCCACTCGAAGACCCTCAAGGGCCCCCATAACTGCTTGGATAACATGAGGAGACGTCTCAAAAACATTGGGCCAAACATAGTTGAGTAAATGATTAAGAGAATCTTCACAACCAAATCCATAAACCCCAAGAGACATGTGCTGCACCACAGCACTAGCTGTCTGCCTGTGCACCAAATCCCTGCGGAGAACAATGTACAAAACGTTAGAGTATGGAGCAGTACAACAAATCACTTTCCACTACTGCAAATAAAGACATTCTCTGGAGTAGTTCTTTGATTTTTTTCAATCAGACGTACAGCAAGCAAATATTTAACAATACACAAACCAAACAAAACTCTAGTTACTGAAGCTCAAGGTGCCTTCACACCTGTAGTTCATTTAGTTTGGTCCAGACCGAACTTTATTTTTTAAATAGTCTGCAAACAACCATGTGACCTCATTCATCATAATATGCGTTGTACGATAGACTTACTGCAACCAATCACTCTTATTTGAAATGGCTATTTTAAAAGAATTTGAAAAACTCAAAGTTAAGAGAAAAAAATAAAAAAAAAACTTCCCAGCTCACCTGTCCATGAGAGCATCCTCCAACAGAGGTGTGACGGCATATATATAATCTTTTCCCATTTCACCAATGTACTCAAACAGGAAAGAAAGAGACTTGAGGACACCATTCTGCACGTTAAGCTCAGGAACACGGTATTCATTCATTAAAGCAGGAAGCACGGTGAAAGGCGAACACGTCTCAGCCACGATAGCGATGGCTACTGTTGTGCACACACGGTTCTGACGCTCTTGCACCTTCAGATTATTCAACAGTGTAGCCAGCACATCATGCGGACTAGGAGGGGGAAGGAACAGACATATCATTAAAACTCATTTCCAAACATCTAGTGGAATGTTCTGCTTTACAGAGAACATGGTTTTTTTACCCAATGGCCTTGGCGATGTAACCGAAAGTGTTGACAGTAGCTCTCCTGATGGCCTTCTTGTGTGCCTTCAACAACTCCAGTAATTCAAAACAAATGCGCATCCATTCCCTAGCAGATACATACTCTGCACCCCTGAAATAACAACAGTTCCATTATAAACACTTTTTTAAAGCTAAATGTTTGAGTTTTGTAAAAAATCTTCAGCACCGACCTGTCCGCAATTCTGCCCACCAGATCAATGCAGTTCTCCTGCACCTTCTCATGCCTGTTTTTCAAGATGGGCGTCAAACGTGGAAGCAAGTCTTTGATTGGTGGCGTCATCTTGTGCATACCTGTGTACGAGACATTTAAACATTTAGGCAACATTTACACTTACGCCTACTTCAAATGTTTTATGAACAAATCTTGTTCTCTTCACTGCATTTTTCATGAGGCCATGAATTACAGGATATTATTAGAACATAATAAAATAACTGAATATACTGCCAACACAAGAGAAATGACACTATGTTGTCATAAAAGTATTTATAAATTCTAATTGAATTACTACTAAAACTTTAAAGAAGCAATTTTCCCTTCACAAGGAACAAGGGCCTAATATTTAACCCCTTCTTGAGCATGGGGTTCAAATACTTATGCAATGTTCTTGCATAGACTGGTAACCTCCACAAATGTTACACATTTGAAGGTTCTATGAAGATAGCCACTCAGTTTGACCACAGAAAATTTCCCAGAATTTTAAGCATGTTGTCAGAATTCCTTTAGTGGCACCAGTCTGGTTCCAGTCAATGGTATAGCAACCCAAGTCAGACCAGTCTGGATATCTTGGCAAAGTTTGGTTGTAGCTTGTGCAGTCTAGGAGGAGATGGGTTTAGATTTTTTTTTCTCTGAGGCAAAACACAATGAGGTGTTTTTGAGAGATTTAAGTAATTGATTTAAAGTTGTTAATACTGCCACCTTTCATGGCACTGACAAAAAACAAAAAAAAACACCAAGATTCACCAACTTAAATGTTACTATAACCCCATCAGTATCACTCACCAATGACATTGACGATAGCTTTAAGGGCTCCAAGAATGCTACCGAGCACTTCAGGGTATTCTTCTCCCAGGTACTCATACAGCACCACACCCAAGTGCCCCATAAGTTTTTCCTAAAATAGACAATCAGATCAGGATATAAGTAAATAGAACTTTGTTTTAAGCAACATAAAAAGGAGAATTGTGCACCTCTTGACAGGTCTTCATGACTACTGCAGTCCGAGAGATCAGGTCAGCAGCCTGTTGACGTACTTTGGCAGATTTGTTGTTCAACCGCCAAAGCACTGTACCACAGATCTGGGGCAAATACGGTTTCACTCTCTTACCCAGAGCATTGACAACCGTACCAAAGCCGTTCAGCATCACAGAATCCTGGAGATTCAAGATAATGGAATGAGAAAAGGAACAGAATAGGGTTCAATGAAAATATACATTTCTCAACTCACCTCAGTGGTCTGTTCCTGGAAGGCGTAGAGGATACCGTCAATAAGCTGCTCCTCTAGTTTGTGATCAATGTCGGCAGCTCCAAGGTTGCCCATGATTTTCTCGATGGTTTCCATCACCATTTTTCTGTACTGCTCAGCTTCATCCTTCAAGTCATCCACGATTCTGGAGATAATCTCAGCCGCCCCAACTTTATTGGCCAATTCAACTGTTGTATCTACCAACTGTTAAAGAAAGCGTGCGTGTCAAGCCGTTGTGAAATAACAAAAACTGATGAGCAGCTTTTAACTTTTCATACTTGTCTGTAGTTACGCCTATCCAGCGCCATTCTATGCTGCCAAAAATGCTTGAAGAAGGGAGGCAAGATCTCTGTTTTGATGTAATTTGCTTCCACACCATCTGTGGCACAGCACTGCTTCACCACCTAAACAGTTCAGAGAATAAAATAAGCGAAGCTCAAATATTTACAAGATTTTCGTAGCAAAAAGTATGAAAATTTAAATTCTCATAACGCACCTTAAGCACAATTTTCTTCATCTCCTCATCAGGAGATTGGAACTCTCGGATGAGGATAAGCATCACTTCACGGGTGTAATAGTTGGCATACTCGGCATCCATAAGAGGAATCAAGTAACCAATAGCTTTCAAGAAAGCAGCGAGACCCTGAAAAAGACACAGATTATTAAGGTTTTGCGGTCTAACTCAGAGTTTAACCCCCACACCTAATTAAACAAAGTAAGCTTCTCGTGTACTGGTTCCAAGTGTATATATTAAAGCAGCATTGGTACTAAAACCAACAGGAAGGCTCAAACCGCACACATCTGCATGCGGTGAAAATCCCCATTGTTCATTAGGACTGTGACCACATGGTTTGTATAATTTCCAGGCTATAACCGGCTTGTCAAGGGACCTTTCTGAATCTACATCTCATTATCCAAGTGGCTCCTTGAAAGTTCAAAGCAGGAAAGAACAAGAAAGTTCAACCTCAATTAAGCTAGCACATTTCTAGTTGTGATGTAACTTCCTGTTTGTAATGCAACTTCCATGTTCTATCTCAGAACAATAGGATTCAAAACATTTTTACATACTTTTTTATAAATAATGCAGCCTTTTGGGCAGCCCCTTTAAAGATTCATCTAAATGAGGTGGGATTTGTTTTTCCTGGCCAATCTAACCATGACCAGAAACTGATACATTTCACTGAACACATGCTTACCTTGCCTCTGTGCTGCCTGATACCCTTCCAAAGAGGCTTCAGGACTGAATCAAAAGACTCGATACCATATGGGGTCGCAGCTTCAGCAAGGGCAGCAATAGCCAAAGCACTGATGGTTCGGACTTTCTGCTGCTCATCAACAAGACCTGAGGGAAAACCAATATGTTGAGACTAGCCCTTTGAAATGTACCAAACCAAATCAATCATAGTGAATTACGAACCGTGTTCGATAATTTCTACCAAGCTGCGGAGATGGGGCAGGATGGCGCATCCCATGAGAATAGCAATTTGCTGTACGATCTTGATACCCGTGTGCCGAGCCTGCCAGGACTTCTTGCTCTTACACACAGCCTTGAGGAAAGGCAGGAGAGATGGAATGCCCAGGGCAGAAGCCACAACGGCAAAAGCACGAGCTGTCGTGTTTCTCACGTACTCATCCATGTTGTCAATGTCAGGCCTCATGGTGGAGATCATAGTAGCCAGACCAGCAGCCTGTGAAGGAAATGTAGATTACGTAAGTCAAAAAGACTCAAAAGACTTGCTTGATTCGGTTACTCGTACCTTTGCCAAATTAGAGATAATCTCTCTCCCTTCAACTCTAGCATAGTAATCTTCATCAATGAGCAAGGGCTCGATCACCACCAGAATCTGAAACAAAAACAAATGTACAAAGAATACCAAACAAAAAACAAATGGCTTCTAAAAGGAATACTAGTTTACCTTGTGGACGTATGGTCGAACCAAATCATCAAGTTTGTAAAGAATACGGTCAATGACTTTGACCAAGAGATGACGTTCCTGGTCCTCAAGTGTAGGGGACATCAGAAGAGGCAAGATCTGGTTGAAGAGGGGACCTGCACCAAACTCTCTGGCCTTATCGGTAATCTGCCGAAGAGCAGCCTGGAAAAATAGGAATGGTAAGAAACCACCAAAGCTAAAGTAGTGTTGAAAGAAAGTACGGCAACCTTTCTCATGGGAGGGGTTCCATTTTTGATCTTCAAGAGCAGCTTCATGATCTTCCTCTCCTTCTGTTCTTCTGGGCTGAGGGTGGATTCATCAACTTCTACCTGCAAACAGAGGTGCAGACGTTACAACTAAGCTACATAATTTGGTGCAACTTGTAAAAGAATAACAATTGTTCTGCATCACAAAAGAAATCCAGGTTTTCAAAACCCAGAGATCCTGATCAACTCACCAGAAGCTTATCAAAGTACTGGATGTCATCTGGCTTAAGGAAGGGTAGGTTTCCAGAGGGCTGGTCATTGACTTGTTTCATTGATCGGTCTTCTGCTTGCATGTGGAATCCAGTCATGCCACCAATGGGGGTAGGAGTGGCTGCCAACTTACGTGCAGGAGTGCGGATGGGCACATATCCTGCTGGAGGAGGCAAAACCTTTAAAGAAACAGCAAGTCAGCCAATTTGGTTTCATACAAGAACTCTGTTTATGCTTTTGCAGCTACACACTTTGTATCCTTCTGGAAACATCGCATCAAGTTCCTCGTCAGTCAATGGACGGTTTCTTTCATCAATCTCACGCTCCCAGCGCCAGGCCTGCAGCTGCTCTGGAGTCATGTTCATCAGGTGACCTGTGAACCATTAAATGTGTTTTTTTTTTGTCAGAAATTACTACTCAACCATCAAATGTACACTTTAAAGGACAAATCCTTACCTGGAGTGGGTGTGGCCATATTCATGGCAGGTGTGCCCAAAGGTGTCTTTCCAGGTGTGAGCAAAGGAGTGGAAGATCCCATCTGGCTGGCTGGTGTTTCATCCCATCTAGACTTCCTCTTGCTTGCACCAGGTGTTGGTGTTTCACCCACTGACTCCTCCCCTCTGTCTGTACGTGGAGTTTCAGCCCATCCACTACCATGACCAGGTGTCTCTGTAACATAAATAACACCAAGTTATTTTTTTTAAAGCAGAAGAATTCAACCAGGAGAAAAGAATTTGGAAAGAAACCTCGTTCTGTCTTTGGCGTTTCATCCCAGCGGTTCTTGCGTACACTTGAAGTGGCTCCTCCATGACCGGGAGTGGCATGCCCAGGAGTGTCTCGGCCTGGAGTGGCAGCTCCAGCTGGGGTGTGGCTAGGTGTGGGTTCCCACATACGTGTGCTAGGAGTAGCTCCTGGGGTCTCACTACCTTTGGGGCGTCCAGGGGTCTCATCCCAACGACTGTTGGATGGTGTGTGTCCTGGTGTGTGTCCAGGAGTCTAAATATGAAACAAATGTATTCCAAGGTAAGAAGTCCTTATAATCAGAAACAAATACTCAAAGAAAGGAACATTGTTCATTCAGAGTGAGGGATGTTTTGATTAACCCATTTGATGAGGTTAACAGCACTAACTCCACCCTATCATTTAAGTGGGGAGCGCGACCATTATACTTCTCCATTTTTGGAAGATGATGTGTCTGCTGGTGGTCAACACTAGGAATCTCATTGTCATCTGAGGAGGATGCCTCCTCCTCAAAATTATCCTCTGTCTCAGACACATTCTCTTCTATGCCACTTTCACGGTCAAAACCTGACAAAATCTTTGCTGAAGGCCATTGTTATAAAACAAATTTACTCACTTTATTTGAAAGTTAAGAAGTCATTGTGGACAATTGAAACAAATCCTCAAAGACAGGGAAGGATATCATTCAGAGTGATGGATGTTTCTTACAATTAAGTCAAATTAAACCGTTTATGCTGAGAAAATACAGTTGCAATGGCATTTGCTACTAACTCAATGTTATGTGCAGTGTTAAATATGTGCAATAAGGGAGAACATAAACAATTATGTGAATGATATGCATTTTTTACTACATCCCTTTATATGGTGCTTTTTGTTGCATACTAGCACCAGAATGTTCAAATCTATCTATTTATCCATCCATCACCCCGACTCTATGAATGTTTCAGCACTTAGAACTCACTTCTGAACCTCCATCTGCCTGGTCCCAACTAGACACTTTCTTGGGTGTAGAATTGCTTGGAGTTTGGTCAGCTGTTTGGTCCCAGCGTCGCTTTCGTTTGGCTGCAGCGGCTTGAGATGCAGCAGAACCGTTGACTGCCTTCAACTCTCCAGCTTTGGCCTTTTCAACCATCTGTAACCTGATCTCTCTCTGTGAAATACAAAGAGATTTTTAATGATAAAAACATTTAATACAATCGTACAAACCAAAGTTTCCCATGAAGCTCCGCTGAAACAAAAGTACATAAAGTGAGAAGCATTTACCTCTTCTTTGGAGAGCTGCTGCTCCTTCATAACATCCATGTATGTCCTAACCTGCATCTTGGGATCCGGAGTTTTGCCCCCTAGGCAAAAGAGCACCAACAAGATGCAAGACGGTCAGTTACGGGAGTCTCAAAACCAGTGTTTTCACACACAAATCAATACTCAATTGGTCCCTGAATAGATGGCCTTACATGTTTAATTTACTGTCCTCTCATAATACAAAACAGCCCTATGAAATAAAAGCTAACTCTTAAGTCATACAGTAAGAACAGGCATGAACAAAGAGGTTGCTTTTAAGAGGAGATAAGGAGGACATAGCCATCACTGTTGCAGGGTCCAGGGCTGTGCTCTCCAGAATACGTACACTTTCAGGGCCAAGGGTCCCTCTGGAGTCAGACTTCAACCGGCAGAAAAGAAGCCTAGAAAATTGCTCTTTACCATTAGTAACACTTTGGAAAAGGGTTTGAACTCACACACACAAAAGCATACCACCTATTCTGATCTTCTTACTCAACAAAGGAGACGGGACAATTGTGAATATTCAATTACTACATGTGTTACAGTCATAAACTGAAAACACTGGGAATTTCTAACAAAATGTTTCCAAAATTAGACATTACAGCTTCAGGAAGCAATATTGGGTGCTTGATTGTGCTCCTGGCATCAAACAATAGTTACACTAAAGCAATTTGGTCTAATGAAATGAGAATGATAAATATGAATTTGAGAACAAAAAAAAAAGTTCTTGATGATATATTATGAATAATAAAACCTTTAATATGGAAAATATTTGATGAAACCATAAATGGCAGCCCTGAAGAGCTCTCTGGGACCATACCAGAGGAAAACTACCAACTAAGATCCTGATTTATCAGAAAAACACGCTTCTCTTTGATGACCATAACCTACACAGGACGAGTTGCTGCACCCTTAAGAGAGTGCAGACAGGACTGGCAAAGCAGTACTGCTGTAGGAGAGAAATTAAGGACAGTTAGTAAGGGCCTGTGGAATCTTGGTACACAGATTCTTCAATAGATATATCTCTATTTTATGCTCTTAAAAATAGAGATACATTTACACAACAGTTTAGAAAATCTTTTTCCTGGGAATACATGCAAGATTTTATTTTCATGAATTCCCTCCCAACTGTGCGAATGTGGAAACCGGTAAGAACATGTTTTAGACTTCTCTGTACCAGTCATCGGCGCAGATACTGCAATAATATGCTTTTCAAAAGGTTCTGGAATATCAAACTGGTAATGGGAGCTACTTCGAAATGTTTTCCCAGTATGGTTTAGTGGTATAAAGCTTGGTCGAATTCATGACTGTGTGTCAATACATTGGTTTTGATATCTACAAAAATAGAGTGGAAGAAAGAGAAATAAAAATAAATTCACACTTTAGGCTACAGCTTCTAGAAAAAGCAGTATTTTGGGTATAAGTTGATGTTTATGTGCTCGATTTCAATTGTGGAGGTATTATGTATATACTACATTAACCCTCTCAACACACCTAACCATCAACTGTGTCCTTGTGTGGTAGATGACACCAGACGACAAACTCTCTCCGAAATACTTTGGGGCTCAAATCAGTTCAATAATCCAGTTTACTTTTATTTAGGTTCATTAACAGTCTTAAAACCCCAATTTACTACAAAGCAATACAGAAATAAAAACTAATTTTCAACTTAGAACAAATGTCAAGACCTTGGGTTTGGTGGAAATTTCGCAAAACAGTAATCCCATTTTATTTACCTGACGTGATGTATGGTTATGTAAGAAAATCAACTGCACAGAAGTACCAAACAACGTGCGTGAGGCAGTCAATCAAAATCTATAAATAGCATGTAATTGTAAAAAAAAAAAAAGTAACAAAAATTTATCCAAACACTAAGTACAGTGATTTCGAATCTTGAAAAATTATGCTTTGAGTATATTAGGGCCTTTAAATGTCTGCGTACAGAGAGCAGGTTGCTGGGTGGTGCTAAAAGAAGATGTCTGCACATTACTAATCTGGACCTTAAATTTATGGGCAGAGCAAATACTGATCAACATCGATGAATAAAATTCTATGATGAGCATGGTGCTATGAAATTTACCATCAGCGAACGGGTCATGACGCTCTGGGGAGATGATCATCTTTTGTCGACGTTTCTTGTACTCATCCTCACGGTCTGAAATCTTCTGTGGTCTGTGTTCGGCAAATGGATCATACTGCAGAACAGAAGATAATTGTTTGATTAATTAAACTGGTAATTTGGGAAGAAATATTACAACTTATAGCTGGATCATGTATAAACACCTGTTCATCCGACTGAGGAATGGAGTTGAGAATTGCGACTGGTGCATGATATCCAGGTTTCTTTTGGCCAAGCAGACTGGTAGAAGAATCCTCGTCATCATCCTGAAACAAATATAGGTGAGAAACACAAAATGCAGATTGTATTGATGAACAGCTTGGTCTCACGTACATCTTCCTGCTCATTTGCAGCAATTGAAGTAACATATCCAGCAAAGCGGCTGTCACTGCCTCCGTAGATTTCCTGGTCATAAAATCCAGTAGAATCAAGCCCAACTCCCTGGTCCTCTCCCTCCACCAGGGCAGCTTTCTTTCCCTGGATTTCAAGGATCTGAGCCTCGATATCTGAGAAACAAGATATGATGGTTACTGAAATTATGCAAAAAGTTCATTTTTCAAATTAAATTTGAATATTTTCGCTAGCGTTAATTTTTTAACAACAAATATAATTTAACTGTAAATTTACCTTAAAAAAACAATTGGGCATAATGGACTAACGTTAGCAAACACGTCTTAGCAATCTGATCCTAGTGTTAACCAGAAACATATTGAATAAAAAAATATATAAATGTATTAAATAGGATAATTAACGTAAATATAAAGTTGACACATTGCAATTGAAGCGGTCACAAAGTTAGTAAAATTGCGTTCTCTATTTGAAACGCCATTTTGATTTCGCTCCTGTTTACAACTGCGCTTGTATATTTCAAGACGAAATTATATAAAAAAAAAATACACACGCGTGTATAATAATATACAACAGCTAATGTATAATAAAAGAAAACTGAATCCAAAGGAAGGTTTTTATATTTCTCATGTGCGCCACGGTCAGGCTTAAACGTTATTCAATGATCAGACGCCATGTTGCATTCGCCAACTCAACCTGGTCTGCGGTTCCCACAAAAATAAAACGTTGACCTCTTAAAATATAAAAAAAAAACATATACCATAATCGCAGACTTAAAACACAAAACGCAATACTCACATCCCGCCTGATAACCGAACTTACCGTCATGTGTTTTGGCGATCTGCGCCATTTTTGCTCTGTTCTATGGACCTCCGAACAGGAAAGCGTTGGTACTTTGTTCTCAACTATGCGCATGCGCGTTGAATCGTCAAATTCCAAAATACGCATGCGCGGGTCATAAAAACACAAGGCGTCACAGCGAGCGTCAGCGGTTTAAGATATGAGTAGATTTTTTTTATCTGTCACTTGGTTTTCTATTGTAATCTTACTTTTTTGTTTCTGAGAATATATAAGCCCCTACTTTTTCCCAAGATAAATATGACTTCCAACTTAGTTCTAAAAGATATTATCTGCTGCTTTTGAAGTGCAAACAAATCTCTCGGAAATGCTAAGTGTACTGCATTCCTGGAAAAATATAAGATCGTTAAAATTGTTTGAGCAACTCTTAAATGCACCCGTCTTCATTTGAATATTGAAATTTTTTTTCAGTACTGTTCTGTGCTGTCTTTTTGCTTTATAATTTCGATTGAATGCATACAATTAAATTTTAATGTATCTTGGAAATAAATGCAAAGCGCGTAGAAAACACACATTTATTACATTCAATACAACTACAGAAAAGCCAAAAAAACACTACAAAAC
Organism: Danionella cerebrum; assembly: GCA_007224835.1. Classification (NCBI taxonomy): domain Eukaryota; kingdom Metazoa; phylum Chordata; class Actinopteri; order Cypriniformes; family Danionidae; genus Danionella; species Danionella cerebrum. The sequence goes on from SRMA01026062.1 coordinate 915,897, forward strand.
AATCCGTAAATGTTCAATATTTAAGTAGTCTTTACTGTAACCTGATACCCAGAAACATGCTATTTTGCTTTATTTCCCTAAATATTTCGTTCAATTAAATTTTATAAATATATTCAAGCATATTAAATGTTTTACGTCGTGTACTCAACCGAATTTAGCAGTAACCTTTCCTAACTATGCACTGTAGGTCGGCAGTCTGGGCAACCCAATCCTGCATCCCGTGACAATTCTGCGCACGCAAACCCTCTGCACAATTAAACTCTTACGTCAGTAGTAACGCTGTAGACAGATGAAAATTCGCCCAATCAGAGTTCGTAAGAAATAGCCTCCAACCAATGAGATTCTGGGGAGGGTCGAAATGTGGGCGGGTCTTCTAGAAGGGAAAATAGTTTGCGACGGGAGGAGGCGAACGAGAGGTGAATTGAAGATGGCGAGAGGCTCCCGGTGTTTGAGGAAAGCGGTAGCGGAGTGTATCAGAAACTTACCGTCTACGGCGAGTCGAGAAAGACCAGGAAAGAGTGGAGTGAGGTAAATAAGCACAGTTTAATGCATCGCACCGTTTCGTAATCATCAAAGTCAGTAACTTAACATTAGTTGGGGTAATCAACTCTCGAGTTGTCGAGTTACTTTCTGTCGTACAAGTGAACCCAATTTAAGGCCAACTAGACAAGTGTAGCTAATAAAGAGATTTTGAATTGTCCAGTGCTTTGCTAAACCGTTCTAATGAGCTCAAATATGCGTGTAAAAATAACTCCTGGAGGAAGGGTGGGAAGGAGTCGCATATCTGGTTGCCAGATTAGTGACAGCGGCAAGGTTAAAATATTATGTAATTGGCCAGGTGCGTTAAACTAAGGCTTTTCTCATTTTCCCTCGCCAAAGTAGCTGGTATTTTGCTGCAAACACAATGTGTTTGTTATAGAGTAACGCTATATGTTTACCTATACAAATCGGGGTGGCATTACAGATGCAATGGGAAATAACAGAAAAGTTGAAAATTTCTTTGAAGACGAACCCTTGGCACCCGCAAAGTATTCTATTTTTAGGCTTTATACTGTGGCAATTCAGCTATACGTTTTTTCCAGATACTTTTGCTTATGTAAGATTAGCAGTTGAATCTTAGGAACTCACAACACCGGCCAAGGTCTCCACCTGTAGCAGGGCACGTAGTGTACCCTTACCAAATGTTACGGGATAGAAAAGGTTGGCGTAAAGCCATCTCAAATCAACGATGGCTGTTTCGTCATCGTCTGCTGTCACAGTTACGCCATGCTTGGCAGCACTTCTACCAACATGAATGAGTCTGGCTGCTTTCCTTCAGAGATGCTGTTTCACATTGGGTTTCAAATATATGAGCATGAATTGTCTCAAACACACTGGGCTTATTTTAATGGGATGGGGTGTTACTACTGCCCTTGAGTTGATTTTAGTGGCCAGTGATCATGCTTTCTTTGTGATTTGTGCAATGACAAATGGAGACCAATGGAGTGTTTACCCCTGTATCTCACTTCACAAAAGCACATCAACATGTGGTGTTTTTTCAATATGAACTGTTTTCGTCAGGAAGTGCATTTTCTACTTCTCTGCTTGTGTTCAGACTGCATTTGTGAGCTGGTTTCCATGGCTAGTTGCATAACAGTTGGCTCTTTAAACACCTTATTAGCATTTCAATAGCTAGATGGTTAAACCCTTTGTAAATTAAATTAGCATTGCATAACTTGAGATAGAAAACGCTGATGCTAATTTGTCTCTCACATTTTATTTTTTTGTGTAAACTTCAACAAGTGTGTTGGGAATATCGATTGACCTACTTCTCAAATGTTGTTTTTTGGGGACAGTTTCTATTAACATTGCTTTTGCCTGTTTCATTTTGAAAGTGTCCAAAGCAGAGTTACATTTTCATATGACTCCATCATTCTTGAAGTAGAAGATTTTGAACGCACTCTCTCATACGCGCACACACACAATACATTTTACAGGGTGTATTTTGCAGTTATAGACAGCACAATCAATCTTATAGAGAAAACCCATTTTAGCACTACCCTATCGTCTGGACAAAGTTTTGGATAATTGAGAAGAACAGACAAAGCATTTGGCTTTTATGGCTCGTGTGAAATTTGAACATGAATATTAACCCCATGACAATATCAGCAATATTTTAAAATTACCCAGTGTTCTAAATAATTTTGTGACTGATTGACAATACTTGGTAAATGCATATTAATCAGTTGCAAAAGTCATTGTTTGCCATTCTGTGCAAGTATAACAATATTGATAATGTGTTACCGGCAAAGTGTGCGATTCAACATTCTATAGAATACCTAGACCATACATGGATTGGTAAAGTGTGAAACTTGGAATTGCTTTGTATACTTGGTGCAATTGCTCGTCAGCAAAGTATATAATAGGCCCAATGTTGCCATTCCACTTTCTCGCCGCCAACCTTTGAGGTGATGCTCACGTCATTGTTTAACTGCAGTGAGGGAATTGTCGCAAGATGGCATATTGCTGTTTCGACATTCCATACCCGCATGATTCTTCTCCAGCATTTAGGATCTATTCGAGGTTCTGTAGATACTTTCTAATCCCTTTTCTCTTTGGTTCTTGAGTCAGAAGGCACTGTAGCTCAGAGAATGGGAACGGTATGCTGCAGACACTTGTTTGTCAATTAATACCAGCTTCTCTTTTTATATCTGTTATTGTTTTCATGAAACTAACACGTTGTAGGCAGATATTATTATAGAGTCTTCACAAAGAACTCACTAAAAGACCCGTCTACCACAAAGTTTACTTACTCAAGATGGAGTAATCATCACTTATCACTATGGTGTTGTACTGTTTGTGTTTTTTGCATTTTGGTTTTGCGGGCGAGGAGTAATTGCTTTCACTTATCCTCTGGATTAGAGGCTCTGTCTTGATTAAGTGTCATAATCTTGTTAATTGCATTCGGCTGTCTTTCTCTACTCTTATCTGACTCGTGGGAGACGTCTGCACTTGTAATGTCATGATAAAGCAGACGGAGCTTGTTCTGATCAATGCAAGTGTACAAAGTGTGATGTTGCTGAAGGACAGACTTTCACCCTGTTTGGTCAACAGATATCTGTCATCATGTGGAATTCTGATGACCAGGGTGCCGCCGATCGTCAGGGCTGTGTCAAGCCGAGCTGTGGTGGCTCCAGCCAGAAGCTTCTTCAACCTCGCAGAGTCCTTCAATAAGAGGAAGGAGTATTCTGAAAGACGCATTATTGGGTATGTTTGCTGAAATTGACACATGAAATCACATCTTACATAAATATTTTATGTAAGACGGCTTGGGAAATGTATGGTGACCACTTTTTAGGTATTGAACTTATTGGAGTGTGTATCTGTTTATTTCACATAACCACAATGCACTGTGAAACCTTTCGATCAGCTATCTGGAAAAAGAAGACCTTTATGAATCATGCTGGGGCATATATTACCAAATCCCAGAGCCTCTACGTTGTTCAATTTCTCATTCATATATTGGACATATTATACCTGAATGACAGATTTTTCATTTTTTGATTTGTGAATGGAAATGCTGGCTGCTTTCTTTAACTTAAAGATATGTTGTTATTGTTTTTTTTTAAAAAATACCAGTTAATAGTAATTGGGAACGTTCAAATATGGGTACATTTGCATTTGTTAAAACAACCAGTCTTTGTTTAAAAGCTCTCTGTGGAAACAGAACCCTCCCCCACTCCATGAAACCTTGTTGCATTTGCGAACTGTATTGACAGTGCTGTTTTAGTAGCCTGTGTACACTTGAAAAGCCAAGGCTTTCTCGTTTTATCCTCTTCAAACATCCAAAAAGTCCTTCAAAAGAATAAGGTTGATGTACTGTCATCTAGAGCTTCGCTTTGTTTAGTTCGGTGATTTCTAGTGTCTTGAAAAGACGATGTGTGTATACAATATTGGTGCTTTCCAATTGCATGGAACCATACGGTACTTCACAGGGAGCTTTCCACCATTCTGTTCTTAGTACAAGCACTTTTTTTTGATCCACAACTGGGGCCATGGCCACATATACATGGGTCATATATATGGGTACCAAATAAATCGTGTCCACATCTTCAATAGCAACAGACACTAAAAACTCTTGAACCGCTGGAACGACTACGAAATCAACACGTTTTTTAAAACAAGTATTCCGCATTGAGTTTGCAAAATATAGGTGTCCCTGTTCGGTGATTAAATAGGAAACAGCAGGTAGTCTATAAGCTTGGATGGCAGAGTAAAAAGCAAAATAGACCTTGCTGTGGCCGCTATTACGCTTGCACTTTAACAAATTAGTGATAAAGCGTAATGACAAACCCCAACCCCAGAGCTCCAAAAAAAAAAAAAAAAAAACCCTGGGGCGGAGCAGTTATGATTCCAAAACGGTGCTGAAGTTACATGTGAATGGACAGCGTAAGTGTGCAGAAAAATGCTGATTTTCAAAAGAACCGGTCATGTGGGAACAGGAGCTGAACTGAGCAAGGACCTTTTTTTCTGATTGGCCAGAGTAGGTGTGGCATAAAAAAAAGACCCTTGAATCACTGATTAGACAGAATCACTTTTGACAGAATAGTGTACTAACAAGACATACCTTTTGTAACGCAAGACAGCATTCATCATAAACAGTAACAGTGTTTTTTTTTACCGAAGGAATTGTTAAAACAATAAATGAAATGTAGTTAACCAATATGCAGAGGGCCGGATCTAGCGCCATCAAGATGGAGTCGAGGCAAACCTATTATGACGCTGTATGTGGAATCAATCAGAAAAGTAAGAGAACCCTCCCTAACCAAACGGTGCTTAAGCAAAACTTTCATACCATGCAGAGAGACTCACCATGATGCAGTTGAGTAGCACTGTGCTACTGTACTTTTAAGTGTGGTTACCATGAAAAACCTGATGGATTTAAATCCCAGAGCAAAACAATTGCCTTTATTCCCCTCATCGCTATAGATAAACTACGGCATGTTTTTACATATAGCAGCAAGGCGTGTGGTTTTTCTGCATGGAGATCATTTGAACTCTGGGCAATAAATCACTAATGTGAATGTGGCGTCATTGTGACCTTGTTCCTTCACTGATCCCTACACCACCTCAGGGGAAGTTCTTTAATAAAAGTAGCACTGGTTGTTTTAGAGAGAAGTTAGAAATAATGTCTGGGTGAGTTTGCAACTATGTATCCAAACTAATTTTGGAAAATTGACACCGTACAATATTTTTACTTTTGAATTGGACCATGTTTACACAGTACTGGCTGTGAACAGTGTTTGACCTGTCTGCATTCAGTCACACTGATGGGGAAATTTGCTTCACTAGGGTTCTCTATATGAACAATACATTCATCCACGTCTTTTGAAAGCTTTAGGGCTCATGCCTACATGGCCATTTACTATAATTAAAACATCCAGTACACTTCCCAGTGAGGTTATCAACAGCCATGATTTATAACAAAGGTCCCACCAGACAGTAACTGCGTCTGTGAGCTCTCCCAATTGTGCCCTTGAGCACTTAAGCCTAGACTACTCCCATGTTTACAAGGGAATTCAAGTTGAAGTTTTTTGAATACTTGTTAAACTCCAAAACCTTGTACATCATTGAATTTTCTTAACAAACTATCCGTTCTTCAATTGTTCTTGTTTTTACAGCTACTCAATGCAGGAAATGTATGAAGTCGTTGCCAAAGTTGAGGACTACTTGCTGTTTGTGCCATGGTGCAAGCGTTCGGATGTTATATTCCGCCGTTCGGGGTTCTGCAAGGCTAAGCTGACTGTAGGCTTTCCACCTGTGGTAGAAAACTACACTTCCCTTGTTACTACAGTTCGCCCTCATCTGGTTAAGGTATGCAATGCACCTAAATTCTTATCGGAACACTCCCCTTTTTTGGAGTAGCATCCAGCTACAATGCTGTAGTGGGGAAACTGCACAGTTGTCAAACAGTGTAGAGAGTGAATATCTAACACTCACTAACGACAACTATATCCATAGATGGGGAATTTAATTCTTTAATTAGATTGGGGAGCTGTTTGACAAATCTCAGGGACTAACTGTGCCTCTCTGGTCTTGCAGCTGGAAAATATTGCTTCAAGACTTTGAGCTAACACTGAAAACACCCGAGATTATCTGTTGTCTGGCTTTAGCACTTTTAGCATAGCTTAGCATAGATCATGAAAACCAATTGGACCAATAGCATTTCCAAATGATTAAGGGGATGCCATGTATTTCTTTCCAATTAAAACTCTTTTTTTTTTAAAGTAAGGCATTCTGATATTGTTAAGAGCTGTACTTCATTTCAGTGTAATGATAAATTAACTGCATGCGAAACATGGTGAAAAGTCAGAGCAATTGGACGAAGCTAGGAAACTGACTACTCCATCTGGCATCTTTGCACTCCACTGAAGAACAGTTGTACAGATGGTTATTTTTCTTTATCTCTTCAATCAATTGCTCAGTGATTTGTTGTGTTCATGGCGAAGACACTCGTATATGTATGACATCACTCCAGAGGTGCAGATCTAGCTATGGTGTAGGGGTCTGCATCTATATAGAGGCTTAGTTTTCCCTTACTGTACAGCTGTGGCAGTAAGATTTTTAAATGTACAAGATCACAATACACATTGTGTTGCAGAATTGTATCCTTCGCCTGCTTGCAGCCTTGTCTCCCGAGTTCCTCATGATATTAGCCTTAACTTTCTCACATATTTTAACTGCTCTAATCGGCTTCAAAGACCTATTAAAAAAACATTCTATATTATGTCGGGTGTTTAATGTTTCTTTAATAGAGCAGCTTTAGTAAATAATAATGCAGGTCTACTCACTTTAACTAGTAACTTTGTCCTTCAGGCATCCTGCTCTGACGGGAAACTCTTCAATCACCTTGAGACAGTGTGGCGCTTCAGTCCTGGCCTTCCTGGTTATCCGCGAACGTGCACCCTTGACTTTGCTGTAAGTATAACAAACACAATCCGGTTTGTAATCCTCTGCTGATGCTGGTTGGTTTTTAAAAGTGTTTATTCAACATGTGTAGATGGAAAATAAATATGTTTATATTTTCCCAAATTTGCATGGTTTTCTTAAATTTGAGATTTAGGAAATTTTAAATGACAATTTTTCAGAGCAATAGGGTGTTTAGTTGAGCTATTAATGTATAAAATTTGCATTGTTATGCCCCTAGTAATATTAATGATTTTTGGTCCTTGTTTACTGTTTTGTTTGTTTTTTCCATCTTTGTTTCTTCCCAGCTCATCTCTGTATTGTCCTCTAGAAATCACTCAACAATGTAGTCTCTAAAAGATGTATAGGAAGTGCTAAACCAAGACTTTTATCAATACGTCACCAAAGGTTTTGCTGATTTGCTTGCTTCTGTTTGTTGCCAGATTTCCTTCGAGTTCCGATCGCTCCTGCATTCTCAACTAGCCGCAGTTTTCTTTGATGAGGTTGTGAAGCAAATGGTGTCGGCCTTCGAGAGGAGAGCGTCTAAGCAGTTTGGCCCAGAGACCCAGATCCCACGGGAACTCATGTTCCACGAGGTCCACCACACATAGTCATTCCACAGCTTCAGACCGAAGGGATGGAAGGGCTGTTCAGGGAACTGGGGGATTCTATGAATGAAAAAAAAAACACATTTAGAGTATTATCAAAACAGTCAAGAGCTCTGTGCCTAAAATCCTCTGTGCCTGGTCCAAACAAAACCATTTATTCAGGCTAAACACAAATGTGGCTGGAACTTTTTTATGAGTTGGTTAATCGAGCCCAACTAATACCCGCTCCATTTCCGCTACCTCCAGGACTCATATTTTAAGAACGGATCTTGTAATATTTTAGAACCAGCTGCCTATTTCAATGGCTTAATGAAAGATGAGTTTCTGCTAAAGAATGTTGAGATTTGTTTTAACGCATTGTGGGAAGCTATTCATGATATACAGCATGTGACGGATGAAAGATGTATTTATTAAAACCTTTTATGCCATCCTTTACGATTTCAAAAAGGGACATGAAGTCTCCAGACTGACTGTTACTGCACATTCAGCGGTATCATTGAGACTCCACAATCTGCTCTGGTGGATCTTGCACACCAGCACAAAAAAGGGCTTGAAAAACAAAGTGGCTTAAAAAAGACGCCCAGTTCACTCCACCGCCCGTCTGTTTTAGACGGTGCTACTCATTCACTCCTCAGAAGGGTGTCTGATTTTAAGTCTCCTGATTAAAATACTTTTTCTCTTCCTTTTCTATTGGTGTGCAATATATTTGTAAGTTTTAACCGTGTGCTCACCAGTCTCGTTATCTTAAAGGGCCCAAAGTCTGGGAGATCACAGTTATCCATCTCCATTGTCCCTGTAAGTTTCCAAACCACACTGGGGTCCTTTTGTGCCTGATGCATTTTTACTGAGAGCATTACATTATTTATCTTTATCTTAGAATCATGTATGCGTGTATCCTATATTTATTTTGGTTATGGGTTAACCACGTGTATATATCTCAGATGAAAGACCACGGAGTAAAGATAAGAGCACAATTAAGCTGCAAACAAGTTAATTACCTTTTTTTTTTGTTACTTTTTTGTTTTGTGTAAATTGTGGTGTTTTAATGAGTGTTGTGGGTAAATTGAATATATGTATCTGGTCTGCATGTTTATAAAGTATTTTTATATGTAAAACCATACCTTGTGTCTACTGTGGGTTTTGTTTACCAACATCTGGTCTGGAGTATTTTCCACACTTAAAATAGGTTTATCATGTGAGGGGTAAAATTAGTCAGGCACATGACCCCTGGTGGTCTGAGCTGAATGTCGTTTAAGCATAGGAATAATCGCATTGTTTAATATCTTATATGGTGTTATGTAGTTAGTTTTTGTTTACTAAAAGCTATAAATGTTAGTTTACACTCTGCTCATCTGACATGTGCTCAGAAAGGCTGTTTACAATATTATGAGGAAAAGAAAAAAAATATATATATTGTTCTGTCTCTGCAGTTAGTCCATGCATAGTCCAACAATTTTAGTCTTTTAAATAAATATTGTAGCATTAGAAAAAAAAAAAAAATATATATATATATATATATATATATATATATATATATATATATATATATATATAATTTTTTTTAACTAAAAAAACACACAAGCAAACACACACAATTTATTGTGCATTTTCTTGAACGATGCGAATATAGCAAACATTTTGGTTGTAATCTAATTAGGATGTGTGCGTGTGTACGCATGTACAGTATGTTTCTATATACTTACACACTCTCCATCCTCCAGGCCAGTAGATGGCGGTAATTGAACATGGCCAATAAACACAAACCGGTAAAGAAGGAAGCGGAGAAGATGAGTCGCCAGAAGATGGACGTAGATCTGCTTATTTCTTTAGTGGCCGAACACAGAGAGTTGTACGATAAACGGCACAACAATTATAAAAACATAGACAGAAGTGCGATGATATGGAGTGAAATTGCAGAGCAATTACGAGCCGATGGTGAGCGTCATTGTCTTGATTTTTTCCAGTGTTGGCGTGTGTAACTATCAGCAAACCTGCAATTATTCTGTGTTTTCATAGTGGATGAGGTTAAACAAAAATGGAAAGGCTTGCGCGACACCTACACCAGGAGAAAGCGCGAGAGCGACTGCCAAAATCCCCGGGCTCCATCTAACAAGAAACCCTGGAAGTTCCTGAAACGCATGGATTTCCTTTCCACATCCGTTGAATCTAAATGGTAACTACCAATTAATATCAGACATTTATTTGTTGTAATTCATAACCATATTGTCCTTAAGGAAATAACGCCATATTAAATGCTAAGAGTGTTTATTGAAGTTCAAGTTCAGATCCATTCATCTGAACTAGAAACAAATAAAAAGTAAGTAATTAAAGAACAGAAGTCAACTCAAAGTATATGTGTCCGGTCAGTCCAAGGGGATATTTAATTTTTAGGTTGATTTTTGAGTTTTGGACAATTTTTTTAAATATTTTTACACTGTCATGAAATAACACATTATTACAATTCCAGAATACGTGGTAAGATTTTTCCGGTTCATTGCAAAAAGGACATTTTGTAACAATATCCTTTTCATTCACGGTCATCATGGCAATGACAAAATAGATTTGCTTGAACTCCAGGGAAAGAATTGTTAATGCTAAAGATGGAGAAGGATGCATACATTTATCAAAATGGTTTAATATGTGAAGAACTGCAGTGAGAAGTATAATCAAGAAGTTTAAAGACACCAAAACAGGGGAGAACAAGTCTGAAATTGATGTCTCAGGTAATTCTACAGGTACTAGTCACTAGAGTCCTGTATAGCAATGCAATGTGAGGTTTTCGTCCAAGAAGGATTCCAAACCTAAATTAGATTTCATAGGAATTTAGATTTCGATGGCTACCGGAAAGATACATTTGTTCAAATGAGACAACAAGAGATGTTTCCATCTTTGGAGAAAGCGAGGAGAATTTGACTCAAGATCACAGCTTTTATGGTGAAACAAGGTGGGAGTATGATGCTGTGGAGATGTTTAAGTGTTTTGGTCTTGGGATTCTTCTCAGGGTTGAAAGAAACATTAAAAAGGAAGATTGTGAGAACTTTTTAAAAAGACAATCTGCAAGAACACATGGTTTGGGTTGACATTTTGTCTTCCAGCATGAAAACAACCCAAAGCTGATTTCACCTCTGGTGAAGAAATACTTATAAATGGGCAATTTGGGTGAACTTGACTAAATTTGTGGGAGATATTAAAGTCCAAAGTTTGTGCCAAAAGACTAACAAATCTAGAGGAGCTTGAGAGATTTGCTGAGGAATAATGGCCTATTATTCAAAATACCTGAATACACTTATGTTTAAAACGTGTTAATGAAATGTGTCTTTTACAGTCTACAGCTGTAAGTAAAATATTGTTTCTGCAGTCTGCCAGCCTCGGAGGAAATAGAGGTGGTCCTAGAGGATACCCAAACCCAGGGGAGTGATGCTGAGGAGGTAGCCATCAGTGATTCATCTCCGTCATCAATCACCTCAGCATCTGCCTTGTTGCCGACATCATCTGTGAGCTGCACCCCTGCTCCGAAGGAAAATGTGAAGAAAAGGAAAAGATTAGATTCGCCCGAGTTCTTGGAGAAGTACCTGGAATCCAGGTTGAATTACAGAGAGGAGCGGCAAAGAGAGAGGGAGATGCGCCGAAAAGAGAAAGAAGAGCACAGACAACAAAAAGAGCTCAAAAGAATTAAAGAAGAGACTGAGGAGCAACAAAAGGATGACAGCTACATGTTTTTTGTTAGCATGTTGCCACTGCTTAGGAGTCTGCCAGCAGCACAAAAGTCTTTGATAAAGTTTAAGATTCACCACATGTTGTATGAGGCAGCGTATGGCCAGGCGCCCTCAGTGCCTCCAGGCCAGTTGTCTGCCATGCTTCCTGTCTTTGTGAAAGAAGAAACTTTGTAAAATTGGTGTAAATTATTATATGTGTTAAAAAAAAACTAAACAAAAGTGAGTTATTTGTTCATTATTCCAGTCAACTACACAAGATTTCAAGCCTTGTTTCACCTTGATGATTTGCAATTTATGCATTTAAGTTTGATATTTTATATTGCTATCTGTTTCCCTTCTATAATACCGATGCAATTTGGGAAATTCCATTGTTTGCTTGAAAATGGTATCATGTCTCGCTCTCAAATGCTAATAGGCAATCTGTCGAGGTGATAACAGTATGCACTTTGCAGAGGTAGTATATTCAGAGGGTTTTTTTTGGCAATATATAAACCAAGTTCTCTGTAACTGTAGGAGGCTATAGCTCCATGGTTTATTTGCCAGATAAACAAATGGAAATAAAGGGGGAACAACCTGGCAAACACCGGTTTATTAAAATGTGTTGGCTGCATAGAGTTGAATTGTGCACCCATTGTATGTATAAAACATGGACAATAGCCATGTTACCATTCAGAATGCAAAGTAAATGTATGCACATTTGTGTATAAAGCACCATTTCCATCCAAGTCAAAGAAAAAATATACTTCCTGATCAACTAGTGCCAAATATCAAAACAATCTAAGATGCGCCATTAGACGAATGCCTTTTTTGTAGATACGAACACTTAGACAAAGAGCAAATGTTAATATTCAAGCTCATTTCACTTATAAAAAGTGATTTGTACACATATGTATGTAATGAGAAATACAAACTCAATTCTCTGGCAAATTTTATTTTATTAAATAAAAAAACAATACCTACATTGTAAAAAAAAAAAGTTTATGATTGTGGCAAATTCATAAATTTCTTAAGTAGAAAAAAAAAACAATTTACTTGAACTGCAATTGAACAAATCAGAATAAATTCACACCAATTATGATCAGTATGTTTTAGGTAAAACATTTCTTTAGCAAGTTTACCCATCCCTCCACTCTCATCCCATTCAATTCTACATTGGACATTTTTAGAATGAAAGTGGACACTGTTGCATTTTTAATCTAAAGGGGAAAAAGACATCTTTAAGCCAAACCCTGGAGCAGCTAGTTATTTAAACAATGAAAACATGCCTCACGTCTGTGTTATCCCCAAATGATGGTTTTATTTTTCAAATATAAAACAAGACATTTTGCAAAAAGAAAACAGATAAATGAAATGGAACTTTCTATTTAACCGGTCTCAGCTTTTAAACCTGTGCGGATGGCTTTGGAAGCCTCTTCAGATGGTCTTGTTTGAACCAGCTATATGCACAATGATACCAGACAAAACAGCACGACAGTATGAAGTTAAATGCACTTTCCCATTAGACACTGAACCACAAAGGCGTAAAGAAACTCCTCAGTCACATGATCAGGTGGTCAACCAAAATCTTCATCCATGAGTAGAGATCAGATTGGACAAAGCAGTGGAAGGATGGGAGACTGTAAGATCCATTTCTTTTGCTCCATTGACCACCAGCACTCCGTTGGCAGGTTTTATTTTTCCAAGTCAAAGGGAAGGGGCAAATCATGTCCCCTGCCCAAAACTCTCCTGCTAGTCATTGGAGACGAGGACTTTAGAATCCCATGCCGCCCATGCCACCCATTCCTCCCATGCCACCCATTCCTCCAGCAGGCATTTCCTTTTCCTCTTTGGGGATCTCTGTGACAACAGCCTCGGCAGTTGAAAGCAGTGATGCAACACCTGCAGCATCCAGCAGAGCGGTCCTTACCACCTGCAGGGGGAGACACCACAGACCATCAGCTGTATATGAGTATGTATCTGAATCCATCATTTCTTAGTACTTGTCGTTTTAACCAATTTTGGAATAATATTAAACTCATAGGGAAGCATGGTACTAGTCTAAGAAAGTAAATTAATCAAATCGATACAGAATCAAAAGAATCAAACCCTATTAACAACTATACAACGAATCACACATACACACCTTTGTAGGATCAATAATGCCCTTTTCCACCATGTTGACATATTCTCCATTAAGAGCATCATAACCAATCTCTGGAGCACTCTGCAAGATCTTCTCCACCACCAGGGATCCTTCCACTCCTGCATTCTTGGCGATGGTCATTGCAGGAATACGAAGAGCTCTGCGGATGATGTCGATACCTTTGAGCAGAGAGAAAAACATCGATAAGTTATGGTTCTAAAAGCAGCCAATTTCCAAACGGCAAGATCTACACTTGAGCCTCGTACCAATCTTCTGATCATTATTGCTTGGCTTGATGTTGTCCAGTGCTGGGATGCAGCGCAGCAGAGCACATCCTCCTCCAGGAACAATTCCTTCCTCCACCGCCGCTCGAGTGGCGTTCAGTGCATCTGTGACACGGTCTTTCTTCTCATTTACCTCAACATCACTTGTTCCTCCAACCTATCAAAGAAAATATTCAGTACGGATTACCCTGTGACATATTCTAAGAAATTAATCAGTGATGTATAAGCTCCTTAATTAATCTTTAGTCCTACCTTAATCACAGCTACTCCATCAGAGAGCTTGGCCAGACGCTCTTGGAGTTTCTCCTTTTCATAATCACTGTTTGATTCCTCGAGCTGTTCGGCAATCTCATTCATACGCTTCTCAACAGCAGCAGGATCACCACGGCCTTTCAGGAGCATGGTGTCATCTTTTGTAACAATGACCTCCCCAACTCTTCCAAAGTCATGGGCTTGGATATCCTCAAGGGCCATACCCACAGCATCATCGCCAAAGACCTGAAAAACAAGAAAGGCATTTATTGAAGTAATTTCATTTTTATGAACAATGTAAATTAACTTGTTAATCCTTTAAAATAAATATTTAGATACAGTTGGCGTTTAAAATGTGAAAGTGATTTACTACAATCTATAAAAAGCATTGTACAACTCACTAATTACAATGACAACAGTTGCTGTAGTGTTGTCTCTAATCGTTATGTAAAGAAATCTTTGCAAACTAATGAAATCCTTTCAAAATCAAACATACCGTGCCTCCAGTGGAAACCGCCATATCCTGCAGCTGGTTTTTTCTGTTGTCTCCGAACCCTGGTGCTTTGACCCCCACGACCTGAAGTCCAACTTTCAACCTGTCAAAGTTCAAACACTGATTTTTAACCCAATATTACAACCCAAAATAAAATATGCTATTTTTAACTTCTGTAAAAAGCATTAATACCAAACTAAAACAGCTTCTAGAAAGAATGACGTGAAGATCCTTGGACTTTCCAATTTACAAAGATAATATTTTAACAATTAATTTTGAATAAGGGAGTCCTCTATAATTCAGAGCTTTTATAATACTGGGGTAAAAACAGAAAGTGCCCTTTTGGTGCATGTATAATTACCAAAGTTTCGAGAGTGCTTCTAAAGGCAAATTAGATTCAGCTTTGATGAAAGCGCTCATTATTAGAGGCTCGTTGGTTTGATATAGTTCAGTTTTCATGTGGGGGGGGGGGGGGGCAAATCAGCTTTGATATGGAACAGCGCATTTCATTTGCAAAAAAAAGCATTTAAAAAAAAATGAACTGGAAGATGTTTCTGAGACACACCTGTTGAGGACTAAAGTACTGAGTGCTTCTCCATCCACATCTTCAGCTACAATGACCAGAGGCTTGCGGTGTTGGTTGGCAATTTCGAGAGCTGGCACAATGCTCTGAACGCTGGATATTTTCTTCTCACTCAGTAGCACATAAGCATCCTGAAACTCGCACTTCTGGCCTGCAGTCAGAAATTAACCCAGTCATTAAAGCTTTAAAAAAAGTAAAGTTTACACAATGCACTCCCAAATAATTACCTTTAGCAGTGTTGATGAAGTAAGGTGAAATGTAGCCACGGTCAAACTTCATGCCCTCAATGACCTCAAGCTCATCATGCAGGGTTTTACCATCCTTTAAACAAAGGGCAGATTTCAAACGTAAGGGATGATTTGGAATCTATCTGTACAGACTGCTTACCCTCACAACCTTACCTTCACAGTGATGACACCCTTGCGTCCAACTTTCTTCATTGCGTTCGAGATTATGTTTCCAACTTCAATGTCTCCATTAGCAGAAATAGTTGCCACCTATACCAAAGAAACCATTACATTAACAGCCCAAACATTAACGCCTGAATACTTGATCTGCTTTAAAAAAAAATAATAATAATAATAAATTGTCTTCACGTTTACCTGAGCAATTTCCTCTGGCGTTGTGACCGGCTTTGAGAGTTTCTTGAGCTCATTGATTACTTCTTCTACAGCCATCATCACTCCTCTACGGATTTCCACTGGGTTGGCACCTTTGCTGATTGTGTCAAACCCCTCCTTGGCAACAGCACGTGCCAGTACAGTGGCAGTGGTAGTGCCGTCTCCAGCCTCCTCGTTGGTGTTGTTAGCAACATCCTGTACAAGTTTAGCTCCGATGTTCTTATACCGGTCCTTCAGGTCAATGCTTTTGGCAACTGTGACACCATCTTTTGTAACTTTGGGGCTTCCCCAGCTCTGCTCAATGATGACTGTACGGCCCTGTTGGAGAGTAGCAAAGATGGTTGGGTTTCTTCGGCCAATGATTACAAACTTTACTTTAAAAAGAATAGGATAGGTAGAATGCCCTTGGAAACTTATTAAACTTAGCATACCTTTGGCCCCATGGTGACAGCCACAGCATCGGCCAAGAGGTCAACTCCCTGGAGCATTAGGGCCCGGGCGTCTGCTCCAAATTTAACATCCTTGGCATATGCGCGGGTCAGGTGAGGGGCCAAAGCCCGGCACACTGGCCTCATTTGTTTCAGCACACTGGGTAAACGCAGCATTTCTGTTATAGGAAAGCAAAAATATTAATGGAAAGTCAAAGGATGTGGCAAATGAAACTGCTTGTTATTAAAAACTAATTTACTTTTAGTTAATTTAATCAGTCGTCTAATATTGATCCCATTCAAACCTCTGATAAAAAAATCTAGTTCTGATGTGCCAACAATCTCCAAGAAGCTCAGTCAATACCTTTATTTAATTTAAACTGTATTCTCTGTTTACATGATCAGCTACGTGATCGAGAAAGTAAAGGATTTTAGTAGGGAGAGAGGACTTTTTCTTTTTTTAAACCCAGTAATCTAGGAAAACTGCAAAGCCTTGTGTCGAGGTCGCATGCCACAACCGACCGCCAAAAATGAACATTTGCACCACCTGTTTTTTTAACGAAAACACCTTTGTGTTTAAAAGCTCGAAACAATATTTCATAGTACACCATGCTACATTAAAAGAGATTTATAAAAGTAGTTTCGGCCATTGTACCGCTCGCTGTGAGCGCCTCATCTTCCCCACGTGTTAGGGCGTCACAAGGTCAAACTCACTCCGCGTCACGACACGGCGGAAACGATTGCTTTCATCCCACGTGAGTTCACGTAACAAAGTTTTTGGGGTAACCCCTCTGTATAATTAAGGTCACAAGACATAATATAATCACGAGTGCCTGGATATATCAATACGTTTGCTACTAGCACAGTACAAGGCCTCCTTTTCACATTATGTTAATTTGTTTCAACTAAGCTTAGCTTGAGGCTAATACCTCTTACCCAAATCCTAGAAACGGAATTATTATACTTATTAAATTCAAACGCTGTGCAAATATATACCCAGGTGTACAATTTAAAGTGCAAGAAAGTTAACTTTATTACTCTCGCAACGTCATCAGCTCTTGATAGGAACGTTCCATATCTCAATATTAGAAAGGATCGAATTTCAATGAACAAAATGCAAATATATAAGATGCATTTATGGCTACGCTCTAAAAAAACATGTATATGTATTTACAAAGTAATATATTAACATTAACTGGTACAAGACTAGATGTTACGTATCTGGCACGTTTAATGCAAATACACTATCCTTGCAACATTGGATTTACAGATCAGAACATAAGCTCTGATGTATGATTATAAAATTATAAAATTATAAAACTTACTGCGGAGTAGTCTAGAGGAGAGCGAGAAGATGTGAGAGGCCGTCTGCACAGCACAATGAGTGATAACGCCAAAGCCACTCGTGAAGGAGCCGCTACAGTTTCACTCAACGCACATGGGTTCTTCATCCGGGTAACCACCCCCTTGCCCCGACATCTGAATAAATAAAGATTGGCAATGTGGATTTTTTTTGCCAGTCTTTGGTTTACATAGATAAAGTTTCGTTTTTGTATTTTAACATCAGCAGTTTGACGCATATTATGTATACTAATCATAATCCAATAGAAATAGTTACGAAATATATTTCTAATTTTTGTTATGCTCGTTCCCGGGTGCCAAGTTCGAGAATTTTCGCAGATCTTATTGGAGAAAAAAAGACGTCAGAGGTCAAAATTGTGCAAGCAGAAACGGCATTGCGTTTTACAAAATACAAATTGTTAATATGCTTTACAATAGTTATTTTTTGGTGTTAATAAATTAATTATCTAAATGTGTTTTTTCTTTCAATACACTCATTTTCTGACATGTTTTTAAGACATAAAAAATAATTAATTTGTCCTTTGTTAATTTGCATTCTATCTCCTGTTTTCAAAATATTCAAACATAGAGAAACATATATAGATAACTTAAAAAGACGTTAAATAATAATTAAAACAAAATTATATATTGATAACTACGCTTGTCGTAGTAGTATAACATTATCAATACTATGTTTCTTTATACATTATTAAATACGTGTATATAAATCTGTTTAAGAAATTCATGTTACGTTAAATTGACAGGAGAATATTCTAGATTTTGGGACTGGGGAATATTCTAGATCGTAGGACTGGGGTTGGTACTCGGCACATCCCGTCATTTAACGCATGCGCAGTGCGCCTTCCAGACATTTCCTCTTCACGTGGATCTCAGGAGCGAAGTAGACCAGTCTTCTGCTGCTCTCTGCACGCGCCTTACATAAAGATCAGCTAAAATGGTAAGACACATGATACATTTAGAAAACCTCCATTGCCTGAATGAGATGATTAAATACCATTTAGATCGGTTAAAGAAGTATTTTTTAAAATAAATTTTCAGACCGACTGCAAGGTCACGGTTAGAATGCAGTCATGCTCCAACTTGACAAGTTATGTTAAGTCTGTTAAATAGAGAGTTACTATGCAGAAGAAGGTTTATTTAGTGTGTTTCTGCAATATGTTTCAGTGTAGCCATAATAGGTTTGAAATCCCTGTGTAATTATTGGGTTTAAGTTACAGATGGGTACAATCTTTGTGTTACGTTAGTTGCATAAAGGTGTAATTAAACCATACAATTTCTTTCCGCAATACAGGTTTTTGCTTTTTTTATGTCTGTTCATACAAAAAGTATTTGTTTTCTTGAATATTTCGAAAGATGTTTTAATTTTAACATAACGTTGGTAGTCATGCTAGCGGTTAAGGCTCCAAGACTATTTCATCCAATCACGTGTGGGGACGAAATGAACTTCCGGGTTGTGTTGCGTGGAGGGAAATCTGGTTTAATCAACTATAGTTTGTGTTAATTTGATCACACACTGCTTTGAGCCAAAAGAACGCTCCGTAATCCGTCGAAGGTTACTAGATGGCGGATAATAGTAAAGTAATTCATGCCATGGCTTATTTAAGAAGTTTGAAGATGAAGCATTGAAAATTTGATTCAAGAGCCTTCGCTCTTCCTGTCTGCTCAACCTTGGTGGGTTTGATCACACTACCTGTCCTTTTGTCCTTCAGTAGATTGGAAAACATTGACAAAACCTCACTCCTACACGAACCCCCATCATCTCAAATCTCAAATGCCCTCCCTCACAACCTTCTCTCAAGGTCACACACATCTGCTCGCATTCTTTCAAACTGTGATGCCGGCTGACCCTCGTGTAATATTTTCCTCTTCTTTAGTCACTTTTACAAAAGAAAAGGCTTTGCATTTCTTTTTAATTGGTAAACTAAACATTTTTTTCTAATCAATAAACAATATTTTTGTTTTTTTTATTATTAATATTACTTGATTGCAATCAGAAAACAACGTTAAACCTGTTGTTAATTAGGAAAATAAAAGATTTTATTAAACAATAGGTCTTATTTGCTTTTAAGCAATCCCCCCCCTTGTGGGTGGTATTTGTGGGGGGAAAAGGTGCTCTTTGAAGTATTGCAACACATGCTCTGCCTATTTCACCACTGAAATAGCTGTGCTCCAACCCCCTCCATTCCAGCAGGCTTTCCGGAAATTTCTCCCCATGTTTGACCGTGTGTTGGTGGAGAGGCTTGCTGCAGAGACCATGTCCAGAGGAGGCATCATGATTCCTGAAAAGTCTCAAGGCAAAGTGCAGCAGGCAACAGTGGTGGCAGTGGGTCCAGGAAACACTAATAAGGTCATCTGACGTTTAGAATGATATTCAGCATTGTTCTTAGCAGTGTGTGAGGTTTTTGTTTTAAATCGGTTCCAAATTATTTCTGTTTTCAGGATGGGAATGTAATACCTGTCAGTGTCAAAGTTGGGGATAAAGTTTTGTTACCGGAGTATGGAGGAACTAAAGTTGTTCTTGAAGAAAAGGTTTGTTTCATGTTATTTGATCATTTGTAGAGTTGTCATTGTGGTTCATCATTTTAAAAAAATGTTGTGTCTTGGCTTTGTAGGACTACTTCCTTTTCCGGGATGGAGATATTCTTGGCAAATATGAAGAGTGAAAGCTGCCTGTCCAACCAATTGTGTCATCAGGAGTTCGTAGATTGATCCATGTTTGTTTTCTTTTCTTTTCTTTTTTATGTCATTCAATTGTAAATAAGTTTGATCATGTTTTGTTAAAATAAAGAGATCTTGATGTTACACATCTACTTGTAATAAGTTTTTAAATTATGGATTAAATGTTTTATACTTGGAAGTATTTTTTTTTTTTTCAATTTATATCAAATATAATAGTTTATTCAGGACAATTGTAATGGATAAATGTTTAAACAGTAATAATAGTAATTAATAAAAACATATTAGTCCTATAATTTTAATAGTCAATGGTGAATCCCTTTAATTGCTTGCTGCAGATCTCTTCATGAATATTATCCAATTTGTATTGAGTTGCTCTTTAAGGCCTTTCCTTTTTTGTGGGTCTTCTGGCACAAACTCTCGACTAACGTTAGCTTTTGGTTAAATACTAACCTCAAACCATATTTTCTTGATGAGATTATCCTTCACAAACTTCTTAAAGTCCTCCCTTTAATGGTTCCGTCAACCCTGAGAAGATTCCTAGCACCAAACATACTGAAACACCCCCACAGCAATATACTATCACCATTATGTTTCACGGTGGGAAAAGTGTTCTTGGAGCTTATTGCTTCTCCCTTCGTTCTCTAGTCATAGGCAATATCTCAATGATCAAAAGGTCTAGTTTTGTCCTGTCTGACCAAAGGACATGTTTCCAGTTCCCACACTCTTCCTGAGGTTATTCCTTTTGTTTGATGTAAAAGTATTGACACACCATCAGATGGAGCTGTTGCCATTTTCAAAGAAAACCTTTGTAAACCAAGCCAAGGTTTAGATTTGAAATCAACTGATATCTGAATAATAACTGTAAGTTTCACAACAGTCAAGGGATGTATCTGACCACTTAATCGTGCAGAATTGGGATAGGCACAACAGTGCAACAAGATCATTGGTGTGAAAAAAATGTATACATTTGGTCTGTGGAAAGAGAACGCTAAGAACTTAAAACAAATTTTTTTGGTCGAGTAAAGTAAACGTACTTGGTTAACATTTAAGGCAACAAAGGCTTATGTAAATTCATAGCCTTTGATGATTGTTAAGACACATTGCGAACATCCCCGGCAATTTTGAATGAATGGCTGAACCTGCACTTAGATGAGGGCCTGTAGTGATTATTTTCGTAGATAAAATTCATATCTAGAATACCATAATCAACAACATGTGTGCACTGCAGTGATGTTTCAAATACAGTATTTGTTTAGATTTCCAAAACGGATCTTTTCCCTTTTTGGGCTCTGCAGTGGCGCTCCTCGTCCATTAGGGGCGCGCTGTCAATCAAACTCTAAATCAGTCGAGATGGTCATGGCGGAGGGCACAGCTGTTCTGAGGAGGAATAGACCAGGCACTAAGGCGAAGGTAAAATCAACTGCGAAAAAACATCTATAGATGTTCAATACATTGTCAAATTGGTTCATGATGTGCATTCTAAAGTATTTTTTTGTTAAAACGATTAGTTTCGTCAGCTGAAGCCGAAGATGTGCCTAAGAGCTAAGCTAGCAACTCAACGTTAGCCGAGAAAAACAGTGCCTGGTTTACCGAGTTTCCCACGTGTAATTTATTAGGTTAATGAGGTTTTAATAGTTATGTTGAAACATTTTCGTAAAATTATATGTTAGAGGTGAACTAAAGGTCGGGTGGTGTGTGTGAATTGTACCCTACTAGTAAGTTAACTATAAAATAGCAGCTAGCCATAGGCTAAAAGCCCCGGATGTACATGGCAGGGTGTTTATACTGTAATTCCCTTTACATTATTACATGTAAAACTCCGCCAGATTTAGTAACTGTTTTTCAAAAATCACTATGGACAGACCTTAGCTGTTTTGACTCGAAAAGGCGTATATAAATAGTCAAACCTGGAACAATTTTCTACAGGGTGTACATGTAAAGACACTGTAGCTCAATTGTAAAATATGAGTAACTTACTCTAAAAGCCCAAAGACCCACATATTAATTCAGTAGTGGCTGGTGCATTTTCACTTGAGTGTGCTACACGAATCTGTTATCACCACACCCATTTAGTCAATTCTTGTAACACAAGCTTGTAAATTACACGTGTATTTTATTTCTCTGTATTTTGAATGCAGATGTAGCAATATCCTGGATTGATTCAGTCCGAGCTCCTTTGAATCAAGTTCCTCTTGATGCATCCTTCTCACAAATAAATTTAATTTAATTGATTTAACCAATTTGTGTGGTGAATCTTTGTCCATTTTCCTTTTTCTCCACCACAAATTAATCTGACTGGCACAGCACAGGTGACATTGAAAGTAAACCAAATAATTATTGGTATGTTGGTCCAAGCAGCTGTAATAAATTCTGGGGACTTTCCCAATGCTGCTACTGCGTATTTGTTAAAATGTCAGTATGTTGCCATTTTTTCCTACTTAGTTTTGGGGGCTTTTCAATTTGTATCCTTTTGTTTTTTCCAATTCTCTACTGCATGAGGTTCTAAAAGTGCCGGAAGTGTGGTGCAACATCCTGTTGGTTATTGACTGGTCAGTTGTTGAGCTTACTGGTTGGCTGGAAAAAGTAGTTACTGTATGTGTCATTTGTGTTTTGACACAAAAACGTGGATAGTCCAGCAGTTAGTTTTTATTGCTTTTTAAAAGAAAAAAAAAATAGACTCAGCCATGGACAAATGAGTAGGTGGAGACCTTTTTCTGATTTCAGAGATAAGCCACAACTAAAATCTGGTGGAAAAGCAGCTTTTGTGCTCATTCAACTGACTCCTCGAATAGGCATAGACAACTGCTTTTACCTACTTCTAACCAATCAGCCTTGCTTACTAAATGCTAACTTTATATTACGTGAATACGTAAATAAATATATTACTTTAATTTATATTACATTATTATATTGATTTCTTTTATAGCGCCATCAATTGACCTGCTGTCACCTTGCATACTTTTAAATAATATTGCCTCATTGATTATTCCGAATTTTAATTGCATCATCCTAACCACAATTAATAGTGGTATTGTTTTGTGACCCAGGACTTCTATAACTGGTCTGATGAGTCATTTGAAGAAATGGACAGCACCCTGGCAGTGCAACAGGTGAGATCTTGTTGGAGTTTGGTCGAGTGGTCCTTTTATGAAGCATCATTATTTTGCCAGTGAGATTCTAAGTCTGAGTAATGAGTCATTTTAATCAGTTTAATAAGTATGAAAATCATGTTGAAGATGGGGCTGGGGGATTTGACCTAAAATCAAAATCTTGATTAATTGAAGATTTTAGCTCGATTACTATTATTATTATAATTTATATTTTTGCTCTCATTGAGAGAGAGTTTAGAATAAAAGATATATGAATTGATTATTAAAATAATTCACATAGAGTAGTACAGGGGTCTCCAACCCGGTGACCGCGGGCACCTTGTCGCCCGTGAGGGCCACATGAATCGCCCGCCACCTGTTCTAAAAATAGCTCAAATAGCGCCACTTTCCAGTGAGCTGAATCTAATTTAATATGATTGCTATTCTTGTTTAAATGACACATGCACATAAACTTGATGTGATAATATTTACATAAAAAAAATGTATATTTATATGAACTATGACCGGGGAGAGTTGAAAGGTCAGTATGATGCGCTACGACGAAACAATTAAGCAGCGCAGCGAAAATGAGACGACTGACTCATAGAAAGATCATTTATTATTTGCGACAAATGTGAGGTAAAGGGTTTTTTTTTTATCTCTGTGGACGGAGCATATGTTTGTCTCATTTGCGCGACGACTGTGGCGGTGGTGGCCAATTTCACGACACCATCTCAAAACTCATTCAGAGTACAACATACTGGTAAACCGCATGCAATCCCAATAACGGCTTCCCAATAACTGAAAGAAACCGATACCAGATTTGGTTTCCAGTTGTTAAATGTTAACAATGAAAAAAATTATCTTAGCTCACTTTTTGTATTTCTATGATTTATTTTTTGTACATTGGACATTGTGATTTCCTTGGACTCTTGTAGAAGTGATCATTTTGACGGGTTTTGAACTTGTATATGTTGTTTTTTTTTTCAATTTAAATAACACTTGTTCTAAGACAAAGTGTTGCATATAAATATTTATATGTTTATTACCTTGTTGATTAATTTAGTTCATATTCAGTGTGAGAAATAATTCACATGATCAGTGTCTTTGCAGAGATGAATATCCTTAATTATTAATAAATTCAGAAGAGGGTCTCAAAGTGGTAGCCCTTTGCATTAATCAGTAACCAGGAAGTAGCTCTCGGTTTCAAAAAGGTTGGTGACCCCTGGTGTAGTATATAAGGAAACATACACTAGGTACCATCTTTGACTATTTATTGAACATCAATAAATGAACAACTGAAATAAAAGCACACATTGCCTAAAAAACATGCATGGAGCGGGGTCACATGACTCCACACACTGTAGTGTTTTTAAAGAGAAGTTTATCAAAATATTCTACCCGGAAAATGTGAATGATTATAGCTTCTGAATGGCGATTCCGATTACTTTTAGATTAATTGCCCAACACTAGTTGAAAATGACTAATCGGTGAAAAGGGTTTAACACTGACAATGTAAAAATTTTTTGAGTAAAGCAAAGTTAAAGAGAAAAAAAGAGCCATTGTTGTGTTCTAGCCATATTTGGGTTGCCAGATACACAATACTATGTACGGTAACTGTTTAAATAAACATTGTAGTTTAACTCACAAGGGAGAATAATATAATTAAAAATATAAGTCAAAACTCATTGCTTTATGAATCCAATAAAACAATGCAGCATTCACACGTTTTTATGGATGAACAAAGTTAGATCACTTTACAAATTTAGAGATTCTCAGTCAGTAATTTGATTCATTCATTTTTTAACATGACAAATGCTTTAATTTCTTTAAGAACTATATTCATTACTGTTTTGGTTCCTGAACATTTGCTTGATTGATTTTATTTTATTTTTTTTTTTCACAGTATATTCAGCAGAACATTCGGGCAGATTGTTCCAACATAGAAAAGATCATGGAGCCTCCAGAGGGACAGGATGAGGGGGTGTGGAAATATGAACATCTCAGGTACATTATTATTCTGAATGTTAGCACAGGTCCTTCCTTTCACTATATATAGAGTGCACTGAGTCATCTCAATACAGTTATGTTTTTATCATAATCATTTGTATTATTTAATAAAAATCCATTAATATTGTTGGTGTTTCGTCTTTTTCTTGGTGTAAGAGACTTTAATACGAAAAAGCATTTGAACTGAATGACAATAAATAAGTATGTTTGTGGATTGTACTCCACAATTTCGTAAACTGCAATTTACATTCAGATTTGACAAAAAGAATTCTTTACACCAAGTTGGCATCTCGTATTTTTCAAGTGTATAGACATGAATTGAAACATGCAATATATATTTAACATTATAAATACTTAATGAATTACTGTGTAAATCGTAACGGTAAAAGACCGATGTAGTTAATGTGGTGCAGGATCTTGGTACACATGTACAAGTACAGTATGTCAGTTTTGTATATTTGTTTATTTATAGACAGTTCTGTTTGGAGCTGAATGGTTTGGCCGTGAAATTGCAGGTAAACATCTTGCATCTTCCTCTTTCTTTACTTTATCAAATTAATTTGGTTATAAGTCACCGAACTTGATATTGAGGCCCAGAAACAGAATGTTTGTGTCTCAAACATTTTTTAAGGACAATTATTTCTTAGGTTTTAGCTTTAATTTTCTTTATTAATCCAGTTAGGATTGGATTAATTATGATTTTGAAACTAAAGTTATTAAATTAGTTGTGTGCTTTAAGGTTATTAATTCAGGCGCAATTTTAAATAACCTAATGTTTTTACTGGTTTTATGAATAAATCCCAAAGTTAATGTCAAATTATTGAATAATAGAGATTTTTAATGTTCAAGGGATTTATTTAAAATAGAAAAACCCATGTATAAGCCTTATAATCAAAGTGTAGGGACGTTTGTGTTAAATTTATATTTTATAAACCCAATACGATGATGGTTGTGATATAAAAGTAAACATCTAGAGAGTGGTTATTGTATACAGAATGTGTTTGCTCCATAGAACGAATGCCATCCAGACACATGTACCCAGATGACCGCCACAGAGCAGTGGATTTTCTTGTGCGCTGCCCACAAAACTCCCAAAGAGGCATGTATTCAAACATTTAAAGATTTGGCTGAATTTCTTTTCATTCTAGATTAACAGCAGACATGATTGTGTATTTTACGTGGCTTTGTTTATGTACTCCTGATCACAGTGTCCTGCCATTGACTACACAAGGCACACCCTCGATGGAGCTGCATGTCTCCTCAACAGTAACAAGTATTTTCCTAGCCGGTAAGTTCTAGAGCTTCCAGTCCAGTAAAAGTCCAGCTCTTAAGTATTGTACGCTACATACAACTTTTTAATTACAGCAGTGTAATCAGAGGTCAAATATTTCCTAATACACAGATAAAATATTTTCAGAGTGAAGCTAGAAAAAAATCAAAATTCTCCAAGTCAAAAAATCAACAATCACAAAAGTCAAATAAACAAGGTTTTTTTAGGAGCATATCCGAAGGGAGCTGTGTTAACACACTCAGCTGTAAACAGGTGAGGGCCAGGTGTATTATGTAAATTGGAAAACCTATTTGTTATCTGATGTAAACAACTAGCTGAAACTATATTATGTGTTTAAAAAAATAACTAATTGGATTTATATATAAATTGCCTTTTTACAAGTGTTCACATGCCTTTCCTTTTGATATAGGCGCTCCCTTTCCATCTCTTGTTGTCTACAGTCAGATGTTGTGATCGTCACACACTCATTATGACATCAAGTAAAATGTTAGGAGAAACAGGCCTCAACATATGCAGAAAATTACATTCATGGAGCTTGCATAAGGATGCTAATACAAAGTATCTTTTTCTTCAGCAAGGCATCTTAAATTTATTAGTCCCAGTTCTATTTTGTTCTAATTTGTAAATGACTTGAAATTATAAAGATTTATGTTTTCACTAGAAGGAATTCTAATTAGAGGTATCTCTGTTGGTAAAGAAATTAGAGATTTATACAATTCAAATGTAAATATAACCTGCATTAGTAGCAGGAAGCTGTATAGACGGTTCGAGCTGTTATGGAAAATTTCTGAATAAATGTTTGAAAATTGTAACAAAATACTAACGAAAATGAAACTATAATAAAAAAAAGTGCCAAACTGTTATAACCTTGGTTTCTTTGTATAGTGTCAGCATTAAGGAGTCATCTGTGGCCAAGCTGGGCTCGGTGTGTCGTCGCATCTATAGGATCTTCTCCCATGCCTACTTTCACCATCGTCAGATATTTGACAAGTATGAGGTAATGGAGCTATTCTCATCAATTATACAATAATTATAATTGATACACACATATTACTGTTTTAAGATTATGTAATTTGCGGCAAAATTCTCTTAAAACAATATTGAAATAAAAACATTTTTAGGGTTTACTAGGAATTCAACGGATATGGTAAATTCAAAGTGTACTTCCTGTCGAGGGTAAACAGTTTGCTGTTATCTCTCAGAATGAGACCTTCTTGTGTCATCGCTTCACTCGTTTTGTGATGAAGTACAACTTGATGTCCAAGGACAACCTGATCGTGCCCATCCTTGAGGAAGAAGTGCAGAGTGCCACTGCTGGAGAGAGTGACGCCTGAGCTCAATCCAGTTCACCCAAGGCCTCTGAGACCTTCTGTACAACTTCAGTTATTACTTTTACACTCACTAAAGCTTTGATGCCGATTTCAACATATAGCTGTAACAATCAAGCAGAAGAAAACATCAACAGCGCCTTGTACATATCTCTTTCCATCTTCATTGTAAATCCTGCTTAACAAATATGAAATTCTGTTCCATTTTTTTATCCTACTCCCGTCTCTTGACCATAAAAATGAGTCTGGTGATATTCACCCTGTCCTTTCATTGGTTTTAAGTTATTACATGGGTGGAGGGAACTTAACCAGTACACATTTTCTTTATCTTTTTTTTTTTTAATAAACTAAAATGTATGGTATTTTCATTGTCGATTGTTAATAAAAGACTTGTACCAAGTCATGAGCATATTGTACCATGATGATAACACCAACACACAGTCTGACATGAGGTATATTCCCGTTTAATAAAAAATGTCAAACATGTTCAGATACTCAAGAATAATACTGATTCTTTCTGCTATGGTTGATTATAAAGTGAAATGAGCTCAAGTCAAGCTTTGTAAAAGCAACACGTCAAGTTCAATACATCCATTAATTTCCAATTAGAAATCAACACCATAGATTTTACACTCGTTTAGAAATACCTATAAGATGACCGTGAAATGTCTTCGCAAACAACTTGAGTATGTTGCCTTTCCCTTGTGCATTGTGCAGAAATAAACTCTTAAGATATTAATATTAAACACCATTTGGTACAAAACAAATGCTAAACTAAAAGTTCAGGCAAGTACAAGTGGAATTACAGTGCAGATAAGTTTGACAAACTGAACAAAGTATTGCTTCTTCCTGAGTTTGTCCTGCAGAGGCATAGCAGGTGTTTGAACAAAAGGCTGAATTGTAATCTAGTTGGAAGGAAGAGGAAAAAGAACAGCAAAAATTAAACCGAGAGGAAGGACACACATGGTGTTTAGAAGGAAAACATTTCATTCACGAGGGAGAAATGAACATTTTGAGTTTTATGACAAATCAGTTCCTCATAAGTGTGAATTTCCGTGAACATTTGTCTCAAAATAAGACTCATCTAAAATATGTTATGGCTTGTTAAAAAAATTATTTACAGAAAGTGCCCACAGTCTGGAATACAAGAATCTCTCTTCTGGTGATATGGACATTTCAAACATGATGTCTACTCCGTCTTTAAAGTTTATACTTCGCGAGTCACATACAGGTGACCTCAGCAGCCCCATCATCAGGTTCAAACCCTCCCTCGTCTAGATGGGAGAGGGCACTGGAAAAGCCACCTCCAAACACAGGGAAACCTCCAATACCACCAGAGCATGGAGATAACACGTCAGAGGACACTTCCTCCATTCCTCCACTTACACTGTGACTGGATGCTTCTCTTCGAGTTGATGTCTGGACCAACAGAGAGATATAAGTTATACCTCAATTAATAAAAAAAAATACAACTAGATGGCGAATGTTTGAACACAAAGTTTCTATGAGTTTCCAAAGCTGAAATAGATGATATCCTATAAGTTGATTGCTATGGAGGGGTCATGTTGACTTTGTCGCTATACATTATTTCAACCAACCCCCATGTCTCAATCATAAATCGAAGCTGAGAGAGAGTTCAAGAAATTTGGTTGCTAGGGGTAAACAGCTTGGTTGCTAGGGAAAAAGTAAAAAAAATTGTAAGTTGGTATTATGACTTAAAATCTAACGTTGCTGTGTCCCATTTACTTTCAATGGCCATTATAAGTAAATGATAAATATTAACCCCCTTCTAGACGAATAACAATTAATAAACAAAATATGTTTTAATCTTAAATTTAATAGAGAGCCATATTTCAAAAATATTTTAGAAAACATTTATATGTTTAAAGATAAATATAAGATTACAAGAAATCAAGGGGCTTTCAGAATTGAAAAAATCTTAGATATTCTAATACTTAAAGCAACATATTTGAGTTATTTTTAAGTGAAATTAAAAAATGCCCAAATATAATAGGGACAGTTGATCCTAATTTTCTTTATAGGTTTATAGAATTATTTATTGTTTGCATTTGAAGTGAGTAAAATACCATAACTTCCATCCTGCAATGTGGAAGTTGTCCAATGCGTCCTCGGCTGCTTGGTTTGTCTTTACACCCAACAGAACCACAACACTCGTGTTTAGCAGACAATATAGACTACACTGCTCAAGTTGTAAAGTTTACCCAATGTAGATGAGGCTTAGAACCAAATTGATCTCTTAAATCTATTAACAACAACTTGTTTTTGTGGTTATGGGTGTTATTTTTCCCTTTTAATCAAATTTTGTGTGAATTTAAAGAAATGCAAAAGAATTGAAAAAAATACCTGGCTGTGCTGCAGAGTTGTATGACCTTTGACGGGTCTTTGCAAGAATACAACTTGTTTGGTTGCCAGATTCCCATCGCTGCAGGATAAGAAAAGCAGTCAGTCTTAGATGTAACGCTGTGCTATAGATAAACCTAATTGTACAGCTGTGCGGATGCCACCTGTCATGGCGAATAATAGGGGTGGGCAGCACACAGGTGAGAAGCCAGCCGAAATCTGCCAGCGTGTGGAGCAGAGGACCATAATCTGTCTTCACATCTGAACCCTGAAAAACAACCCCCTCATGGTTTGAAGCAGCAAAAAAATAACATTCGAAGCACAGGTGATGAAAAGTCTCACCTCTATAACGGTCCACTGTTCCACAACTATGGTGTCATTGGCAGGTGGCGCTGTGCTTTTTTCCTCATAGACAAACAAGCCTTCCAGAGACCTAGGTACAGGTTCCTCTGAAGAGACAACAACTGTTAAATGGGCGATGCCAAGTGGAATTTATGAGCAATTCAGACGTGCTCATAAGTTTACAAACAAAAAAACAAACAAACAGTAAAATGTATGATTTCTTGCCCAATTTTTTCATAAGTTAGTGGTTGGTTGAAGCCATTTATTGTGACACAACTGTGTTTAACAAACTTTCCCTGATCAGAAGTATTCGCACAGCTCTTAATATTTTATCAACAACCCTTTAACATCAGTGAGTCTCTTGTGGTAGTTGTCAATGAGGTTCTTTATCTTCTCTGCTGGCAGCCCATTCTTCTTGGCAAAAACCGTCCAATCACCGTCTTTTATTGTTCAAAGCAATTTTTAAATACAATTAAAACAAATCTGCCGTTATCTTTGATATATGTATATTCTGTGTAAATCTGGCAACCTTTTCCTTCACTCTCCTGTCAAAACAAAGTGTGGCTTTGTTGCTAATTAGCATCAATGAAAACTTCTCAATGGTTAATGCTCAGTCACACAGATAAACAACTTAGATGAAGCTATGCACATCAAATGTTTCCTGAAAGAAACAGCTCTGTGAGGGGCAGAGAGACCCTGCAGAAAAGTATCTTTTTCAGCCACTATTTTTAAGACCTTGGTAACCCATATTTAACACTTATATGGTTACTGTCTTTTTGAGAATTGTGAAATTTAGGGCATTTTAAGACTTTTTCAGGACCCACAAGTACCCTGTGTCTTACAAATTGGTGACTATTCTGAGCCATGAAACACTAAAACTTGTAGGTCTCATTACAGAGCTGAAAGTGTGTCAGTGACCTGAAAAATACAATGAACTGAGCTACTCATCAGAAGGCAACCTTAAGCACCATGTTTAAAAGGACAAAGGCAAATTATGTTCTATTTAATAGCAGCACAAAGTTGTGGCAGTTAGCACTGCTGCCTTTCCATCAGGTTGGCATTTTGTTTCCTGGCATGGGGCCTTTCTGAGTTGGGCCTGTACGCTCCATTCCCATTTGATCCCAGGAACTATTGTTTCCATCCACAGTTATGGCACTTTTCTACTGCGTGGTACGGTACACTTCAGTTCTGTACACTTTGGCCGGTGTTCATTTGGAGCAGTGATGCTTCAGAGTGCATTCCTATCAACCAATGCCTCAAAAGTTTCGTGCTGCTTCCACCATGATCACGCTGGACCTAGTGTTGTACTAAAATGTTATAATTATGGGGTTTTCATTCTGCTGTTTCAAGCACATGGAAAGATCCAAATGGTTTTGGGATCTTTCCAAATCAACACATTATAAGGCAAAAAAGGCAAAAGTATAAAATCAATATCTACATCCATTATGCTTTATTGGCAGTTTCATCTTAAAAGAAGCCAAATTGTTGTTGCCAAGTTGGTGAGAGTAACAGTCTTTATGTAGCCAAAATTATAAATATATTTTTAAATGAGAAATCTCCCAAATCTCATCCCAATTTACAAGATCCAGATGTTGCACACGTTTGATTCAGATCCTATTAGTCTGGTGCGAAACAGGAAGCACGGTCATGAGGTTAGGGACGTGAGCTCTAAATTTAGTTCTAGTGGGAGACAGGAGAAGAAAAACATGGCTTTGGTTAAAGATAGCAATACATGGAGGTTTTGAGAGGACAAAGCTGATTTCAGAGACTTAAAAAGCACATTAACAACCCGATTACACTAAACCCTGGGCACCCTTTTTTGCGAAAAAGTTCATCAAATACCATAAACCATCAGCCATAAACATTCAAAAACCTAATCTTTGGAGTACCTTTAGGAGTGTCCCAGTACACAAAGGAATCCACCAATGACCAGCCTTTGCGGTAGTAAGCTGCAGTCAGCTCCAGCCAATCAGCTTCCAAGGCACTGACAACTTGGCCCTTCCTAGAGACTCGCATGGACAAGGCACCTTGATGGTAACAGGAGGCCAGAGAGTCCAGTGGGGCACAACCAGGAGCCCAGGAGTGAAAAAGCACCAGCAGCCTCAGGTCTTCAAGAAACAGTCACTGTCACTTCACAGAATATTCTTAGATGTTTGTGAATACGGATTGGTAATTTGAAATCCATAGCCACAGGTATCCGTGGCTACAGAATATGTACAGAGTCTGTATATAAAATAAATAGAGCAACAGTGCCTAAATGTTAGTTTGTGCGGACCATTAGTATCCGATCTGTGCTTTAAGTTTTCCGATGTCATGACATCAGCACAAAACCAGAATGCTTTTGCCTGGTATGCTACAAATCTTAGAAACCCATAATTATGAGTGACTTTAGCTACTGGTACCATTTAAGGTCAGAGAGGATTTAAAAATCATGCTAGCATAAAAATTGAGTGCTATACTCATACATGTCCAGTATTTGAAATTATAGTTTATTGCATTTAGTAATTTGTGTGGACACAAAATAGACACAAAATACTGTGAATGATTATAGATCCAAATATGACACAGATTAGCACTTTTTATTAACTTTCAGTGTGTAAAAGTGACCCAAAAGCAAATAAATGACAATACAGCATGTATGTTCTGACTAAAGAATGTGCAATGCAATATAAACAATCCCACATGGATGGATGGAGAATTGCAAGAAAGTCAAGTTTACCTCTCTCATTACCATTATTAAAAAAATGTAAATAAATAATAAAAAAAACTTGATGTTACAACTATGGTTTTTTTTTTTTCACCTGACATTGCTAAAACACAATATATTTGTAGTTGACAGATGCAGCATAGACAAAGTGTAATCTAATTAGCTAAAGTGGTGCCTTATTATTCAGGTAAAACAAGACTGTTTAGTTCTTCTAAACAGAAATCACTGAATTTGTCTGATTTTAACCAGTTTTTTCTTAAATCAGACAAGGATGATATAATTTACAGTCATGAAAGGGGATTCCAGCAGATCTACTGACACTAACAGCTTCTGACTGATCTTAATCTGAAATTGTTTCCACTGAGAACTGAGACGCAGTGATGCCCAGAGGGGGAGTGACCATGAGGTCAGAAATTACAGGGTTAAACCAAATTAAACTGAAGTTCCTCATGAAAAACCTAATTTTTCAAAGGGTTTCAAATATTTTCATTAAAACATTTTTGCAATGATTAAAGATAAAATAAATTGATTCTGACAGCACCCCACCAATCTTTAAAAAATTAAATGGTTATGAACAAAAAAAACATATTTAGCAATTTCACAGTGAATATACAGTATTTGAAAATGCTCAGGTTTGCTTTCTATTCTTGGCAAACTTGATTTGTGGTGCTGAAACGTTTTTGTTGGCCACCGTTTTGTCTCTTATCAGATCATTTCTGCTTGAGATGACTATGAATGAATAAAGCATTTAGCAAATCAGGCTAGAAAACATTCACATCTAAACAACAGTGAAGCATGTTGAACGTTAAAATTTTAATTCTATTATACTTTTATTTAAAACTACAGTATTTTGTTACTTTATCAAGCAGAACAGGAGGGAAAAAAACTTTAATAGATATGTTTTTTACGGGTTACAATGAAGATTGTCTAAGGTCTGACCTGCTGTGTAGTTACGACCATCCAGGTCCCCGTCTCCAGGTGGTGTGCGAGGAGGGCTATGGGGTGGCGAACGGTAGCCCCTCCTCGGACTTGATACTCTACTATTACTCCTCCCACTTCCACCCTGCTGGAGCACTGAGCCCACAAACCTCACCCCACCGCTAGCATAGCTGTTCACCTGGACACAGACAGTTAATATTTTTAAATTATTGCATTATATCGACCTCTTAAATATCCCTAAATATATTTGAGAAATACAAGCTATTAACAACTATTGACATCCATGGTTTTATACTCAGGCATGAAGTTTAATGAAAGAACAGACCAAAAGACACAAACCCTGTCTATGAGCAGTCTCACTGTGTCACTGGTCATGGTTTCTCCTGGCAGTGGCCACTCTTCCACCCGCAACATTGGCACACTATCAATCAATGGCACTGTGTGTGAGCTGCAATATCACAAAACAAAAACACTCATTTATTAATCACTTGAGGAAATGCATTTCACAATCCCTACACAACACTTTGCATAATCTGATATTATTGACATGACATCTTACAAATGCTAGAAATGATGACCCTGACATCAAAGCATCCAAAGAAAAAACTATTGTACACATTAAAAAGGGCAGATTCTAAATCTCAGATGTTTTCCTAAAAAACGAGCAATTATATTCCCTGTTTTACTTTAAAAATACCCAACTGGAGGCATTCGGTAAACAGGAAGTTGAGCAAACAATAGATGTTGACACAGCTCACATTGGTAAATGCTCTTAGTCAAAAGTACATGGTTCATTAAGCCAGATTTATTTAATTTAACCAAAAAAAAACTGGCTCCAAATGCTCTGCCCACTGCAGCCAGACAGCTCATCATATTAAATATTCATGAAGACTCGTTAAATATGAATTATTTACATGGAAAGAATTGGGTTTTTTTAGGTAAAAAAAATTGGGACACAATGATGTGATACCTGGACCGTGGACGGACCATAATGGCCCGGTACAGTAGGCTACAGGGCAGGAACCGGCTCCGGCCCACAGAGAGGATGATGGGATGCAGAGCAGCCAGTACATAGCCCTGGGTGTAGTAGGGCAGAAGGGCATGGGGCAGCTCGCACAAAGAGGACAGATACTGGACTGTAGGTCGACCACCTAAAGAACACAACACAACTATAACCTACTATACACTCTGTGGAAACCACCCAAGATACGTCTGTGTACAGGGAGTTATCCAATGCATAGTGCTAATCTGTAAAAACTGTTGAAGGGACTTGTTTCTATGTGTAAATAAATACACATATAATCATCTCACTAGATACTGGGTCTTCCCTAGCAACAAAAATGTTCTGAATTCTATCTCAGCTTTGGTATATGATAGAGACGTGGGTTGGTTTCTATAGCATATACTGCCAAGAGCAACATTATATCATGTCACTGACCCCTCTATAGCAACCAATTTGGCATATCTCTAGCTCAGCTTTACTGTTTTTTTTAACTAGCCAACTAGTTTTTTCTTTAGCCATCTAGTTTATTTTGCTGTTTTAGAGTGTAGTTAGATAATCTGCCGTCGCTTTAAATATTCCTCATAATATAATTAACATTACATATGATCACACATGTGTGTGCGCTCATAATATTGTAATTCATACAAACAAAATATTTATGAGTACGTTTAGTTTTATTGGTAAATGAATTTTCTCCTGTGTCTGATGTGCTGTCTAAATTATGGATCTTTCAGGGATTGTTTGCAAATTTTCACTGGTTTTCGGCAGTCGCTCTTTCAGATGGAATATGAACGTCTAAGTCCTTCATTTAATAATTGGAATCCAAAAAAGCAGTGTTCCTGTACATTTTGAAGGGTTGAATATGAATAGTGCATGCATTTTTAAGTATAAAAAACATTTTAATTACCGGTATAATCTAATCAACACAAAAAGCTTTCTTTTTAAAATAAAATAAATAAATATTTTGCCTTGGGTTTGTTTTTCAAAGCTTCCTTTAAAAAATGTGACTGTGTCTGTTCGTGATGAATGCACAGCTGTTTTCTTGTTTTCTCACATACTGTTTATTGATGAATACACCATCAGCCCAATCAGTGATCTGCAGATCCAGTCATGCTTTCTCTGGCCAGTCATCGAGCAATCAGAGCTTAGCTCGACTTGTCACAGATATGGAAGCAACTGGTACCAAACAAAAAAGCAGACAGAATGTAGAGGGAAAGTCTTTAAAAGCGTGTCTAAGCATGCACCTTTTCGTAAGTAGACCTTGGAGCAAAAAGCCAGGAACTAGGATTTGGTACAAAGGTTTCTCTTAGCAGATGGATAACTTTTTTTTTTAATACACGCCTGCATCCCCTGACAGAAGTACATACAGACATCTCCCAAATTTTCCCCCATCCCCCAAGAACACTTCCTGTGTCCACAAAGAGCTGCTGTTTCACTGGGAACGCTGGCCCCATGCCACATACTCACAAACACAACATTCCACCACATACACACACACACAAAACACAAGCACACGCATGCAAACATTAGGCTTTTGGTTCCCACACTGGGGACAAAAAAAAAAAAACATTCAACATGAGTTTTCAGGACACAAACAAAATTACAACAAAAAGATGAAACATTTCAATATCCCAAAGTGTTAAAGCTGAACTAAAGATGTTTGAAGGACAACCATGCACACCTTTCCTTAGCACTCAGCTTTAAAGATACCAAATAAATAAGACCAGCTTTCAAAGGGCAAGGAAACATCTTACTTAAAGAGATACAGACGTAGGAAAGAAAGACCTCCAAAAACCTTGAACCCCCCTCCGGTGCCCTCACACACAGAGCCCTCTGTTCTCTATTGAAGCCGAGAGAGACAGACTGTGTTTGTGTGTGTATTTTAAAACCTAAGCACAAAGAAAATTGTGTGAGAAGTTGACTTGGAAAATGTGAGAAGGAATAGATGCGTCTGAAGGTGTAAAGAGAATGTGTAAAATAAGAAACAGGGTAAAGGAGGGGGAAGTGTGAAGTAGATGAGAAACAAAATATGTCTGTGTGTAAAAAGTTTGTGTCTGCTTTTAATTGATGTAATCTATAATCAATAAATCCTTTATCAAAGACATACAGTAGGTGACCTGGGTTCCATTTCTACCAATGTAACACTCCGAAACCAGAGAACCCACGCACCAAATAACATACATTTGCTGCTTTTCTGAGCACCAACATGACCAAAGAGAAATGCAAATACTTGTGATTTATAACATTTTCAAAATTACGAAAAACACAATTTTCAGTTAGATTCCATGCCCAGAGTCCAATTATAGGTCAGTCATTGAAATCATAGGCAATAATGCACCATTATCAGCCTAATTTTACACAATAGACTCACATATGGCACGTTAAATTTTCATGTATATGCGTTTGCATCGGTGTCCTATGCGTATACTTTCAGCCTTTACGTTTATGACTTGGTTCCAATGGGAAAGGCTAAGTGAGCTTCGCCGTTTTAAAAACATTCAATTGATTATAGCAGAATCCACTGTCCATTTATACATTTATATTTAGAACTCCAAATCAATGCTACAGTCTTTTCCAAAAGAAAAACACATACAGGTAAAACCAAATGAGTCTCCTTGATCAATCAATTTCAACTGATAAGAAATGCTTTTTATTATATAAAATCAGAATAGCAACAATATGAGTTCACTGGGAGCCCAGCTTGGGATTATTTCCAAAGCAGATTACAAAAACACAACCCCAAAAGATATTTAATCAAATCAGAGCATTACAGTGCTTTGAATTAAATGTTGATTAAATTTAATCATGCAAAAGAAGAGTTCGCCTAAAGATTACATAATAAACTGACCAATGTCTGTCAGATTGTTATTCTATTGGTCACAGCGGGTTACATAGAGACATTGACGCCAATCCCCATTTTACCATTAGACAGCAGCGAAACTGATCCAAGGCAGAGATTAAGGCCACACAATACAATTATGCGTGCCTCTGAAACAGGAATAACTGATTTTCCGGGTTTATCTAGACATCTTGAAGCTGTGCTAAAATTTTACCAAACCTATACAACTCACTAAAGAGAATATACAAACTCAAACTGTGAACACTGGCAGACGGAAAAACCTGCAGCCCTAAAAAGGAATACGTCTTAAGTCTTCCGTAGAGTGCTGCAGCCCTACATAGTTTAGGTACAAAACCATGAAATAATCGCACTAAGCAAACTTATCTTGGTTTATTTGCAGCTATTATTTCACGCGGCCACCATTTTTTAAAAAAACGAGAGGCTACGGTGGAGAGAAACCCATGAAATAGTCTGAAGAAAATCAAGAAAAAGTGTAAGTTCCTATTCGATGCTGTGGGAATGCGTTGTAGAAAAGTAGACATAGAGTAGACATCATTATCTGACCTTTAATGTATTCATATTTAGCATTAATCGTCTGTACTGGTGATGTAGCCATTAATTTTTTATTTCCAGCTCAATTTTCAACATAAATGATTAAAGATCTGGGCAGTAGTTACAGGTTTGTTATCAATGCCATGGTTGTTGACCTCTACTTGAAGTTTCTTCCTTCCGGAGCCTCTCATTGATTCTTAAAATGGCAGCCGAGTGAAATAGGTGAAATGAACACGGTTGGACCCAAAAACGGGGCCCTCTTTCCAATTATTTATGTTATTTACGGTAATGATTAAAAGTGCACAAATGTCAACACAACGACTCTGAATCACTGAGGTACCACATTAAATAATCTAAGACGTTTCTGGAAAAAAACATTTGGACAGAAACTAAGATGTTGCTGGTCCTGACATGGGATGCTCGAGAAAACTCTTGAGTTTCTTACACAGAGCTTTGAGCATTGGAGTAGCCATATTTATCAATAATTTTCATGATTGTGCCAAAATTGATACACAAAGAACCATGAGAAGACTTTCCAGGGATCATACTGGGAAAGCAAATAGCAGGACACAGATCTGTCTGAATAACACGAGGACTCCTGTGATCGGTGTCAGATGCAGTAGCTTCAGGCATCTGTACACCAGGTGTTCTCAGGAATGAGACTGGAACACAGGGTGAACTGGCTTGATGCCAGTTGGCATTTCTTTATGTAATGCCTCATCAAACTAAATTCATGTTGTACTTTAGTGATTTTTTTTAGGATTTACTTTATATTTGGCTTCAGTAAATAAGAATTCTCTAAACTGAAAGATATCATTTGGCATAAGGCAGGACAGGTAGAGGCAAGCGACGGTGTAGAGATAATTTACATTCCAAGCATATCTACAAGCAGGTACCAGCTATGAATCAACTGTAGCATCACTAAAATTGTGTAACTGTATAGAACAACACAATACAAAAATTTCACAAACAATAAATTTGAGACATACGAGGAGGTTTATACAGCTTGCTCTTTGACATTTCATGCTTTATTGTTGACCCCCCAATGATTTGACACTCTCTTATACTTATCAAACTAGAGACTAGAGTCTTAAAAAAACAAATGTACAAAAAAAAATTTTTTTTCTAATTAAGTGTTGAAAAGTTTGATGTTTTTTAAAGTTAATGTTTAAGTTTATTTTAATTGATGGAAACCTGTTGTATTGCAGACATAATACCAAAATTATCTTTTTGAATGTGTAGTATGAATTGTTATATCCAAATTTCTAAGTATTTATGACAAG
This sequence comes from Danionella cerebrum, assembly GCA_007224835.1. Taxonomy (NCBI): domain Eukaryota; kingdom Metazoa; phylum Chordata; class Actinopteri; order Cypriniformes; family Danionidae; genus Danionella; species Danionella cerebrum. The sequence goes on from SRMA01026062.1 coordinate 955,733, forward strand.
AAGACAACAGACAGTTTACAAGATCAAAGGTCACAACCACAGACAAAATATTTATTCCATAATTTTAAATACTCTATGGATGTTTCATTTTCCCAATCCTAATTGAAACACAAATAAAACCAGAAGAAACTTGTGCACACATTTAATTAAAGGGGCCATTCATTGGACTTTAAAGCTTTGTACTGGATGTCAAATCATTTGAATATTGGATATTTTTGCATGAAAACATTGTTTAATAATTTGTCAGTCAGTAGATATAGCGCTAGTAATGCAAAGGTCATAGGTTCAACCCCCAGGGAAAGCAAGAACTGACAAAACACGTAATTTAAGGCACTTTGGATAAAAGCACCTGTTAAATGCATAAATGGAATGCTCTTGTAACATGAAAACATTAGAGTGGAAGAAATAGAAACTGCTTTTGTTTGAGTACTTACAAAAAAGTATTGAAATCTTTTCAAAGTGGCTTTGTATGAGATTTTATGGCTGATCTTTGTTAGTTTTGGAATAATGGTGTGATTAAGATGAAAAACTGACGTGGTCCTCCAAACACTGGCTCGCTCCGTGTTATCCACTCTTTTTTTAGAATAGGTTCTACTTGGAGGTAGAGCAGCTTTCTTGTGTGACGTTTTTTCTAGGTGTTCTTTGACTTCTTCTCTGACCCTGTCTTCTTCTTTCCTGTTTTCCCATGTGGGTTGGCGTGCATTTGTTGTACCGCAAACGCCACCTTCAGGCAGGTAGTGTCATTGCATCAATAATTCCTCAACCCAGACGGAAGTGCAACCACACAAAGATTTAAATGGGTGTACAGGCATTTACTCCTCTCTGGACTAAAAAAAACTACTTTTTTTTTTTTAAATGAAACAATTTTGGTTAGATTTCATAGTAGGTTTCGGCTCTCATATGTCAAAAGATCCAGATATCAGAAGACAAATATAAAGTTCGGTAGTTTTATTTATCATGAGTCTAAAGAAGAGGGTGCAGCTGGAGGCTGAGTCCCAGACGCTGTTAATGGAGGTAAACGCTCCTGACCTATTTACACATCCGATGAGTCTGTTGCTGGGGAAAACTCGGTCACTCTCTAGGAGACACATGCCCGTTTCTTCAATGCCACAAGTTTGAAAGAAAAGCTATCCCAAGACAAGGAACAGTTGGCATCTTTTGCACGTGTCACTAACTACCCGCATTAACTTTAGTGACCCTGTGTAGAGGCGCAAAAACCCTTTTCAAAATTAACACGTATCTGCAAACTCTGCTAGTTAGTTAAGGAATAAAAGTTTATTCAACATAACATACCCTCCAAACTGAAGTCCAGCAGCACATATTCGTACGCGGTGTCTGTTTTGGTCTCGACTTGGGGTCTCTTTAGTGTGGAGTAGATTTTCCCCGGGCTGCCATCCTCGGGGTCCTCCAGTTTCCGTAGTCCGCATCCCATTATAGCGGGATCCCCTGTACCCACGACGAGTCCCGCTATTGAGTTTATTGGGTGGCTTCCATATTCCAACTGCTTAATCCATTGGGAGTGGCAGTAAAAGCGAGGATGTCGTGCCTTGTGACCGATCCTCTACCGACTCCTTTTTTGTGAGAGTTAAAACACTTTTAAAAGTAGACTACAGTTATCTATGTGCAGGAGTAAGAGAGATGAAGACGATTAGATCACATTCTGTCTCCATGAGCGGATAACAAAGTATCTGAAGTTGTAATGGGGTGAAAGCGTGCTGAAATTGATGAGGGGCGTGGCGAAGAAGAAAGCAGGGTTCCTGTTGCTGAATGAATGGCCAGGGCGGGGTTGCATGATAATCAGGGGGAGGGGCGTGTGGAAATCATCGCTGAGATTTATCTACAGGATTACACCGAGGATGAGAAATAAATAAATAAAAACGTTTAGGCAAGCGTGAAAAAATATGTAAACAAAGAATGGTAAATATAAATCAAATTCAGTTTTGGTATTAAAACCTTTAGCCTTCAAACCAGCATCAATTTTTATGGGTAACCAATTATCCCAAAATTATCATCAATGTCACCCAGTCATGAACTGAAACAGAAACAGCTCAGTATGAGGATTAAAACGGGATGGGATTCATAGGGGAGGAAAAAACATAAAAATTGCGTGCAAGCTCATGCAAACATTTTAGCTAAGTGTGAAAAAAATGCTGTTACCAAGGAAATGCTTTCAAAAATATAAATGATAATTGTTTATTTGTAAATGTAAAAAATGTTTAATTTAACAATTGGAAAGTGAGCGAAATAAAGTAAAATGTAAAAGAAAATCCATATTTGTTGTTACCACCTTTTACCTTCAAACTAGCATACAATTTTTGGGGTAATTATCCCAAAATGATCATCAAAGGCACTCAGTCATTAACTGAAACCAAAACACTCAAGTAAGAGGGTTAAACTTTGCTAAGAAGCATTCTTTCCAGCCTTTTTTACACCTGCCTAAAACTACAGATTTCAGTTCTGTATGTGAGAAATAAATTAAATGTAATAATGTATTTCTATGTTTTAACATGATTTTTTTTTGTCATTTTCCACTGTTATTTATTTATGTACTGCCTTTATTTACTGACAAGCAAAATGTGTACCAAATAAAAAGAAATTACATTCTCGATGCAATTAGGTTAGGGTTAGTTTTGATCTTCAGACACTGCAGCATCGCCATCATGGGATTGACAACAAAGTGGTAAATGTCCTTTAACAAGAACTCTGTGCTTGTGGATGGAGATGGAATTTTTAGTTTTGAAAATAATTCAATCCCAGCATTTATCTCTTTGATGTTTAACCCCATTACAAAATTCCCAAATTCCCATTGTAAACATTTTTAAACATTTAGAGAAAAATAAATACTATAAATCTCAATAGTTTCAACTTACTTATATTAATAGCACATCCACAAAAATAAATGTGAACTATTATAATGTGAATATCGGAAATATGACTGGTAACATTTAAACAGCTGTTTTTTGTGGCTAGAAAAAAAAACGCCAGAATGGAAATTCTATAAAGGGATTTGAAACCACTTAAAGGGAAGACTAACATCTGCTCCAACAATTTGGTTAGCTAAGTTTGTACGCCATGCAAGGCTTTAAGAATTCAGTAGAAAAATACATATGTACAAGATTTTAAAGATGTATTTCCTCACTTTTCCAGAACTAATTCCAGCAGATCTATTGGAAAGAGCCGAGTTTCACAGCTCACTGGGATATCCTTTGAGTATCCATGCATGACTTAGATATTAAGTTATGTCAGTTGTGCTTTACTCTATGTCTACTTTTCTTGAGAGGAGTGTGGAGGGAGAACAGCTGGATCATTTGGATTTTTTTGGTCAAATTACACTCTTAAAAAGTGGTTCTTTTCCACTGCTATATATATATATATATATATATATATATATAGCACATTTTTGCTTTAATTAACCAGTTAAGCTCATTTTGCTTTTTCAACAGTTATTTGCATATTTGAAGGTGCTATATAGCACTTTGTTGCTCTAAAGAACCCATTAAGCTCTTTTTGGCTCTTGACTGGTTCTTTGTGGTGTTTGAGGTACAGTACAAGGCAGTTTGGCGTAAAGAAACTGTTATGGCCTTTATCCTAAAAGTAAGTCTTTGTTGTTTTGTTGTTTTTAAAGTTCTTTAAACAGATGTTGGTCATAAATATCATGCCAAAGATTATTTGAGGTTGTTTCTGAATAGCACTTTTGAAGACACGGCTTGATTAAAAATAATTAGAAATAAACAGTTTAAACTTAAAAGGTGATTAATTTTGGAGAAAGTACCTATTCTCTTTCTTATTAATATATATTATAATATTTACAAAAGCACAAAGGAAAGAAAGAGGCCTTGAAATTGGGGATTAGGGGAAAACCAAGTGACAGACGTGGGTCTTCACCCACACTAAAGCGGAACAAAGAAAGAAAACAGAAAAGTATAAAAATAGCTCCCCTTTTCCACCTGTTAGCACAACAGTTGGAGACAGAGCTTACATGCAAACTTTGAGCATTACATCATTATTTCATCATAAAAGACATAACAGCTTTGTGTCACATTTCCTTTAATTCTTTTTTTCCTTTTTAAATTTTTGGTTTGGCTCCATGTGCTACAAGTCAGTGTCCTGAAATAACAGAGAAAAAACAGGTCTTAGACAGGAAACCACTGTCATTCAGAGACACAATCCAGTGGACACTGGGAAGGAAATGAAAGCCTCTTTATACAGGCAGCATAGGAAGAAACAAACACAAGGTAGTCAAAATTAGGGAACTTTTATAAAACCCGGAATTTGTTTATAAAAGTGTTTATTGTACATTCAACCCGGCACATCTGAACCTCACCTTCTGTCTCCTGAGCCAATTGTCAATATTATAGTCCCATCTCTTAAGATCTCTATTTAAATCCCAGCTTTAAATTATTTTACAGTTAAAAAGAGTTAGGTCTCAAGCAATTCTATGCTGGTCCTGCATGTGAGCAGCTGGTCTCAGTTTTTTTTTTTTTTTTTTGCTGCGTCCTATTTAGTTAAAAATTAGATTTTTTCTCATAAGTAACAGGAAGAAAGAACTGAACAGTAAACACCACTGTCTACCATCATATTAAATATCTGATATCTTAACTCACTAAAGGTATTAAAGTTCCTTTGCTAACACTAAGAAAAATTCCATTCCATTCTGAAGGAGTAATTAACTTGATTTTTAAAATCTTTGTATTGTAGAGGTGCAATCATATGGATATTTTAATTTTTACAAACATTTTTTTTGTTTGGAAAGAAATGGCATTTTTAAAATGATTATTCACTGCTGAGAACTCAATCTTTGCAATCTGATTCTAACTGGAAGGCCCCAGTGCAACCCATGGCGCCCCCAGATGGCAGCTAATTATTAAAATTAGTTTTATTTTTTTACGACTCCCTACATAAAAAAAAACAACAACATTTTTTTACAACTGTGTTTTTGCAGCCGACGACAGTGGAAGGTATTTTAGAGAACTTAAAAGAACCATTTCAACATCCGGAACATCTTAAACGCTTTCTTAGTCATTTTTTTTGTCAGTGAAAGTACTAAGCACTTTTGGTTAGTCGGTTCATGAAGCCATAAAGCAATAGTTTGAGGGAAAATATATATAAATTATATGACCATTAGCAACAGTCCCATTCTCTATTACTGACGACGCATCGCCATCTAGTGTTGGCGACCAAATGAATGTATTTGTCGATTGAACTGCAGAAAAGATAATGATACGACGATGTATTAAGTGTGAGTGTGACCAAGTATTGGATTTGATTAGATTTTGATATGATTTTTGTCTTCACATTCCATAATGACGTCATTCTAAATCATTTCCAAAATGTCCAACCAACTGTGAAATGATTTGAATATGAGTGTAATTGCAGGAAATGACTATACGTCTTGTGATAGATCATTTAGTCAGATGTGTTCAGCCTTTTTAAACCCTACCAGTTTCTTTCCATTTTCCCAACTGTGAAAATATGAAAGTTCTTAAGAAAAGAAAGTTCATTAATGTTTTCATTTAATTCCATCAGATCTTTAGGCATTATGAAACCAACAGAAGATCTTTTTTTTTATTTTATTCAATTAATTTATATTTATTTTAGCCTGTACAACTGCTCATTACAGCAAATTTCTGCAAAAATCTGCTGCAGTTTAGTTCTAAATTTCTAAGATACAATTTGCACAGACAAAGCATGGATACCTCTTGCCAACGGCGGTGTAATGGTGTCGGGGATATTTTCTTGGCACACTTTGGAACCCATTGAGCATATCCTCAGGTTTCTTGAACATGACAATGAATTCACTGTACTCAAATAGCCTCCACAGTTCTCAATCCATTAGAGCACGTTTTGGATGTGGTGAAATGGGAGAGTTGCATCAAAAGGAGGCAAAAGGGGGTCCAACCTGATCATAGTAAGTTGTACCTAATATAGTGGACGGTGAGTGTATGTACTGAATAGTACCATCAGAAAAAAAAATCAGTTTTTGTCTAGTTTTTTATCTGAGATCCTCTTAAAAAGAAAATATTTGATGAAGGTACTGCTCCAACCATTCTACAAAACACATTCTGAACATTACTGACATTTACCATAAACTCCCGGCACCTGGTGTTTTCTCATTTTTGGCAAACAGGGAGAAAAAAAGCAGTGAAAAGAGGAGTGAAGGACAGGAAAGATAAGAGGAACACAACCTTGACACATCTGTCACCCCTCACACTTGCCTGCGCAAACAACAACAGCCTCTTGTTTTCGACAGAGCCGATAACTCGCTGCACGATTACATTTTAGTGTTCATAAAACTTAAAGCAATTTAAATAAGCCATTTTAAGCTTTTTATTATAAGCTTCGCGCTAGGTTTGTGGTGGATCAAACAGAACATTTAATAAGAAAATAATCTACCAAACGTGTTTGTGCTCTATTATACACCAGAGGGCGATGTTGCTAATTTCTCAGTGGAAAAATCTCTGAGCAGTAATGAATTGTTAACATATATTTAAAGGATTAACTTTTATTTAAATGCTATATTTCTCCGGGACATTATTCAATTTTGAAATAAACCTTAAATTGACCCTTTTGGCATATCCATTAAACCACTAACCAGGACAATTGTTGCATATAGATGTACCAAAAACAGTTTGATGTAAATTATTCTTAGAACAGTTAATAAAATGGATCCAAAACAGATATTTTAGTGTGAAAACCTTTATGTTGAGGGCTCAATATAATGCATGGTTGACTTGGGTAGTCTTAATTCAACCGGTTGTTAAGTTCCCCATTGATAGTTAATTGTGGCCCGCTAGTGGTATTTGGGGAGCAACACAAGAACGTTTTGCAATATTAAAAGCTGCTATTTTACTAGGTATAGTTGAACATCTGAACATTGAATTAAATTGGGGAACACCAACACAAAATGCTATTTTCAAAAGAAAACTGTTCTTAAAACTGTGTTTGATTCAGTCAGATGTAAGGATTACCAGGTCAATAAGGCATAGAGGGACATTGGCCAGTACAATGTTGATTAAGCATTGGAAAGTTAAGGGGGCATTTCAAAAGCCAGAATTATACTAAAGGAAATTGTGAAGAGTCAAAAAAAGCAAAAAAACGTGAGTTATCATTGGTGAATCATCCCTATGGTAGCAGAGCCAATGTATCACTTTTACTGCGTTAATTGTTTATCATGTTAGCTAGCTTTCCAAGTTACCCTTTGGAAACCATTTGAATGTAGAAATAAGAAATAAAATATTAAGTACATTAATACATTTTTGTAATAATAAGTCATCTTATTACAAAATGAAACGCACAGATGTCTAGAATTTATGTTTTCTATGTTAAACCTATCTGGCCCTGTAGCATGGTGGATGGTGTGCAGGCAGACTTGGGCTCGAATCCTGAACCCATTTTCATTTGCTATCCTTCCCCTGCTTGTCTTAATCCTATCTTGTCTGTTCAGAATAAAAGTACAAAAACCACATCATTGTTTGCAGTTTTACCTCCATCTCAGATACACCTTCAACAAAAAGGCAACTCCAATAAGGTATTTGCACATTTATACCACCACTTTTCCCAAAAGCAACGTGCATTGGTTCATAATTTAACAATCAACAACAAAAACATGTGTATGTATGGAGTAGAAGCTACAAGCTAGATCTAGGTTGGTACAACACCATTTTAATTCCTCTAAATTAACAATCTAACATGTTTGAGCTTTTTAAACCATCCATTATGCAAGTGCTAATAGTACAATATATATGTAGTTAATATAACAGACATGTGGGTTTATTATGTGTAATATTTGGCAACCAAAAAACAAAAAGAAACTAGATATCCATGTATCTCAATGATGGCCTATCAAGTGTATCTCACCATATCGTACACTGTGTGAGTGTTTCTCGTACTTACTTGATTGCTGACTGTCGTACGGTGCCCCTGAGTCCTGATAGCCTCCTACCAAAAAAATATTACGTTTATATGCATTATATGTCATTTTTAAGCTTTCAAAATATGGTTCTTGTTGTGACACGTTCTTGCCAACTAGCTTCAAAATCTCTCAGAAACACTTGTGCTCATCAATGTACGCCAACATCTACTTTTGGGTTAACAAGTGACCAGACAGACCTGGTTGGTTCTGTTCCTTAAATCCAGCATGACTAGATCAAGCTGCATTTGGAACCTGGTCAGAGCTGGTTTGAACTTAGCTTAATACAAAACACAGCTTAGCTGACCAGGCTGTAGGGTCTACCTGGGGCGTTTGTCCTTAGTTTATATAACCCTCTTGTATTAAACATTTGTGGTAAAGCTGAGTATTACAAAAACATCTTAAAGTATGGTTAAGCCGTCGTAATGACTTCTCACACTGAGGGTTTAGTTTAACCATAGCAACTTGAAGCAAGGGAAAAAGCTGCAACGACATGTCAAAAGTTTTTAGCTTAACGCTAATGACCCACAGGCTCTGTCAACTTTTCACAGAGGGCTTGCATTTCGACAAAGTCCTTCACCTGGCATAGCATCAGGGTCCTCACTGGGTTCTTCACAGTGTTCTTTTATTCTGCATTTCTGTGTGAGTTTTTAAACTGCAATCACATGTCTTTGTCAAGTGTTACCCAGACGGAGCTCATGGAGCACGCTGAGGGCAGTGAATATGGCATTAGGATTTCATCATTTCGGTGTGAGGGGCATGTCTTAATGTGGTTTCGTAGTTTGACTTCAGGTATCATTTAATACTCCACAAAAAAATATAATCTATTTTAAATGCGTGTAGTGATTAAACAACCATTTCAGGTTTTATATTCATTGATTTAACCTCTTTTTTGTCATTATTTATAACAAATATTAATGAAATAGCAATGTGTCTTTTCTTCATATTTAAAATGTTATTATAAAATGTATTTTGGTCATAGTCACAATTTAAAATGTTACCAATTAAAGTTTGATGCACATTGTTAAACAACAATAAAAAATGTATCTGATGAATTTGGTTAAACATGAACATTGATTAATGTGGTTAAATATAGCATTACGTTTAAGCAAATAAAAAGCCAACGTATTGTTGTTAATTTTTTGCTTCGGACCAAAAAATCATCCAAAATTCATCTCTTTCAAGACTATTCAAGCTACAACCATAAAACTTTTTTAATATATCCAAAATAGTCTGACTCGGGTTGCTATATCTTTTCAGACTGGTTTCACCAAAGGAATGCTGCGAAATTGCTGAGAATTTTCCATCAACTTAACATGGTTTCAAACTTTGTAAAATTGTGACTCAAATCAAGAACCTCACAGGAACTCCAAACAGACGACACGTGTGGAGGTTACCAGTTTGTGAAAGAATTTACCAAGCAATGTGCAAAAGTATTTGACTCCATAGGGGGTGAAATATTTACCATTGACTTATAATGATCTTATGAGTACATTTTCTCTGAGCTTTGGTACGTGAAAAAAAGTGTTGGTTTATATTACTTAAGGAAAATCATACTGTCACTGACCCTATACCAACCAGACTGTTTATCATAGCAACCATTTTGGCAAAAATCATAAACATAGGGGTTGGTTTATATTGCTCATATCGGCTTGAGGAACTTTGTATGATGCACTGACTCCTCCTTTACCTTTGAAACCATTCGTTTTGCTAAAAAAATACTTAGAAATGGAACTTTTACAAGCCAACATCAAAGTTTGTGTACAAACTTGTTTACTTATACAACAGAATGAATTAAGAGTCTTCATATGTTGATGGTAAAACCCTGGAAAGTAATATATGTCCAACCTAAAAATAATATTGTTCTAACACACTGGCCAATATTAGTTTTTAATTAAATGTCAGGAACAAGGAATGTGCTAAGCAAATCTCTCCAAATAGTCTATGGTTCAAGTTGTAAGCAACTAGTCTGACGATGAGCTGCAAAATTAATTTCATATTGGCTAACCTCTTGAAATCCACCACATAATTGTCAATATTATCACTCTACCCCAATTTCTTCGTCCTGGGCAAATGACAACCCAAAGTTCACAGCGCCAAAAACATCTGGTAAACCAAAATGAGAAGCATTCCTGAGTAACGCGTGGCTCCTCCTCTCTGAAAGATGAGCGATTAGGAGTTGTGGATTTTTTCAGAGTGTCTTATTGGTGGCTTTGCCCGTCAATCATGAGCACACTGGAGTAAGGGGCGGGTTTAATAGATCTCAGAGGTTGTACCAGTCAGTGGCGTTGCTCGTTCTACACAAACCAAACAACGCGCTGTGAGGTGAGGCGGACGTCCACAAACAGTGCTCCGGTTTACCTTTTACAACAAACTGACAAAGAACGCCCACATTTGGGAGAGTTTAGTTACCTGTTAATATTTGGTAACACGCATTCCCGAATATCCGTGAACACACTCCGCACGTTTCATACTAAAATAGTCCGCGCGCGTTGTGCTTTAACTGTAGTTAGGAATCGGCGGTGTGTTTGAACTTGTTGCGCGGTGATGCAAGTGCAAAAGATTAATTCATGAGACGGTTATTATACATTATGATTTCATCGAGCAGTTTGCCTGGAAAAAGTTGCTTTAGGATGGGTTCGGAGAAGATCCATTCTCAACCATCCGCGCAGCCTGCTTTAGCAAGTTAAATTGGACTACCTGAGCTCCCCAAAGACGCGCATCAACAGTTGGATGTGGGAGTCCGTATCCTTGTTCTATTAAATCGCAAAGTGTTGAATTTTCTAACCAACTAACCCTTGAGATGTCCGAGTCTTTTGAGGACGGGGTTTGCGGGGAAGGCGCCTCTGACTTCATCCCACCGAGAGCGCTTCGCTCGGGACGCCGGAGTGGAGTCGCTGTACCCCTGGTGGAGCGCGATGAAGCGGCTATCCTGGAGTCCGTCAAAGCGGCGCCGCGGAGGAGCAGCATCATTAAGGTAAATGCAGGAGCACAGGAGTTGTTACGGTTTTTAATCTGATACGAACTTTGCATAAATAAATAGCCACCGGGAAAAGATTGATTAAAATACAGCTTCCAAATCCTCGAAGTTATGAAGTTAGAAATGTTTTGTTATAGGTTCCCTGGAGGTATGTGAGAGTTGATCAAGAATGTAAAGGTGTTTTTAATTTGACTCTTATTTGAGTTCTCAACATATTTTGTTCCTAAGTGATCATTATGCTATCCAATGGTATCATTACTTTTTTTCTATCTAATGGTATCATTACGTTTTTTCTATCCAATGGTATCATGAGGTATTTAAACATTATATTCTCATGAATCCTCCTTGTGTGAAATAAACCAAGCAAAAATAACTAAATATTATCTTAAATCCACATCGATATCCCATAGAGGTGGCAAACTTTAAATAATAAACGAGTATTTGTTCTTTAGTGTAAAGCATTTGGATTCATTCATGTTTTGCACCTTGGTTGTACTACTTTAAGGACCGCGTTATCTTTTGAAATGACCATTAAGAGACCAGAAGTTTGGATTAATAACATGATGTTCTTAATGATCCTTTGAAATAAACCAAGCAAAAATATGTTTTGCACATTGGCTGTATACAACTAAGGATCACCTTATCTTTCGAAATTAAGAGAAAATGAGTTTATTTCTCAATAGCTTTTGGTTTAAAGCTATTGTATTGGTTTTTTTAAACATTTAGCTTTAGTTGTAAAGACCATGTTTTATTGCATTTCACAGAAACAGAAACATTTTCAACAGTAGGCATCCCTGTGGAAAAAACTTGCATTCAACAACTTCCTGTCTTGTTTAGCTTGTTTAGTACAGAAGCTCACTTAAAAAGAGCACTCTGAGAATTGCTCATGAAGGTGGTCTTGATGTGGTTCCAAGCGAACTCTAGAGATGTTTGTTTGTGGTGAGAGAATGACTAAAAACAAATGAATACAACAAAAATGTTTTTTTGAATGAACACAGCCACCGTATTCACTTGTGCTTGGCATTATGGGATTGCGTGTGTCTGTTTACAAAGCAGTGTTTATAATTTTAAACAATTAACACAAATTATATAGTAAAAGATAACTGGGGTCAAAACCAAGTAGCGAAGCCTGTTCATTTTGAGTTCCGCCTAACCAATCGAAAAGCCGTATATGACCAAAGAGTGGCCCGATGTGGCTGTATTTTCATTATGTTCATCTATAGTGCAGAGCCGTCACTGTGATGTGAATAAAGGAGTAAAACAGTAGACGATTAGTTGGTCCTTTTGGCCGGAACCAAATTAATCAAACAAAACCCTTAATCAACGGTGCTACATCTGCTTCAGTTTTCTGAGTGTAAAAAAATGTGGGAATCTTCGTCTATTAAAAGTATTGTTTAATCTAAAAAAAAACAACATTGGTCATTCGTTAGAACTTTTTTGTTTGTTCACTATCTCAAGCAAAGGCTCTTTTGCACTAAATGCTGTTGAAGTCGGAAAACGACAAGCTCTTGAGCTGAAACGGTTACATTTTCACAGAATAAAGCTTAGGAAGACAATAACAACTAAATGCTTACACCCATAATTACAATCACTTGTGTAAAGTGATAAAGAAAAGGACAGGTCATGATGTCGGCTGTTTGAAAGAGATGCCTTCAGGGCTTCGGTTTTGCTAGTGCTTTAGACAATCATTGATCCAGTTTTACAGAGTAATGTTGCAAAGAGTCTACATCATTCAGGGCTTTACAGTGAAGGTCAGCCAATTATCTTCAGCTTAGTAGGATTATGAGGCAAGCAATTGGGTTCAGTGTCTGTGGGGGTCTCCAGCTATGAAGATGCTGCACATTTATTATTTATATGTACAGCAGCGCTTTCCTGTTCCTACCATGTAGCTAATTATACATTTACTCTTTATGTTGTATACAATTTCAACTTTGTGGCTAGTATCAAATTAGAAAGGTCACTTTTTGCTTTTTTTCACAAATTAGCATAAAAATGAATGCCTCTCTGCTTTAAACATGAACATATGAAACATAATTTAGTTCTAGTTATAGATTGGTGTATAGGAAATGGAATCAGGTAATTTACAGATGCGCAGAAGCTGATGAGGTCAGTGACAGGCACTGTCAAAAGGAAACAGAGAGGGGGCAGTGTTCATGTGACTCCTCTCAGTCTGAGGTCTGTTTGTTTCAGATTCCGAATGTAATCTTCCTCTACTTTGGACGTAGAGTGCAGCCCTGAAAGACAATGTCCAGAACCATTTTTTTTAATGCCTGCAGAACTTTGACAATGTAAATGTTATCCGGCTTATCTACAGAGCTTCCTTTGAGCATTATTCTTTGAGGGTAATGCAGGATAACCGGAGATGAATGTAGCATTTAACCATCGTGATTTTTTTAACTAAAAAACTAAGCAACGCCCTGTTTTAATTTATTTAATTTTAATTTAATTTTATTTTTAACTCTTTAGGCCTCAATTGAGCGTTTTATATGGCTGAGGTTGTAATATTATCCTTTTCAGCCAATTTTATAAGAAAAACAATGTTTTGATTACTTTGGAAAAATGAGTTTCTGTGCAGAAAACAAATCTGAAAGCCTGAATACAACGATATATAAGGAACACCTTGCATGTTGGCATCTTTACACAGCATTATTTAATTCATAGCACTCTACGTGTAAAATATTTTCCTCACTTTTCACAGTATTTGACCTAATATAAGATCCAATTTTCTTTATTTTACTCCCACTGTGCACATGGAATTACACACTGTATCCTCATACTATTTAAAGATTTACTTTTGCAACATATGTATTTTTTAGCACTTTTTATTCAGTTTAAAGATTATATTAGTCATTCCTTATTGTGTATTAGATGAATGACTATTTGAGACCTTTCCAACTCCATCGTAGGATAAATAGTTTATTCTTGTTTATCGATTAATCAAAGCAACACATTTTTTACACAGATTAATCATGACAAATGTTTTCATGTTGTACACTCTGTTCTTAACAGGGATTGCTTAGAAAGCATTACTGGCTGCTGGTCAAAAACAACGACAATGTAGCTGTTATGACGCTATGTAACTGACTGGTAAAGTAGGGCTGTGTGTATGTGTTTGTCAGTGTCCTGAAGGGAAACTGGACCTTCTGTCCTCTAGTGTCACTCAGCTACTGGTGCCACAATCCTCTGAAAGCCATTATCCTTCCTATCTAACACAAGTGGACATCTAAGGCTCTAGAGGCTTCATTTATCACTGTGTGGCCAGCCGTCTTTAATTATATTTTATAAAATATGGTTTATGACCTCAATCTGCAGGGTTTTTGATGGTGTTATGGTAAAAACCATTTTATGATCGTCTATAAGGAAGTAAACAACGGTTTTCAGGAGGATGAAAAACTTCCCTTTGTATTTTTCAAAGAATTAGTTTTTTTTTTGTTGAACAGCACTGTTAGTATCAGAATGTCCAGGTATTCTGTGGGAAAGCAAAAGCAAAACTACAAAAACATAGTAGTTAGGATAAATGTTGAGCGCTCAAATTGGTTCAAATTGAAGAGTGTGCAAATTATTTGTTTATTGTATATTTATTTTTTGTGATTTATATGGGTTTGTATGTGACAGTTGACAGTGACAGTTTTTGTGCCAATATTTAGCAACCAATAAGGCGTGTCTTAATCCATTTTGTTGTTGAGAGATTTAATGCCACTGGAGCACAGCTAATTTGGTTTTGTTGGGAATTATGGAAATCAGTGTCCAGAACTATATCCATATCATTGTGCTTATTTTCAGTAGATGCTTATAGAAGTTTCCACTCTTGTTATGGGTTTTGAAAAAGTTTCAAGAGTGGCTACAGTGCAGCCAATACTCCATTTAGTTTCTTAAAGGTTTGATGGCTGAACTAGTTTTTAAAGGAATATTTGAGGGATTGAGGATCACATACGTTAAAAGTGATGCATGTAATAAACCAATAATAAAATACCATTGTCAATTATTCCAATAATGCCTTGAGTGAGGACAACTAGTCTAACCTGAGTTGACGCACAAGAAAAAATGTGAGGTAATTTGAACCAACCCAAAGTTGAATGAGGCTTTCTGTTCAAGCTGATTGTGCCATTTTCAGTCATGCAATAATCCAGCAAACATTGGTCCGATCACAATGTGATGAAATCATTTGTGGTAGGATGGTCTAAACAAGTCCAAGTCTGTGAAAATGTGTTCCTCAGAACATCTGTAAAGTTAGGCAATATGCAGTTGTACACGTCTGCATATGTCTGAGAGATGTATATCTGCTATTATACATTCTAGGTTGCCTACAGCATTTGCTCAAAAAATGAAACACCCTTTCAATCTCCTCAACACTTGAATCAATCAATGAAGTGTTTATAAATGCTGTCAAAGACCATGAGCACTGTTTTTGATAATATTTTACTCTAAAGTGCAGGACATTGTGGATAAAGGCTATATTTAGTGTTTTGTTTGTGTTTTGCTAATGTTTTTGTGCTGTTTTACATTTTGTGAGCTACTGTTTTGGAGTTGCATGTTGAGTAAGACACCCCTGTGTTTGCTCAGTGCTAATCATAACTGTATATGTCTATAACAATGAATATTTGATTATGAATTTAGCCTTATTTCTTGGTAGTGCTTAAAAACAAGGAGCACAAAGTCTTATGAAGGCTTGTATTCTTGTAAATTCAGTTTTGAAACAAAGGGTATACTTTGATGTCACTTTCCCACCCAACCACACCCTCTTCACTGAGACTGAGTGTCAAAACAAGTCATAAAATGGCTGTGTTTAATTCTGATGATTGGATAATTCTAATGTTAAAAGAATGCTCACATTAAAAAGATGACGACTTGCCAGATGAGCAGATTGTTTGATCTCGTTTATATCATATTTGACTTAGTTACGGCTACAGATTTTTAAGTACATTGCACAGAGCAAAAAGGTTCGATAGTGAATATACTAAGTCAGACATGAAATGGTGACCACCATCTCCTGGATTTCCTTTGTGCAGCAATCCAATTGTTTCTCCTTTTTTTGGTTTTCTGTAGAATTGTGTCCCTGAACTCTTTGAAAATCGGTTCAGCAGTCAATCTCACAACAGCTGCTGACCATTTTTTAAGTTTATTCGGATCAAACTCATACTTCATTTACATTCACGCTGGTGCATGAATAGGCTTTTTGCCACTCACTCTGAGATTTCCCCGGTACTGTGACGTCATATATCATTCCACTCCTACTATTTCAAAGGTGACAAGTGTTCTCAGGTCACCCCTCCATCGACTCGTATGTATGGGAATATAAGAAATATTCATTTATCTTGTTTCCTGCTTGTTCCCTTTCAGGGTCAGGGGGGTCTGCTGGTGCCTATCTCCAGCTCACTTTGGCCAAGAGGCGGGGGTACACCCTGGACAGTTCACCAGTCCATCGCAGAATCAAAAATATGTCACAGAAAGAAAGAACATGTTATGTGTACACTTAATGTTTGCTTGGATGTTAAAAGTTATATGTGGATGTCCCAAGAACATCTTTTCAAGGATGCTTGCATTGCTGGACAGGTATAGCCGGATCTGACATGACACTGGCCATGCTTGGTAAAATTTGTCCAGGGTTGATAAAAACTGGAATGCTGCAAGCCCACAATAATTCAGCGATTCCAATAAAACTTCAGCATACTTCAACAGTCATTAAGTACACTCTTGCCAATTTGCATGAGCTGACTTGTGGTATATTGGTACCAGCACTTAACAACCCTGTTTTAGAAGAACTGCCAAAGCAGAATACAGTTGTAATGCTAAAAATGTGTCCAAATATGTAAGCTTCCTGCATTTTTTTTATGTGAAGGTTTGAAGTTTCATGCATCATTTCATGCTTATCTTTCTCCAATTGGTCTGTAGACAGCTGGAATGCAAACAGATCATAGGGAAAGTCGGGGGAGAGAGGTTTTTAGGTAGTTTTTAGAGAAAGTGTCAGCATATAACTTCCTGGTTCGTAAAACACTCAACCTACCACAATGATGTTGGTAATATTGTCTTTCTCGACTCCTTGTCCTCTGGATTGTATTTCATGACCACTGAAGTCACCTATTATAAAGGGGAACTGGTATGCACAATTCAAGAGCAAGACTCTAAACAGTAAAGACAACAGCAGAAAGCTGTGCATAGGCGTGGACAGGAAGTACAGAGCAGCAGATGGAATGATATCTCGAATTAGCAGATGAGAGAGGGGTGTTGTGATGGGTGTTTGGTCAGATTTGCCTGTCTTTGGGTTTTACAACTAACCATTCATTCAAAAGAAGCTAGATTTAATTGATTTCTTAGTAGAGCTTTGGTAGTTCTACTAAGAATATTTTGAGTAAATTTAGCATAATTTTTGATTAATAGGTGCTAACTCTGCTCTGAAAAAGCCTGTCGTTTGTGATTGGTAATTAGTAAATGAGGAAGAAAATCACTAAAGTACAGGATATCTGTTGACGTTCATTGTTTATTCACATCCTCTTGGATATTTCCCTACTTTTTATGGTGAACATTATTTTGCTGTTCAAGCCTGCAGCTTTTCATCAAAATGTCCCAGGCCTCTTAAGGCATCTGGAAGGTTTTGAGTAGACTGAGTGAGGCTCTAGAGATAAATTTATCAACGGTTCCGTGTTCCTGGATGTCTTGATGAACAAGACTTTTTACCCAAATAAAAGTAGATAATGAACAATTTTGTAAACTATAAGCAGCTACGTTTTAAATGAGGTTTCGAGCACTGATAAACAATTTCCCAAAGATTGTCGCATGGATGAAACTGTGAGACACCTTTGAAAAAAAATAATCCACGATTAGCAACAAGTTTCGAAAGACTGAACTGCAGGGCTGAGACACATGAGCTTTCAGAAATGTAGGTGTGAATTTTGTGTATTTTCATGTGTTACTGCTGCTGTGTTAAAGGAACTGTTTGAGGAAAACACAAAGTTTTACCATCGTTCTGGGTAAATATTTCATGTATAAATTTGAATACCTGTGGCATATAGTCGAGTGAGGTCAATATATTTATTTTTCTTTCTATTTAAATTCAGTTGGTGTGGCTTATATTCAGGTGTGCTCAATGGTCTGGAAAATATGGTAAAGGGTACAAGCCAAAATAAAATCCCTGTCACTTTTTGATTGGATTAATGCATCCTTGCTGTGTGTAGTTTTGTAAATGGATGCTTCAGGCAGTTAAGTGTTTGGAATAAGATTCCTCCAGAACTAAACTTCAACTTTCTTAAATTGATTCATATATTGCTCTCCTACATAAATTGCCACATATATTTAAATGCGTTTTCCTATAATAAACATTGTGTCCAGTGCTGATGTTGTACAGTGTTTTAGAAGTGTCTGTTCAAGAACACACAAGTCTGGTCTGGAAGAATGTGATCTTGGACTCTAAATTGCAATGATTTCACTCCAACCCGCCATGGAAATCACTGGCATGTACTGTAGTTGGGCTACTATGGAAACCGATGGGCCTGAAACAATCTGCCTCAGTGTTCACTGACACATGCAGAAAAGGGGTTTGTACTCTGGGGTGTGGTCACCTCTATGTCAGCAAAAGGCTTTCCAACATACATTCATGTTCTTGTTCCTCTTTTTAAAGCTCAGTCTGACATGTCTTGCAAATGTCTGTGGGAAAGTGATATTTTACTGGGAAGGAAATAAAGCAACACTAAAGAGTTCTGTAGAGTTTTACCCATCTGTTCTCCATCAAAAGATCTGTGCTCTTCCTGTGAATGAGATCAGACAGAGAGAAGCCCTAATTTCCTGCTTTAAATCCGTATTGTTCTTCCCTCCTTCTGTAGATAAAGCAGATGTTCATCCTTTGACAGTTGAGGGAGGGTGTTTAGTTGTACAGTAAGCTTGGCTGCGCAAGGAAAATTCAAATGACTACATGCAGAAGTTATTGTGTACAATCCCATATCTCAAAAAAGTTACAATAATAAACATAAGTGTGTTGAAAGTAATATTTTATCAATTATTTAAAGTATGAGTTAGAAAGTACTGTCTGGACCCCTTGTTGTGGTAGACTACAAAGCTGACCATGTGTGAGTGGTTGAGCAGGGCAACCTGAGTGTGGCATACATGAGTGTGTTCAATTTCAGATCTCCACGTCTTTCCCATCCTTCCCAATGAACCGATATTGTACTGGTATCCTTGTTTAAAAGTTATTTATTTGTTTATATTAAAGAAATATGCAATTGGGGATCATTTAACATTTAGAATATTCTTTGGATTTTGGTTGCTTGGGTTGCTACATTTTTTTAAAGACTGGTACAACTGGAAGAAACTTTCCATTGACTTGACATAGGGTCAAACTTTGTTAAACTGTAACTTAAACTGAGAACTTTATATAAACATCAAACTGACCACACTTGTGGAGGCTATAAGGGCAAGATCCTACCAATCACTGTGCAAAACTTTTTGAACCCCAGGTTCTAGAAAGTGTTAAAATTGACCATTTACTTACAATGACAATGTTATGTTAATTACAGTAACACCTTTAAATCATAGACAGCTCTCTAGCAACCAAACTGTTTACCCTAGCAACTGAATTTTCTGAACTTTATCTCAGCTTTGGTAAAGTATAGACATGGGGGATGGGTTATATAAATTATAGTGACAAACGGAACATTATTTTATTTCACTTGCCCTTTCATAGCAACCCGACTGTTTACCAATTTGTCCTATCACTTTTTCAGTTAAGGAAAATCAGAGAGACATAGGGGTTGGTTTATATTACTCAGATTCACAGGGAGTTTTATATGTCACTGACTTCTTCATTGCAAACATTAAAATTACTTTTAATCTGGACTTTTAAAAGCCAACATAATTTACTTACGTAGAGTTGTTTTTAATCCCTATCGTTTGTTCACATCTTCTTTTTTAGTTATGTGAGATTCACCATTACAATTCTCATTCTCTCTAAGCTTTAGTTTTGTGGGCTTTGGATGTTTGCTGTTTGGATGGGTAGTTCTTTGGTAGTAACACATTGGAGATTTATTAATTTTACCATAGTGTCCCCATTGAGTCTTGCTGTCATTGTTGCTAATCTTTATTCCTGCATGATTCCTGCTGTCCAAGAACTCTCTAATGGGAACAGCATTTCAGAGCGTTACTAATGGTCATTGCCAAGAACTCAGGCTTATCTCTTTTTACTCCTTTTGCAGCCTCCGGTCATTTGTTTTAGCTTCGATTTTCTGTATTCTTTCTTTTTCTAATACCAAAGTTTTCTATAAAGTAAAACAGATTTGAGCCAAAGCAGACATGGCAGAGAGGATCAGTTTTGTAGATAAACTGGTGAGAGATTCAGGAAATCATATGATTGAGGCAGACAGGTTTAGTTGGACACAAAGAATGATGCAACATTCAAAATCGGATTGTTAGCTTTTTATGTAAAACTACAGACTGCTGGAAAAGGCTTAACATACTTTTTGAGTTAGATTTCCATGAATCTACTTGGTAGATTATTCCATTTTGGGGAATTATTGACATTTGTTTTCAAGAACAGCCTGAAAGACCAGTTTGCAATAAATCTAATGGGATTCCAATCTATGCTAAGTTTTTTTTTTAAATCATTGTCCTTTTCTTTGGGGACAAATTGTGAAAAAAAAATGTAAACAAGTTAAAAACAAACAACTTGCATACACTCACCGGCCACTTTATTAGGTGCACAATTTAACTGCTCAGCCAATCATATGGCACGAGATCTCAATCCAAAAGAGCACATTTGGGATGTGGTGAAACGGGAGATTTCCATCAAATCTGCTGCAACTATGTGATGCCATCATATCAATATGAACCAAACGGCCTGAGGAATGTTTGTAGTGCCTTTTTAAATCTATACCACAGAGAGGGTCCAACCTGGTACTAGCCAGGTGTACTTAATAAAGTGGCCAATGAGTGTACACCCCATGAATATATCCTAGTGCTCTAGATTTATCCTGAGCTAATGACTGAAATCTAATCTCTTTATTTATAATCCAGGATAAGCACGACAACAAAGAGTGATTAACACCAGCTTTAGAGTTAGCCAGATACTCAATATTATTTTAGCATCACTTCAATGCGTTTGCTATGTTTATAATATTTTTAACTGTCACTTTATTGAAATAGTTTCCTGTACTTTTGAATTTTAAGCTTAATATCCTTTAATTGATCTATTTTATTTTTATTTGCTAATAAATCATTTAAAAAACTGTCATATTGTGAGAAATTTAATTAACATCCCAAAGGTTTGTAATCAAAGTTGTTGTGAATGAACGGCAATAAGCTGACCTGTAAATAAACACAGCAGGCTCTTGAGCTCCACCTGCCATTCGCTGATTTTAAATCAGATTAGCTTTCCCTTGACTTCCTCATGTTGTACTCTAGTAATCTTTCAGTCTGTGAACATGAGAAGGCTTCTAACAGTGAGGGGAAAATCATCAAGTGCCATGTATATTAGGTTTACACAAACTAATCTTTCACACTTGGTCACATTTGGTTTGCTTTGGTGTGATTGCTCACTGGCCACTTTATTAGGCACAGCTTGCTTGTACCAAGTTGGGCACCCCTTTGCCTTCAACAAGGTACTGGAAATATTCCTCAGAGAGTTTATTCATATTGATATGGTAGAATCGATCCACCACATCTCAAGGGTGCTCTATTGGAATGAGATCTGGTGACCTCTGAGGCCATTTCAGTACAATGAACTCATTGTCATGTTTAGGACACTAGTGATTATTCATGCTTTATGCTATAGAGCGATATTTTGCTGGAAGTAGCCACTAGAAGATGGGTACACTGTGAATTTAAAGGGATAGACATTGTAAGCAACAACTCTTGTGTAGGCTATGGTGTGGACACAATGCCTAAATGGTACTAGGCCCAAGTTGTACCAAGAAAAAGTATCCATTACATAACCACCACCAGCACAAACCATTAATTCATTGATTCTGACCCTACCATCTGAATGTTGCAGCAGAAATCGAGATTTATCAGACCAGGCAACATTTTTCCAAACTTCTATTGTCCAATTTTGGTGCATATTGTAGCCTCAGTTTCCCTTTTCTTAGCTGACAGGAGTGGCACCCAGTGTGTTCTTCTGCTGCTGTTGCCCATCCCCCTTAAGGGTTGATTTTTTTGTGCATTCAGAGATGCTCTTCTGCATACCTTGATTGTAAACGAGTGGTTATTTGAGTTACTGTTGCCTTTCTATCAGCTCGAACCTATCTGGCCTCTTTCTTCTGACCTCTGGTATCAACAAGGCATTTGCGTCCACAGAAATGCCGCTCACTGCGTATTTTCTCTTTTGCTGACCATTATCAATTATCTGTAGAGATGGTTCTGGGTGGAAATCTCAGTATGGGGTAATACATACCCCTGCTCTTACCCTTTTGTTTCCCATATTTAGTTTAGACACCACTATCCCATGTGACATTGTTTGCAAGTAATGAACACTTTTGATTGGTTCTTACTTTGCTGTGAATCTACACCATTATAACTATTCCATTTAAAACAAATACTATCTTGAGGGTCTGTAGCGTTTCAACTTTTAATCGGATTTTGTACACTGTAAATAAAGTCAGGTTGAGGTTTCTCTCAAAGTTTCCTCTTTGCTTTGTTGGACCAGCTGTCACTCTCTGACTGTGAGTCTTCATGCATGCAGGGCTAGAACTGCCAGAAGAAGACAGGGTGTAAAGTATAGGGCAGATGGTGCTATGAGCTCTTCCTGTTGGAGTTTCATGTTTAGACTGGAACCTCCTGGAAAGCCTAATTAAACACATGCTTCTTCTGCACCCATTCAGACTAATTATAGTACACATGTGGATTCTATAATTTTACTCTTAGTAATTAAGTTAGTTTTGAAAAGCACTCAATTTTTGTTTTGGGGCAATGGGTATATACATGTTTTAGTGGCATTGCCGTATTTAGGACCTTTTCAGCTCAATAATGCTTTGTGCTATTGGGTCAAACATGCATCATATCACACAGCTTTCTGGAAATTCTGTGATTTTTTTTTTGTATATTATTAAAATTTCATGTTGGAATTTAGCATTAAAATCATTGTCAGAGAGAGAGAGAGAGAGAGAGAAACGTTGAGAGTAGTCCAATGGGCATGTGGATGTTTTTACACATACTTTTCTCAGTTTGACATTTCAACTACCGCAACTTTTCCATCTGTTGTTAATCCACACAAATAATTGTAAGTGTCTGAATTAGTAATATCTTCAAATAAATGTGAATATGTGTATTTTGAAAACTTTCTGAAACTTTAATAACATTATTTAATAATAAATTGATCACCTGTTGGCTTATCAGCATATTGTTCTTCCTTGAGCTACAGCCACCAAACTTTACCAAGATGTCCAAACTGGTCTAACTCAGCTTGCTATATGTTTTCAGACTGGTACCACTCAATGAATTCTGAGAAATCACTGAGAATACTGAGAATTGTTCATTGACTTGAGCTCAAACTTTAAAATTGTAACTCAAACTGAGTTTTTCAGTCTGTGCAAGAACTTACCAACCACTGTGCAAAAGTATTGGCTCTAGAAGGTGGGGGGGGGGTAAATATTTACCATAATAATGGCCATTGAAAATTAACGGCAATGACATTTTTTTATGCTAATTGTAAACAAAAAAAATACATAACTTGTATCTCGCTATCAATTAAGTTGTTTACCCTAGCAACCAAATTTTCTGAACTCTATCTCAGCTTTAGTAAATGATAGACATGGGGGTTGGTTTATATAACTTGGTTATATGTGACAAAGGGAGCATTATATTGGTTGCTTATTGTGTTACTGACCCCTCCATAGCAACCAGTCTTTACCATAGCAACCATTTAGGCATATCTCTATCTCGGCTAAGGAAAATCATAGAGACATGGGGCTTGGTTTATTTAACTCATATTGACATGGCAACTCTACCTTAACAACCTTCCCTTTTGCTAATATAAATACATTTAAAGGACACTTTTACAAACTAATATCAAGTTTATACACAAACTTTAACCAATCCTTTTCACTTTTAATTTGCAATTGTGAAAAACAAACCTATAAATGGCCATGGAAACAAAACAAAAGCACATTAAGTTCAAGTTCAAGTTCGTTTAATTTATATAGCGCTTTTCACAACAGGCATTGTCTCAAAGCAGCTTTACAGTAAACCAACAAGTTTAAACTCAACAAAGTGAAAAAAAAAAATTAATTACTAAGTGGTGTATATGTCCCTGATGAGCAAGCCTGGGGCGACTGTGGCAAGGAAAAACTCCCTTTTGAAAGAAACTTTGAGAGGAACCGGACTCAAAAGGGAAACCCATCCTCATTTGGGTAACAACAGCATTACTAGTGTTCATATGAATTAAGCTCATGGTATTTGCCACAAAGGATGTATTTTGCTTTTATATCTTACTCATTCCCTTGTCTTGAATCGAGTGGGGACTAAACTTTAAAATGTTGTCATGGTCACAGTTTTCTGCTCCCTTTTCTCTCCCCCTGATGCAGAGTTATCGTACGTATTTCAGTCATTGTTAGGCACAGAGCAGGCTGATTGATTACTTTTTCTGTCTCTAATCACATCGCTCCATCTCAGTCTCTATCTGTCACTGTCTTATTTAATGTGTCTGCACGCTCCTCTCTCTCACTTCCCTTCTCTCCTTCCTGCTGTTCCTCTCCTCTGTGTTGTTTACCTCTCTTGATTCATCATCTTTGCGCCTATGGCCATGTGTCCCCTCCTTCTTCTCCTCCTCCTCCCACATCTGGCCCTCGTTTCCATTCAGAACGGTTTGTCACAGTTAACTTGCATGTGTTCAGTCCTTAAGTGAGTCTGTGTGTTCCCCTGTCATCCATCTCTCTTTCTATTACACTTTCTCTTGTCACAATGGTCCCATTCTTTTTCCCTTGAAGAGTCCATCCTCCTCCTTCTTTCATTTTTTGCTTTCTTTCACCGAGGCATCTACCACCTTTCCGTCCATGTTTCTCACCTTTTCTCTATCTTTCTCACCCACTCCCACTGTTCCTTGCATCCTCATTTTGTTTCACAGTTTCATCACTCAGTCATTAATCCTGCTGGCCCCTCCATTAGCCAAGTCTGAGAAATTCTCCTCACAGCCTCTTATCTTTTGGGCACATATTCTGATCTGGGCTGTTGAAGCAATGCTTAGCTCCAAATATTTCAATTCTGTGATAATTCTGTGATGCTGCTCTGTTTGTTACAAGAAAGCATTAAAAGGAAATTACAAAGCATGTAACAAATCTGCTAGATTCAAGAAAAACAAAGTAGACTGCATTTCTTAATATAGGTGTTTCTAATTCAATTGGTTAACAATAAATTTGAGCATTATATGTTCAGTTGTGCCCATAAGTTTACATATCCTGGCAAATTATGATTTTTTTGGACGTTTTTTTTGTTCAGAAAACGTGAACGATGACACTCATAGTTAATGGTTGGGCAAAGTCTCTTGAGGTAGTTTTTTATGAGGTTCTTTATCTTCTCTGTTGGTAAATTCTTGAGCACTCTTGCATGAACTGCACATTTGAGTTCTCCCCAGAGTGGTTCAATGACGTTGAAGTCAGGAGACTGGTATCCACTCCAGAAAGACAAGTGGACTTTGTGTTTTGGATTGTTGTGGTGTTGGAATGGTCCCCAAAACATCAGTGACCCACTTCCGTGTTTAACAGTGGGGATGTGGTTCCATTCATTGGCCTTGTTGATTTCCCCTCAAATGTAGCATTTATGGTTGTGGCCAAAAATAATTTTTATGTATATTTTAATTTCCTTTTGATCTCATGTAATTATCCATAAATTCAGCAGCGCTTTGTTTTTCTATATCAAAAAATATATAAAATTTGTGCTAATTATTAAATAAAAAATTAATCAATATTTTAATTGTAAGTTAGAAATAATTTTCTGTGCATAATCAATGTGATTTATATACAGGAGATTTTATCACATTAGGGAGGACCTTTTTTCCGGAGCCATATTTACATTTCGGAATCTCAGCATTTTATGTTGCGACCTCCATAAAATAGAGTATATTTTCAAAATTTTCTTCACCTCTTGTTGTCCATTGACTCGGGCCAGTTGTGGCCCTGTGAACTCTGGTCAAGTCATGTTTTGTAACTCATTGTGGAACTTGGCAAAAGCTGGTTGTTTTTCTTTGGAACATATAGAAATTGGTTTGTGGGGTTAAGTAATCATTCCACTGGATTTAAAAGTCTGTAAGTGTGAAAATGTCCATCATATTCACACCATTCTCTGTGACTTGCAATGATTCCTCTTGTCCAAACCTATGATGATCACGACAGAGGAGCCTCATTGAAATGCAGCCAAATTTTCAGCTGATATTATTGTCACTATAAGTCCAGCTTTTTTCTTTTTTAATATTGCTTCTGTTAATTCCTGAGATATTTGTTATTTTGCTGAGGATAGAAACCACCGATGCAACTGTGGATGTATTGAAGAAGCAAAGAAATCTTTAAAACCTCTCTCTCTTCTATCTTTTGTCCCAGATTTATCCTTGCTCTCCTCGACCATCCCCTCGGTTTGTCTAGACTTGTTATTAATGTCGATTGGACTGTATACTCCACTGTACTAAAATAAGCCTAGAGCCTCGACCAGGAGTAGGTCATCACTTGTTCTTTAAGGCTTTGTGCAAGGGCATTGCCTTTGTCTTGAACATTATGTGGACAAATAGATTCAAAGCTCAATCTATTTATAGGTTTATGTTAGCTTGCACCACACTGTACACATGTATGGACCATCAAAGCTGAATTAAAATGACTGCATAATGGGAAATCCTTTTTAAGGAATAAAGAATGAAAATTAATTGATTAGCAATAACTTTTTAAAATGCGAACACAATCCTTTATTGAAGAAATTGTGTTGAAGAGAACTATAATATATGCTTTAGAAACTATGGTGAATTTTGCTAAAACTAAATTATTGAAATTTAAACATTTTATGCGAAAGCATACATTTTACAACTCTACTTGAATTATACACTTCATATATTTTGTTTTCTATATTTTTGTTAAAAAACATTTTGCTTCTATTAACTCATTTTTGCTTATGTACGGTTGTGTCTGTGGCCCAGTCAGAAAGTCAATTGAAAACTCTTTTAAAGGTGAATAACACAAACTTTTTCCCTCGCAGAGTTGGGAAAACCATTTATTGTCAAACAACTGTGTCTATTCTTTTTAAGTCATAATGACAACAGAAACTTTCCGAATGACCCTGATCAGAAGTTCCTAATATTTTATATTCCCCCTTTAACATCAATGACCTCCTGAAGTCTCTTGAGGTAGTTGTCGAGGATGTTCTTTATCTTCTCTGTTAGTAAAGCAGCTCATTCTTCTTGGCAAAAAGCCATTTACTCTTGTAAATTCTTGCGTGAACTGCACACTTGAGTTCTCCCCAGAG
Source organism: Danionella cerebrum (assembly GCA_007224835.1). Classification (NCBI taxonomy): domain Eukaryota; kingdom Metazoa; phylum Chordata; class Actinopteri; order Cypriniformes; family Danionidae; genus Danionella; species Danionella cerebrum. Next base: position 983,041 of record SRMA01026062.1, read on the forward strand.
TGGTTCAATGACATTGTGGTCAGGAGACTGAAAATGGCTTCAATTTATTCTGGTGTAACCAATGACTTGTTTTTTTGGAGCGTTTTCGGTTTGGAACGTCCAGTAACATCCCATGCGCAGCTTCCGGGATGAAAGTTCAAACCCTGTTGTGTCAGTTTCTGTTCATGTAAACTTTTGATCGGGATTTGGAACGTTTCTGTTGTCGTTATGGTTTAAAAAGAGTAAACACAGTTGTTTGACAGTAAATGGCCTCACCCAACTACTAAATGTTTTGTGTTATTCATATTTATGGAAAAATGGCCAGGGTATATAAACTTCAGAGCACAACTGTATGTAGAGAGAACCTTCCAATACCCTGCATTGATTGACCTTTTAAAGTAGCGGTTTTCACTGGAGCAGCTCTTTGCAGATGTGTGGTTATTTATTTCTGTACAAATCAGCAAATTAGTCACGCATTACTTACTACTGAGAGCATCGAAAACAGTCCGACTGAACTCTGAACATCAAATCAGCGATTAAATTAACTTCAGTTAACAAATAACTAAATTGACCTGTTTTTTTCATCATGCATGTAAAGCTTGCTGCTCTTAAAAGTACGTTTCAGCCCATAGTTGAGTTACTGTGAGGTCAGTCTTATGTTTGCGCAAGTATCTTTTCTATGAACACAATGGTGAGAGGATATTTGTTGTTAATTGCTCATCCTGGGTGAAAAAGTCTGTTTTCTTACTGCGCTGCATTACCTAAAGGGTGTTGATTTCTGGTATCACACCAGGATAATCCTCATCGTGTCATAAAGACCTGGGCACTTTTCCTTTGTGCTTCGCTCTAGATCATCATCTTTTGTATTCCAGGCATCATTCCTTTTTCTCAAACAGCATCCTATAATGTCATCATGCCCTAAAGTAATCTGACCCTTTTCCATTCTCCTTCACTTTTCATTCTGTTTGCAGTATTGTCTCAGTCTGCTTTTTACTGAAGCATGCAGGAAGTGCTTCATTGGCTCTCATTTGAGCCCTAGGGAGCTGGCTACCTAGAGAGCATTTCAGCATCAAGCCACTCTAATCACACTCTATACAAAGCAAAACTATCCCCTTCATTTCTGCCAAAAAATGACGAGGATCATACACGTGCATTGGACGTTGGGCAATCCTGGAAAGCATTGAGATGAGCTCATGTGATTGGAGATTTTGAGAAGCACAGTTCTAATAAATCGTCAAAATAAGTGTTTTCAGTCAAAAGTACGGTACTGTGCAAAAGTTTTAGACTGGAGTGACTAAAAATGCTGTTAAAAGCAAAACGATTGTTTATTTTTGTGCATAAAGTCAGTGTACACAATGCTTAGAGAATGAACAAATGTAAATCAAATCAATATTTAGCGTTATACTTCTTTTGCATTCAAACCAGCACCGATCCTTACAGGTACACATGAACAAAGTCAGTGGTTTTATAGGATGTCAAGTGTATGATCCTTTTTAAATTGAAAATCGGTCATGAAGTGAGACAGAAACAGCAGTGTAGGAGGCTCAAATGTGATAAACAGCCAAATTCTGCTACCGAGGTAAAATGAATCAGACAGTTTCTTTACATGGGAAAATAATTGATCATAGATTCAAGATGCACCATTGAAACTCAAGTTGGAGAAACAAAGAAACAGGCAACATTGGGAATTGTAGACGCAGTGGTTTGCCTAGGAATGATGTGATCCACCTATTGTTTAATTTTCAAAAAGGTTTTTAGTTTTGACATTTTGTGTTTTAAACGAACATTACAAGAGTTATGACCCATAATTTGCAAGGTAATTCAAATTAAAATGAGAGAAAAATGCGCAATTTCTTTGAATCACTGCTGTCTTATAGTAAAAATAAAGGATGACCCTTGGAAGTACAAGACCTGTGATATGGATTGTGTTTTTCAAAATTTTGGCACAAAACAAAGCACAATGGAACAAATGCATTTTTACATAGTTTTGACACATCTTTGCTATTTTATGGATATTTTTTTTGTCTCAACCCTTTTGATTTTTGATTTTAAAACATAAAATCAGTTAGTTAACAAATATATATATATATTTAGATATTTGCAATAAAACAATTACAATGTACTAATCTGATTTGTACTTTTTTATACAATTTAAGGATTGTTTTGGAATTATTCTGTAATGTACGGAAAAGATGTGTAAAAAATAAAAGCTTGGGTTGCCACAAAAACAGTTTTCAAAGTAATTTATTAGAGCAAATTGTAAATTAGGTAAACAGTCTGATGGTTGCACTATAGACATGTTTCAGGTTGGGTCTACTCTGAGGATCTTGAGAATTTTGTACCAAAATGGCACCACAGCAAGCTGAGGGAAGCTATGTGTTATTTTGTAATGTTCCATTAGCTTATAAATTGCAAGAGATCTATTGTAGTTACAAAAGGTTCTTATTTTTACCCTGCATTAACTCTCTCAAATAAAACCATATGGAAATCATGTGTTTGCTTATCACTGTGGCTTATCATGCAAATGGTCAATGGTTGCTAGACTGCTTTTCCATTTTGTCGCACGCTTTGTTTTCCACTCTAGAACATGTCCTTTTCTTACAGGTGGCTGCACATGTGGACAGTAATGCTTCTCTTGGGGTTGAGAGCAGATCGTTATTTTCAGTCGTTCCATAGAGCTTGTTTCCTGAGATGATCTAACACTTTCTCTGCAGATTTCACAGTCGTACTGAGAATCTTATTTTCTCTGTTTGTCAGACAGTCAGCTAACCTTCACAATTGAGCAGTCGCTCATGTCCAGCCACTTTCGGAGTAATTGAAAAATGCGAGCACTAACACCCTTGTAGATTTGAATTTTTTTACTTTCAAACTTATAAACATTTTAAGTCAAATGTGTGTACCGTAATCACTCAAATGTGATTTGACCGAGTGCAGAAATAACACAAGTGTTCCCAATGAAAGCCACCCAAGGTCATTTCTTCTCCATGAGGGTTTGATTGGAAGTTGATAAGTATTTGAATGGAATAAAATTCCCTTTTGTTTCATTTAGCCAGACCGGAGCATCTGCGCACCCATTTGCAAGGACCCCCATCACCATGGTAACCATTACCCAGCAGCACTGATGAAAGTGTGTCTCCTGCAGACGCTCTGTAGGTCCTCATTACCTCACCATGTGTGTCTGCCACCGACAGCGAGAGTGTGAGTGAGCATGTCAATGTGCGCAAGAGAGAGAATGTGAGAAAAGAATGATTAGGAATATTTATTGCCTTTGGAAGATCAGGAGGAGGAAAGATGGAATTGATGAGGCTTCTTAAGATGAGTGTAGTTTATCATTTCTCTATCCACGAATTTGTTATGTTCCCATAGCCAAGAACGCTGTTACTATCACAGCTCATAGTATCTTTAATAGTTGTTTTATGCATGAGCTAAAATGGAGCAAGAAGGACACAAAGCAATCTCCCATTTTGTATTTAATCAATTCTCTCAAGTCTGTAATTACTTCAAATGTCACAGTGAACGACCACCTATGGACATCTCACATAGGGTCTGTTGGGTTTCGCTCTTCGGGAGGGGAGAAGCTTGGATATAAAGGCAATCTTCAGTCTGATTAAATGAATAAATGCAAGGGTTTGGAGTTTGCTCATGGTTGTACAACGTAAAAATGCTTGGTTATCTACACCTAGCGCAATTATGCTCGCAATTAAGTTTAAAGTCATGCTTGATGTGTGATTTCTGCAATTTGTGGTTTTATAGACAGAAACACACTCACAATATATGTTTGGTAACACTACTGAGAACAATCCTGAATGCAAAGCTTTGCTTATACTTCACACTTTGAGTCAATTTTTCTGGTGAACAAACTCGATGAAATCATGCCCCTCTCAGTGCTCATTTTTTTTGTTTTGAGACTTATTTCAATGGGGCTTGTTAGCCAATCAGAGATCCTGGAGTGACCGTTATCATGCCGGATCGATGTGGTTACAGTGAAGACCTCGCCATAATCAACAGGACACGCAATTGGAGGTTGTTTAAAAGATTCCCCTGAGTTCTGCTTCTGATGTCTGGCCTGATCTAATATGATTGGTCTCTGAGGATTTCATTTTTTTTTCAATGTGAATTTGTACTTGTTTTTTCAATCTTTGTACCGGTCTTACTTGCAAATCTTGTGGGAGAGATCTGCGTCAGCCATGTGAACTGGATTTGTTCAGATCAAGATTGGGCGCATTAGTGGATCATGTGAATGAACGTATGAAGGGGAACTGCAGACACACAGCGACATTCTCATGCACACATTTGGGAAACTATGCAGTTTTACCTTGTTATGAAACTTCCAGTGAACATTACATATTTCCCACAAATATGGAAAAACACTAATAAAAGATTCAATATTCAAACCTAGTATGCCCCAAAAAAAGCTTGTACTTAAAAATTGTTGGTAATTGTTTCATGTTGATGGACAATAAAAGTCAATTGTGATTATGGTTTTAATGATGGTGACTGTTACAATGCAGACAATAACGGCTAATCACAAATTCAATCCATAAAATATAACAATTAAAACTTTTTTTTTAATTTCAATTTATGATATAACGCTTAACTTTTTCTTTTAGATTGACTCTGTCCTTTAGAAATAATATAATATTTTCTTGAATATTCTTTAGTCTAAACAAGGTCATATCTTGATTATGGTGACAACCAATTATTATCTCTTGTTAACCCTGCAAAACCTTATACAATTTTTATTTTAAGTTTTTATATAGAAATTAAATCTTGACCTTTTTGGGTTTACTTTTGTGAGACATTTTATAAAGAAAAATGCTGTAAATGTATACATCTGAAATTGTATGTTATCAATTCATTCATTCTGGATGAAGTTTCATGTAGCTCCCTATGTGAATTGGAATTGGAAGTGTGGGCTTTTACTCTAGGGGCTCTGGTTTTCCTACATTTTATGCTGTAAAGTAAATCTGATAAGTCAGCATACTCACATTTTTTACTTTGTCAGAACAGAGGATTTCTGTATATAGGGACTCTTTGCCAGGTAACAATGAATGGAGGTGGAGTCTTCTAGCCGTGCATCTCCTTCTATTTTAAGGATTAGCTAAGAAACATGTTTGAAAAACTAAAACTGTGAAATGTGACTCACAAATAAATTGGGGTTCATTGTATGTACACTGTATTCATGGTGGAACTACAAAGATAGAATAGATAAAAAATAGAATGTGCATCAAAAGCAGGTTTAATACTCCATTTTACAAAGTTATTCTTTATCTTTATTTCAGTTATGCAACACTAAACAATGTTTTTCATTGAATCTTGGAAATGTCATGCCCATATTGACCCTGGCAATGAACCATGGTGGATGACACACTGTTGACGTCTGCATGGGGCTTACACATGCTGCCTGAAGCACAGTTTCTGTATGAGTTTGCAGGGCGCTACACAGTGTGGGAACTCAGTGCAGGGTGTCTCCCTCTGCCCTGTTCCCATGTCGATCTTTGAGCACAGCTCCCACACATACACACACGTTCATAGATACACATCTGGTGTTGTCCCTCAGCATTCATAACAGACTGGTGTGTGTGTGTGCGTGTGCGCGCGTGTGTGTGTGTGTGTGTGAAAGAGATTCCCTGGATTTGCAGAACATGCATGTAGGCGTGAAGAGGCAGATTTATATTTTGGTTGCTTTCCCTCTGATCTGTTAAAATAGGTCACTTTAACGAATAGCTCAGTACTCAGTTGCACACATTTAATAAACATGTTCAAGTTTGAGAATCTGTGCTGTGTTGGCCAGTTCATCTTTAATGGTCTGTAACTAAATGTAGTCCCTGTAACCCTGGTTTACTGGGACTGTAGATAGATTGTATGAATTTTGACTACTACACTAAGGCATAGTAAATCTGAAATTGTGTGTTTTACATGCTAAAAAACTGCTGACACACACCCTGCATGTTGTCTTCGTACTGTACATCCAATGGGAGTTAGGGGATGGCTAAGCATTGGTGGGTTGCTGTTACATTGCGATGCATGGACATCAATTTCAAAAGACTCACTACATCACTGCTTGTGTTCTGGTGATGTGGGCTATCACATAGATGCGAATGTTGCCGAACTTCTGCAAACTGCAACAAATGAATGGAAAATCGCTTGGTTTTGGTGACTGACAATGCAATTAATATGGCTGTTGCTGCTCAGCTTGGCAAGTTTTCACATGCAAAACAGTTAATTTAGCCTCTCAGTGAGTGCTAAAGTTGCCGCCTGTTTCAAGGTTGTTAGCGAGGGTGAGGTGCATTATGACATTTTTCCATCGCTGCACAATTGCAAAGCATCAGTTGAAGGAGAAACAAAACCAGCTTAATCTGCATGTCGTAAACAGAAATCTGATCCAATCACTAGATGGAACAAGGCATTTGAGTGTCTGAAATCTCTTTCTCTTACATGAGATTATAACTATGAACAAAGACATAAACGGCTTATTTTAAATGTAAATGAAGGAAGCATATTTGAAACAAATGTTTATTTAGAATCGTTTCGGAATCGTGAATCTCAGAATCAGATCGCAAAGTACCTAAAGATTCCCCTCTCCTCCCCTAATGTGAGTTTAAGGGGGCTTTTACCCTTGTTTAGTTCCATTTATTAGAAGTAGAGTTTGATTTGCCTGTTTGGTTTGTTTGTGCACATGAGAAAGTAACATCCGAACTTAAATACAGACTAAAAGCGGACTTAAAAAAAGCAGTGTGAGACTGCTTGAGGAGGTGGTCTCAGTATGAATTCAAGCGAACTCTAGAGTGGTTTGTTTGTGGTGGGAAAATGATCAAACTCACAGAAACACTGAATTGTGCTATGCGTTCATGAACTGATGCGTAAAAATTCAGATGATTTTGAGGCCATTTGTCTCTTTTTCATATTTTTCTTATTAGATTAGACATTTGGGGGTTTTGGGAGAAGGCTACATAATTAAGGAGGAAAAAAAAGGGTATAGAAACATCGTTAAACAACTTCATTAAGTGTTAATATACTTTTTGGCTAATAATTCAGCCTCCGCATTCAGCTTTATGAATAAATAACAATCACAAATCTTTACTGGAGGTCTGTGGTTTTTTGACTGTGAAAGGAAGCTGGAGAAAACACAAATGAAAAACAGTGAGAACATCCAAAGTCTATTAAGAAGGGATTTTGGTTTGGCTCCAACCAAAAAGTTCCTTGCTGAGAGACAACAGGGCTAGCCATAGAGTTTGTGTCTTTTTTTTTTTTGTTGAACTAACTTTTGATAAGCGTATTACAATATGGAAGCTTTCGACCAAAACACCAAAGACTCAGACTCCAGAGGAAAATTGCGATAGACATGTCAAGATCATGTTTGAGAGCTGTACATCCAGAGCTGCAAGGGACTTGTTTGATTTGATTAAGATTAAATGGTTAAACTGTAAAATAATTGGAAAACCAAACAAGCCTAAAACAAACTGCTGACGTGACGGGACATTAAATAACTGGTGCATGGTTATTTATTTGTGTATTTGAGAATGGAGGAGTGTATGTGTGAGTGACCGGCAGAGGCATCAGGAGTGGAGGCCGGGATGGATGCTCTGACTCTCATATGTTGCATAAGCAGATTACATTACGTAAGAGTTTTGCTTTTCCCAAAGGGGGGGCAGACAAACGCTTTTGCTTTAGTTTATCTGATGACTCCGTCCACCATCCCCACTTTCTGGCCCATGCAGAGCTCCCCCCACACAACCTCCTGTTCCCAGAATACCTCCGTGTTCACTAGAATTGGGGAGTAGCTAACCAAACACAACATTGATGTCACTTTAACTTCAGTTTTCAGTAGTTTATCAGCAGCACCATCCCTAAAAATAGTCATGTTTTTATAATGTTTTTCCATTGATATCAAGTGCCCTGATGCGAATTGTGCTTTCAGTCGAATGAGCAAGCTCCAAAACTGATGCCTTTATTCGTTCTTTTATACATTATTTGCTAAATACATGCATCTATTTTAATTTCAAAATGACGTTTATTAAAACTGACCAATGTAAACTACTTGTAGAGAGAAGTCAGTATCACCACTGTCTTGGTTTTCTGTGATGACCCTTATCTCTAAAGCCATGTTTGAGTGTGAATTTGCATATTTCCGAATGCACAGAAATCATGTTTGCATTCCACAGCTGGGTACCATTGCTCTTCATCTAGCCTTGCAGTGATGCAATTCCACATCCACCATAATGAATAAGTGTAGCTATACTGGGCTGTGCAGAGATAGAGATGCTCTCCTTCCATCCCACTCACACACTCATCTATGCATAGCTATGGCTCTTCCACCCTCATGCTCTGCAGAGATTCCCTTTACCTTTCACATGCTTTGTTCTTGCTGAGTGAAGGAATGCATGCAATATGGTAAAGTTTAGAGGGAATTGCTCACTGCCTGCTTATTCTAAGCTCTCAGTGCATCTAAAGACAATATTTTTACATTTCTTCTGGTTGCAGTGGCACTGTGTTTATGTTAAAAATTTAAATTAAATCTTTTATAAAGTAAAAAAATGTGCATATTAATTAGATGTAATTTTTAATGTGTATTAAGCTCTAAACTGTCATAGAAAGTCTTTTTTTCCGTTTTCGAATTAGCTAAAGGAAGTGACAAATTTACATTTATGCATTGGTTCTTACTTGACAGTTAACAAAAGAAAGCAAATATAACCTGTTAGCGGTTAAATCAGTTAAATGGTTTAAAGGGACGTTTTATGTGGTGGTTGCTCTCGCAAATTTGTTTTGTCCCGTGATGTTCAAAGCACACAAAGAAAAAAATTATGGATATCTAGCACTTTGGTGGGGGATCAGAGGGAGCGCCATCTTTAGGAAGGGAGAGTCATTGACTCAATATTTATAACGAAGTGCACCCTGTTGTGAAGCCATCCAAAGATTTGTGCGAATCTTGATTCATATTGGTGTGTAGAGGCCTTAAGTCAACAGAATGCGCCTCATATACAACAGCATGTAAATATGTTCCTTTTCTAAAATAAAAATTCATGAATAATTGGCTTTGAGGTTGGCCTGCGGTTTTTCATTTTCTGAATGGACAAAAAGCACAAACTATTAAAAGAACGTTTTTTAAGCGTAAATTTTTAGGGTAAAGTTGTTTTTTTCCAAATGTCCTGCTGCTGATGTAAATAAAAGTGTGCACATTATTCTAAGCTCATTTGATATATAATCATATAATTAAACGCTTAATAATCGACTAACAAACGATGGTTGAGAGAATTAAACAAAGTGCACATCCCTATTTCTGTCGCATTGACCTTTAAACTTTTCAATGGCAGTACTGTGTTAATGAACTGTTTGGATGTTGTGTATAGCCAAATGAATCAAGTGAGAAACTGTGTTTAAAGATTTATTTCATTGATCTTTCTATAAGTCCACAGGGCGTGAAGCATCCATAGAAGCTTGAACTCCCAGCACCGAATCAATCAACATCATGTTGCATGTTAGAATTGGCCTACTGAAATCATTGCTTTGTTTCACCATATCATTTTAATTTCCACCCACATCCGCTGTGTCTTGATGATGAGTGTTTCTATGAACCTTTTGTGCTCCGCTGACCTCATCCCTTCAGCGGACCTTCTGCCCTCGATTTTCATCTTAACGCTTTCAAAGCTAGAATATAATGACATCAGCTATAATCTCTACCAATCCCCTCTCCTCTACATTTTCTGTATATCACTCAGAAAAGGAACACCCAGCTTTCGTCCTTTAGACCATTCTTTTTATAAATTTTTAGTGTTGGTCAATTAATTTGGCAGTCATCATTTAATACCACATATACACACATACTACCAGCTAAACATTTGGAATCGAATGATAACATACTATGTAGGTTAAACTATGGCAGCTTGGTAGTGATGCATTATCTCAGCTCCACCATCTCTTGCAAATACCATCAATCAAAGAGAATAGAATTAGCCAGGTGAGCGCTGAAGTCAGCTTCGTAACAAGTTTCAAAAGTAGATGCTTTGTTAATAGTGAAGCTACAAAACTCCCGTTTTACCTATAATTACTGCCTATTCTGAAAAAAAAGTGGTTTGCAAGGAGCGAGCCAGCGTTTGGAATAACATGTCTTGTTTTCATCCTCATTTAACTGAAGATTTGTTTATAAAAGGGACAATTGGACACTGGATTTGCTCAAACATTGATGAGAAGCAGAGCTTTTATCGCAGAAATATATTCGGAGCAAAAAGTCTTTGTAACAGGTTTTTAATGCATTTTAAAAAATGCTATTAGCGCTGGGTGTCAGACAGACTTTTCTGATGCACTTGAGATTAATGTGTATCTGAGCACACACACTCAAGTCTCTTGTGTATCACACAATCTCACTGATTACTGTATTCATTTTAGAATAATGAATGAACTTATTAGGCATTTGATTAATCCATGTTCTGGTGATTTCTGGCTGCCTAAAAAACATTGTTTGTTAGTACACATAGTAAGTTAAATATCTACAAAATTCTACACATTTGTTTATTTGTATTTTTAATTTAATTCTCACGGTATATTATGTGGGGTTCTCTGTGATATAGATTATAGAAAAAAATTATAATATACTGTCGAAATGTTCCAAGATTTCCAAATGTTGGCATCTCCAAACCCCATCTCGGTTGATGTTGAAGAAAACAACCATTCTGATAACTCATAATAAATCCACCTAATATCCTTCAGATCTTGTGTACATGAAGTTTCACTTTTACATTTTCTTATCTCTATCATTATGTATCCATCCACCTTGGAATCTCACTGTAAGTTTCCTGAAGCCCCTTTAAAACCCACCCCAATGAATGATGAGCGATTTCAATTTGGCCTGATCTATCCTTTTAATTTCTACTCATGTTTCTGGGATCTTTGTCAAAACAGCAGTCCTTGTGGTTCCCATGAGTGATTTTTGTTAGCTTTTAACCCCCTCAGATTTGGATCTTCAGCCGAGACTCACAGCGGTCTTTAGGTGGGCTCTCAGGGGCCCCCACATTTCCACTGGCATACGGCCACTCAAACACAGCTGCCAGTGGACAGGCGTTCCCAAACACACTGTCAGAAAAAATACACTGTTCGTGTGTGCCCAGCTAAAGTACACTCTGACTTTCACACACAACCCAAGGTTTCAGTGAAAATCCTATGGTTCACTTCAGTTTGTAGCTACAGTAAGATCTTCATCCATTATTCTGGCCTCTGTCTTTTGAAAATAATTGCTCTCTCTTTCATCCTCAGAATCTCTTTGTTTTTATGGAGCTCAATTGTCACGGCTTTTCTTTTCTCTAGATGGTCTATTGCCCATTTTTTATTACCTCTTTGTTTACAAATAAGTAAAAGATCAATTATGATGGTTGAGAGCTCTCCATCCCACAGGAGATGTTTTCTTTGGGGAGCAGCTTACTTTATCCAGTGACCTTTCGATGTGACTTTAAAGTTGCATTTAAGTATCTTTATTGAACATGCCGTTCTTTCTCTGTTCGCTAAGTCTCTCTTTTGTAGTCTTTGATTCCTCTAATTTAGCTTATGGCTGGCTTAAAGATTAATATAAGAAGCAATTGCAACGTGGCTAGCTCTTTAGCATGGCCATCATTCGTTGTTTGTCAAAGTCTGCTTGATGAAGATATTTTGTTGTGATTGACTTTCCCGAAAATGTCCATCTTTTGGTCTTTTGGTATTTCAATCCATATAAATAGGCTTGTGTATATATATTATGATAAGAATTAAAGTTGTTTTTTTTTTTGGAAGATTCAGTCCCAATGTATAATTAAAGCCGACATTTTTTACCCAATCAAGTGCATTTTTTATGTTTCTGATTGATTAATTAGATCCTGACCAGATAAGAAAATAACACATTTGGTTCTGGTCCAACTATATCTTAAAGGCACAGTGATTTTACAAACACAAAGAAACACTTTGAGACAACACAGGATGTAAACGATGACTAGTTGGTCATGTGACCTGCTACATTTTATTGGCTCATGCTTATATGTTAAAAATGACCAAGAAGTATGCATTTACTGATGCTGTGAGAGCCTACAACTCTACTCACAACACAATACTCACCTACCGCATACCACTCACCTGAACACCCTCCAGCTCCCACGAGTGAAGCCCCTCTTCTAGATATAGAAGAACTTTTCTCCGTAATCACAGCAGGTACTCACTGCCCATACCATCAGTATTGCTCTTATGTTTTTGCCTCGTATGTACAGTCACTATGATACGTGACAGATATCCATTTAACTGATAAATACAGCTTTGTGGACTAACCCTCGTTTTCCAGGGCTAAAGGGTAGGGGTACTTAAAAGAAATGGAAATCAGACTTATGCAATATGGTAAATATTTTAATGATGGACATAATCTAAACATTGCTGAGCTTTTAATTCAGAATTGTTTCTCAGAGGATCAATATGAAGTATCCAGGGGTCTGACTGAAACGTAACATTAGGTCACAGGCGAATTGATGCTCTGCAAACACTAAGGATTCTGCTCAAAACATTTTCAGTATTCGGGCTATTTTATAGATCACTGCTGTTTATTTTCTGTTCTGGCATCTCTCTCTTGCATGATTGGCACTGGTTTGGGAGAAGAGAATTACTGCAAAGTTTTAAAGTTTTAGCTTAAAATAATTAAATGGAAATTTGTAAGACCACTAGGGATTTGTATTTATATAGGTATGATTGCAGCCTGCAGCTGCGAGGCTCTCCTCTTTTTCACCTTTCACATAATCATCATGGGCAGCTGAATTCATTCACTCCAAAAGGGTTCTTCTGCAGGAGTAAGTGCCAGGTCAATGGTAAATTCTATTTCTCTTTCTCTCTCTTTCTCTTTCTCTCTTGCACTTGTTCTTATTGGAAGGCTACGATGCCCCAGATCTCTTCACTTGCACTTGCAACAGATAGGAGATTGCTTCTAGCAGGTGTTTCATTTTGTTCCTTTTTGGGGGGCAAGAGAAAGAAATCAAACATGAAATTACTTTTTTACTCATATTTCAACAAGAGATGCTTGCAAAAGGCAACCACAGCCAAAAAGACCAGCCACTGACGAGGAGGCTTTCAATTATAATCTAAAGTAAATCTTTATATATGTAATAACAAATAGGGTTTTTTTTTTAGCTGAACAATTGAAGCTCTGGTTTAGGTTTGCTTTTCTAAATAAGTGGATTGTATCACAATAAGCTTAAATCCTCCACTTTGGGTTGATCAGCTCTTCAGGCATGGCCTAACTTCCCCCACGGCTGCTGTAATTAACACAAGGGGTTTGAGTATTAACAGCTCCTCAAGACTGTCTGAGAACTGCTTCTTACCCACTCAAGTGGGTTACCATACAAAGTACTACAACCAGAGGAGCTACGGATACAACAGCTGTGCCTAAAAGACACAGGTTCATAGGTTTACTCTTGAACAAACAAACTGAGCTCTGGTGAGTTTATTCTACAAGGCTTATTCTACCATTATAAAACATTTTTAAAAGTAGGCATTGTTTATGGATCATCTCTTTGAATTTGAACGTAAACATTGGTTGGCTGAAATCATCTACCCTCCCTATGTCCCTTAGATCTTTTTTTTTACTAGTAAACATTATTACAATGGTTTTAAATGGGATCGTTTTTTAAAAATATTTGAACTTCAGTGAGTTATTAAGATAAAGGTTACATGTTTGGCTGTGTAGAAAACCATTCAAATGTTTTTTTATAGAGCAGAGATTTCTTTGCAGTTTAATGTGCCTAAAGTTTAAAGGGCCAAGCAGGGTTAACAAGGGCTGGCAGATATTTTTTACTAGTCTACACTTGTTTTGCACTTGGTCTCAGTCAGATTTCAAGTATAATACATTTACTAAAGCTGGATTCTAGTCACAGAAAATGAATCAATGTAGTGAATGGTATAGAATATCTGTGTTTTTCTCTGCTAATTCAGAGCAGTATTAAAGCTTGTTCAGCAGTGTAGGCTGATGATCGTATAGACTGTGTAGGCTTTGAAAAGCTGTGATAAGTGGATGCTGATTGTAGAAATCACCAGTAATTACTTCAAGTGCTTTACCCTAGACCATGTGAGCCCAGCCATGCTTGGTAATCACCTCCATCAATGATTGCTTCTTTGCTCTACTTCCCTGCTTCCCAAGCCACTAGCTGGATGAAATAAAAACACATCTGCTAGGTAGATAAACTTAATTAAAGTACCAAAAATGGTATGAATGGATGAAATGTTCTTTTTTCATTTGTTCTTTATGGTGCATTATGTTAACATAGAACATTTTACTTTGATAATTAACTCGTTTATGAGACACTATTAGCAGAAATACATTTTACCTTTAAATGACCATTTATAGCTTGTTTTTTCACCACAGTTTTCTACTGCTAACATGCTACTTTTCAAAACTGCTTGCTTTATTATAGTGCCATAAATCTCACACCTTTTAGCTGCTGCTCCAGGCTTGCCATCCACAGATAAAATCTAGCTGGGCAACCTGAAGTTCATTGCAGGGTGATGGTAACATTTTCACAAGAATATTCCTAGTTGTGAGGCTTGACGAGCAAAACATTTATTCCATTAGCCAACTTCAGTAGAACAGAATTTATGTTGGAAAGAGAATTAGAATCGATGGCTGTATGAATGCATTTAATCACAAAAATGTAATCTTAATCTCCTTTTTTTCTTTATTTTTAAATCAACTCAATCTTCTTGTTTTACTGTCAGAACGTTTTGGTTGAACAATTTTTTTTACAAGTAAAAGTATTATTACTTCAGTGAAAATATACTCAAGTCTAAGTAAATGACATCGCCTGACAAATGTACACATAAAACATTTAAGTCTTTAGCCATTTGTGTTTATTTTAACATGTCAACATGTCTATATCAACTGGAAAAAAGATGGATGACACGACACCGCCACTTGCCATTGGACAATTTGACGCCATTGTGAGTGTGATTTCAGGGCGCCATGACAGCCATAGAGAGGGTGCATATGTGCACTCAACTTGCTGATAAGGAGGGTGGAGTCCTGGTTTCAGAGCACACCACCTCACATGCAGCTACTATATATAGTTAATGCAGCTCGTGAACTCATGGTTGATATGGGAAAAATGTAAAAATAAGATCTAAAATATTTTGTTAAAACGACTGACTGTTCAGTGTAGCTCTCAATCAAATCTGTCAATAACATGGTCCCTCATAGTTTTTTGTGGAGATAAATGACCAATACAAATTAAAATTAAGAAATTCTTAAACGAAAATTGCTAAAACCATTTGAATAAATAATGTAATTTATAAGGAATTTTTTAAAAAAAGTATTGCATGAGTTTCATAGAGTTGGGGGCGGAGTCAAAAAATCTTTCTGGGTGCGATTACTGTGCTTTTGTTTCACTCAGCTGGGCATGAGAGTCACACTTGTGGTGTTTTTTCTCGGCACAGTTCAGTTCAGTACTTTTCCATAGGCTCTAGGGTCGCGTCAGAGGAAGTGTGTTGTAATCGTCAGAGTATCCACCCCTTCCATCTTGAATTAGCAGAAGGACTGTGTGTTTGCTTCTTGGGTTATTGGTGTTTTACACAGCTTTCCATGATGAGTTATTTGGTGAGAAGTTGCAAGCGGCTAAAAAGAAGAGCCCACTATGTTGCAGAAGACATATAAAGTTTATGCACAAAAATAAGTAGTCGTGTTCAATGACGCAAACAATGATGACTCTCTCGGACCAATAAGTGCTCCCTTACATCATGCTTGCTCGGCCAATCAAGAGAATGGTGTCAGTTCTAGAATTTCCTTGAAGTGAGTTCCAGAAATTGTGTCACAATATAGTGGAAAAGTTAAAATCGCTTTTACCTGAACTGTAGCATGTTGTGCAGTGGACAAGAGACTTTTAATTTTGTTTTAGGCCTTTCAAAAATTTACATTTTTTCACTTTTAAAAGAGTGTATTACAAGGCGGAGTTATTTCATTTAACCCATTTTTTAGTTTGGAAGTTAAGTATGGACTGGTTGATCACATCCAGAGCTCAGAGATGTGGAAATGGTTTCAATATGAAGTGAATGATTTTTTTACTTCCTTTTTCCTGACTTTTAAACACATTATAAAGTGAGAAATGATGGTAAAATTTGACTCCTTTTTCAAATATGATTTTTTGGAAAGTAATGTTCGTTAAAATGTTAACAGAAAATGTATTAATGTAGTTGTAATGTGCAATATGGGCTCTTGTAGATATGCAAGCTACACCAGCATATATAGAGCGCTCATTATATTTTTTGTATATTTATTAGGGGTGTAATGGTTCACGGTATGTATTGAACCGTTTCGGTACGGCCTGTTTGGTTCGGGACACTTGCGTACCGTTTCGGTATTCGGTATTTGTATTAAATAATATAAATGTATTATTAGCGCGATATTAAGCGCAGCGGAACCATGTTCCTAGGCGAGTTTCCGCACGGACGCTATTGAGGGACGTGCAGCTGTACTGTGCGACACTCAATAGCGTCCATGCGGAAAATCGCCTTTGGCTTCCCTGTTAAAATACATAACGGGGATAGACGAGTGGATAAATTTAAAGTTGTATGCCGACATTGTTCCACGGAGATCGGGCAGGCAACACATCTAACATTTTCTACTGCTGGAGATATTGTCACTGCAACCAGAACTGTGCTCTCTTCAGAAAATGTGGATGGGTTCATCTTTTTAGCCTAAAACTTGAATAGTTAGTTTTGTTTCTATACAAGCTGAAGCTGTTGCTAGTGTTAAAAGTTTTCAGGTCCTAATTAGTTGCAGTATTTCATTTTTTATTTAATAAAATGTGTTTTTCTTTATAAAGAGTGCAATTTATTTAAAATATCACCCAAATGTGTCACTTTATTTATTTTATGCAAGAATTCTATTGTGTATTGGCAGCTTTTCAAAATAAAGATTATGTAAGTTCTTATTGTTTTGTACCGAAAATTAACCGAACCGAACTCTCCAAGACACTGTACCGAACCGAATACGATTTTAGCGTACCGTTACACCCCTAATATTAGAAAGCCTTTGAACCGTTGTCACATCACCTTCAAATGACTTTTGAAAAACTATTCAAAAAGATAATTAATCAGTTTGTTTCGGACTTAATTGAGTACTGAACATCTGGTAAACAAATTTGCAGCAGATTGGAGGTGAAGGGTTTTTAATCAAAATAAGATTATGTTCTCTATGCTTCAAAGGCTGTCTGTAGGCAGCATTATTACAATCATGCACCGGGAAATGTATATAATCCCAGACTCAGATGTCAAAGTGTGCAGAGTCTCTAATTTACCAATTAAACAATACATTTAGTGAATATGGAGCAAAATGTAACACTAGTTTAAATTAGGTTAAAACGGACCAAAAAATTATTTAATAATTCAAACTACAGTTCTTTATAAGTTCTTTTGTTAACATGTTATATTTAGTATGAAATATGAAGTAAATGTCCTGGTAAACAATACCTAAAACGCCAACAGATGTATAAAATGTATTCGTCTTCAATATCCTGTTAATTTACTAAAGCTGGTTCTTAATTACGGTTTAAGTACAATTTAACAAACGGACTCTGAATGTAGCATATAATTCCACAAGTTTTGGATATGCTCTTAAAAAAAATTAATCTTGATTTATACAATAATGGAAAGTGCTGAATCATCTTGGAAGCAATCAGACTTTCAGAAGAAGCGAAAGGATGAGAGGAGTCTAGTACCTGGAGATCCTGCCAAAGATTCAGCCCTGCTCACCACAAAGGTTCGAGATAAGGAGAGAGGAACTGTAGAGCAACAGCACGGAAATAATAGAGAGGAGGACAAAAGCAGATGAAAAGAGGGATGAAATTACGATTCTTAAGAATCTACTAAGAACCAAAAGGTCACTGATTTGCATAATGTGATTAAAGGATCAGAGCATGCATGATCAATCCAAAAACACTTTTGAAAGAACAGAACATCAAGAATGATTTGGTAAAACACAGAGAAAACAACTAAAAATGGACCTGCAAAAACCAAACATGAGTAATGAGTGACAACAGACCATTAACACATCTAAAACAGAGGATTCTGGAAGTCTGAACTTAAACTTTTTAAATGTCTAATTTCACTTTTAATTACATCTTTTGTAATAGTACTTTAGAGAATCCTAAAATATCATCTATGAGTATCTAAGGAGATAGACCTGGTGAAGATGTTAAAGCCAGCACTCCATAATAAGAGAAGGCACCAGCTTCAAACTTCATCCCTTCCTTTCCAGCCTCGACCTCCACCTTCCCCTGTGGGCCAAGAAACATAGAGAAAGGTCTTAACCAGACTGTGCACAGAAGAATGTGTCCTAAAAGATTTAACATGGGGAACTTAACATCAAAAATACTTCTATGCAACATTTTATTACCTTTAATGCTCCTCACAAGTAGCACAAAAATCACTGGCGCACAGGAACTAACTCATAGCTTCAAATAACTGATAAAATGGCATATGATCTATCCAGGGCTAATTTACTCTGGCTATAAAACCTAACTGAGCTAGTCGAGCACCATTCCATTATTAAAAATCATTAAAAAAATTACACTGCTGGGCTTTTTCCTCATGGAGATCTCAGAAACTTTTAAACTGTATGTCATGGAGTAGCGGTTGTAGCATTTTTGTGTCTGTTATTTTAAATATTTTCTGAAAAAATGCTGCTTTATGCAAATCAGCATGTCTCTATGCCCCCAGGTAAATCAAAATTTAATATAATTGAAGAACACATGGAAAAGGAAGAACGTGTCCAAAATGATTAAACATGGGGAGCTTAAATTAAAAATAATCTGTCTTTCTAAATTAATTTTTGTCTGTTCATTATATTTAAGAAACATTTACTACTATGTAATTTAGTTACTATATTGGGCAACTTTAAGATTTAATACAGGCTCAACATAGATGCTAACTTCATTCTGTGCGATGCTAACTTCATTCTGTGCTCAAAACTATTTAATAAAAAGTCTTTTCATAAAAGTTTGCCATTTAAGTCAGCTACTAGAACATTACATTTGTTCCGGGCAAAATCCTGTAATTCATTTCTTGCTCAAACAAGCAGCTATTAGGGTATGTTCTAGCCCTCCAAACTAAAACCTTCACACATTTGATGGATCTGTATTAAATATTACCCTGCTGTTGGTGGAAAGTGTTGATCATGGATCAGATGCTTTCTACTAGGGCTGGGTGATTTGCCTAAAGTCAAAATCTTGATTAATTTAACATTTTACCTTGATTACGAATAACACATTTTTTTCTATTCATAGTTCTATTCAAAGTTTTGTACAGTAAATATGCCAACAGTAAGTGATTTTTTGTGTGTGTTTTTTGGAGGGTGTATTACTTGATATTAAAATAATTGAAGGAAATGGAACGGGGTCACATGACTACCACATGGTAGTGTTTTTAAAGGGAAAGTCATTAAAAAATTGACCTGGTAAAATTTTAACGTGTCTATTAATATCAGTCCTATTTTTTTTACACAGTCACAAGTAAGTCCATTCCATTTTATTCTATTATCAGTTGTTGAAAAAAAAGTCTTGCACATCTTGCAATCGGTCTAAAATCAACCACTGAGCAGTTCTCACAACTGTCTAAATTACTAAAGGGCCTTTTCACATACATTGATAAAATAAAAGAAAATTGCAATTGTTATAATCATAAAAAACCATTTACTTGTCAATTTTTAAATCCCTGTAAAAAGGCAACCGCTTACAATAGATGTTCTCCATAATCGCGCTTCACACAATGTGAATTGCTTCTGTGCCACCGTGTGGCATAAAGACGGCTACATTTCACCAAAGCACCATCTAGTGTTCAGGAGAAGGTCTGTGCGCTCATTTTTAAACGCAAGAGAAAAACGCGGAGAGCTGACGACGCAGCTGCTAAAGTGCATTGCAGCAAATGCATAGGTGTGTAAAGCTACAGCACGATAGCGTACAATCAATGCACTCTGACTAATCAGAGAATCAAATTCACATCTGTGCTTAGGATTAAGTTTTCAAAACACTGGAGGACACTGTTTGAAAAAGCTTGGTATTCCTAACTGTGCAGTGCCTAATGAGACCCCACTCTGGTATTGCGGCTAGATGCTACTCATGTGTCCTTCAAGGAAAGATGTGGTTGAAACTGAAATGTAGAGACCACTTCAGTTACAGGACATTCACTCAACCCTGATGAATCTCTGGTGTATTTAAGTCACATCTTTTATTTTTTCACGTAATTAGATGAATGTTGAGACTAAGTGCTCCAGAAGGTGTGGGTCCCATTGTGTGATATTGACAGTTAATTCACATGCTTCTGTTGCCACGCCTTTTAAATTGTGTTTGCATGTAATATTGACTCTGATAGTGGTGGTAGTGCTAAACAAAACAAAAAAAAATGCCCCTACTGAAGACTGAGATTGGCTCCCTACCTGCAGGATGAGGATGAAGTAGTCCACAGGCTTGTTACGGTGAAAGAGGTAGTGCTCTGTCATTTTTTTGTCCTTGTCATCATATTTGAGCTCCTGGATTACATTTGGATGCTTAAGCAAACGCAGGAGGATCTTCTCTGACATCTGACAGGCACTAAATGACTCCACCTCTGGGAGTTAACAGAAAATAACAGAGTTAATGAATCATTTTCTGATTTTATACTAATGAATGTAGACATGGGGACATCAGTACCAGTGGCCAGGTATCGCAGTGTGGCCAGAAGAAGTTGTGGAGATATTTTAACCCTCAACTCATTATCTGTAGGCTTGAAAGCAGAGAAATCCTGCTTCTTCTCTCTGTGAGCAATCTTCTTCTTTGTCTTGTTGTCAGCTTGCATTGGGAGCACAAATGGATACACTTTGAGTTTGTCAATAGAAAGCACAATAAAGGACAAGGAAACACTTTGCTAACTTTTGCCAAGTTCAAAGATAACAGATTTCATTACATCTTTTAGGGGCCAATTGTAGTCATTGGCGTTCTCCTTATTCTTTTCCTCTTGCCTTGGCGCCTCTAAGAAGCGCTTGCAGGAAAGTTATGAAATTTGGCACACCAAAACAACTAGGTCTAGGTCAAATGACCCAATTTGGACTCTGTAACCCAAACATTTTGAATTATTTAAAAAAAAAAACTTTACCTTTACTAACTTGTTCTAAACCGTTCCAATTTTCATCAAATTTGTTTTACATCATCTTCTGACCACGTTATTAACCCTTAGAAGCCTGGAGTCTTTTTGAGCAAAATTAACAGTTTTTGTGGCAAAGCTTGATATAATTTTTTAATACAACCCCAGCTTTTATTTTAAACAAATATGTTTTTTTCATTACATTGCACAATAATTCCACAAAGTACATTTTGGCTTTTTTTTGTTTGTTTTATAACAAAACTCAAA
Organism: Danionella cerebrum; assembly: GCA_007224835.1. Lineage (NCBI taxonomy): Eukaryota > Metazoa > Chordata > Actinopteri > Cypriniformes > Danionidae > Danionella > Danionella cerebrum. The sequence goes on from SRMA01026062.1 coordinate 1,004,389, forward strand.
AGTGTTGAGACTAAATAACAAAATAAATGTTAAAAAAATATTTTTTAGCATGATGTAAGTACTCAAGACAGATTCTCCTGAAATTCATTATACAAATTAGGGGTGTAACGGTTCACGGTATGTATTGAACCGTTTCGGTACGGCCTGTTCGGTTCGGGACACTTGCGTACCGTTTCGGTATTCGGTATTTTTATTAAATGATATAAATGCATTATTGGCATATTAAGCGCAGCGGAACAATGTTCCTAGGCGAGTTTCCGCACAGACGCTATTGACTGACGAGCGCGAGTAGGAAAATGGAATCATATCAAAAGTGAAAGAGAAGCCAGAGCTTGAAGACCCTCTCACCGCACTGCGGTCTCGTGTTTGAGAACACTTTGGCTTCTCTGTTAAAATACATAACGGGGATAGACGAGTGGATAAATTTAAAGTTGCATGCCGACATTGTTCCACGGAGATAGTTTCCGCACGGACGCTATTGAGTGACGAGCGCGAGAAGGAAAATTACATGGCAAAAGCGAAAGGGAAGCCAGAGCTTGAAGACCCGCTCACCTCACTACGGTCTCGTGTTTGGGAACACTTTGGCTTCTCTGTTAAAATATATAACGGGGATAGACGAGTGGATAAATTTAAAGTTGTATGCCGACATTGTTCCACGGAGATCGGCAGGCAACACATCAACATTTTCTACTGCTGGAGATATTGTCACTGCAACCAGATCTGTGCTCTCTTCAGAAAATGTGGATGGGTAATCTATCCTAACTAGTTGCAGTATTTCATTTTTATTTAAAAAAATGTGTTTTTCTTTATAAAGAGTGCAATTTATTTAAAATATCACCCAAATGTGTCACTTTTATTTATTTTATGCAAGAATTCTATTGTGTATTGGCAGCTTTTCAAAATAAAGATTATGTAAGTTCTTATTGTTTTGTACCCAACCGAATGAACCGAACCGAACTCTCCAAGACACTGTACCGAACCGAATACGATTTTAGCGTACCGTTACACCCCTAATACAAATAAAACTTAAGTTCCTAAAATTATAAAACTGGTATCCATACATGTTGGGACACCTCTAAACTTTTTGAGGTTAATTAAAAAGCAGCATCTTGTAACCAGTATAGATCACATTTTTAAAATGGTTAACTTTTGAAAGCTTTAACCTTAGAGGCTTCTACACACTGATCAGAATTTTCAGTCCGAAGTTTGGTGCGAATACGCGCCTCGATCAAAACGCTGGCACCAATGGGATCCATCTGACCGAACAAGTGATGCCATCAAACAAATTTTGCACTATCATTTCAGATCTGTTTTTTGCAAATAGAACAATCAATTAAATCTGGCGGTAGGACGTAAAAGAGTCTTCATCCCAAATTTTCGACTTTGTACAAGAAAAGAAATAGTGCCTCTCGTTTCTCTGCATTTTTGTATTTTAAACAGCTTCCTGTGATCAGCCACCAACAGTACAAACCGCTGGGCATCCATGATTTTATCAATGTAATCTTAGATTTATTTTTTGTTGTCTTCTTCTTCATTCCTGCTTCCCCGCAGGGTGCACAAGTTAGGATTATTTCTTGTAGTTATATTTATAAACACATTCACATCGATGCTTATCATTTTCCATTTCCGTTATATTTTTCACCAAATAATTTACCTGCAATCAAAACTGTTTATATTTTTGACCTTCTACATGGCTTAAAATAAACAAAATAGATCACAGATAGATGGTTTGAAAGACAATAACGAAAATAAAAATATTAAAACTAAAAAGTGATGCAGTAAAGCAGTTTTGTCATACTTACTGTACAAATCTGTCTCATCAAGAATCTCAGATTTGATGATCTCCTCAATGACGTCCTCTAATGTGACTATACCCAAAACCTCATAGAAGGGGTCTCCCTCTCCTTCATTGTTGACTCTTTGGACAATGGCAAGATGGGATTTACCTGCAGAAAATACAAACCGTTAAGGCCATGACAATATGTGATCACTCTCTTTGGAGCAAGTTGAACATGGTGGTCTGCAGGAACCTCAGAAAATCATAAACCTCCAAAACCCTGAAAATCTCAGTTCTGTTGCTTTATGATTTAAAAACGTCACACATGTCCACAGGAGTTTATGAGATTTGATGGTTATTCAAGGAAGCAGATCTTAAGAGTCGGTCAGACAATGATCCATCACCGTTTTCTTAGCAAAGCTCTCATGGTTCCACATCTGTTTTCCCAGGACCTCCTCTATAAGCTGCTTAAAAATTCCTGTCCAGCACTGTCAACCAAAATGTTCAAGAAAATTCTTTTCCTGTTTCTCAGCTAGTGATCATTTAAAAGGAATTTTCCAGAGCATGTGCTAATATTAGATTCGAAATGAAGTTTCCACTCCACTTGAGCGATGCACACACCGGTGTGACTATGCAAAAATCCCATATGTTGGGGAAATGTATTAAACTTTCTTTTAACTAATTATAATACTATAAAAATGCCTCTCAATAAAGGAAAGTCAATGAGTACCAGACCATGTTCTTAGTTAAAGGAAATCAGTGAGCATCAATACTTGCCTGAGGGAATTATAGGCTTGTTTCCATTTAAAACTAACTGTGCTTTTAAAACAGCAAGAAACGACAACTGTTTAGCAAACAATAACTGTTGAACAGCCCCTCTCTGTTACTTACAGCTTGATCTAAAACCACCCACATCTCTCACCCTGCTCTGGCTCAACTTAGATGTTTAGACAGTTACTCTTCAACATATGAACCAAATCACACACAATAAATGATCTTTCATCACTTCAGTCCTGTCAAGAGCCAACTGAAAATACAATCGGGTGCTACAACCAGAGAATCCAGAGATAAATAGACATTGTTCAGTAGAAAACCCCACACACGAATAGAAGCGTTTGTTGTTATTTTTTACAAAGAACTATGAGATTGCAGCAGGGACGTCCTAGGTGCACAAACAAACTAAATATTTATCAAAGAAAATCACATGAAATAATCAAGTATTTATTCATCCCGGTTAAAGTGTGTGGTCAGTTCATATTTACAACTGACATGACTACACATGACTGAACATTTGCACTCGATCAAAATCCCCTTAAGTTCTGTGATCGATCTCAAACAAATTGTGGTATTATATTTTTTCAAGGTTTACAATGATTTGTAAAATACCGGTAAATGTACATCTAAATTAACTATAAACTACATACAAACTCATGGTCATGTGACATTCATTCATCATCTTACATGCCTTACGATCTTTAATTGTTCAAATCTACAAAAAGTAAAAGAAAAGGCATTTATATGAAATTAAATCTTGGAACCTAAAATTATAAACGTTTTATTCTTTTGAAGAAGCCAGAATTACAAGTTTTTATTTATAAAATATAATTTATAAAAACATCTGTATTAAACAGAACCCTTACATTTGTTAGTAATTGCTTAATATCTATTTGACCAGAGATGGCATGCAGAGTTGCGTTGAATTTTTCAGTTCTCTGTTGGCAAATTTTCCAGTCTTAAAAATATTTGGGATCAAAGCATCCACTAGATTAAACTAATACAAAAATATTAACCTTTTCATCAATTTTGTAAAACAAGGAAGATCGGTAAATACTTTGGCTTCGATGCATTGTTTGTGAAGCATCATTTACTGTTCATGGCTGTAATAGTCCCATTGACTCCCATTATAACACCACCACAAAGCCATGGCACATTGATGTTTTTCCCATTGGGAAGAGGTAAATGTTATGATTTTAAATTACCAAAAATATATGCAGGAAGAAAAAAAAAGTAGATTAACCACAATAGACGAAGACTCACTGTTGTAGGATTCAATAGCAAGTCTCTCAAGAGTCATTACTGGGATCCTGTGGTTGTCACAAACATGCCATTCTAATAATTGCTTGTTTTTTGTAGGCATTGAGGATTTATGGAAACTAGCTATGAATATGATCGATTTTATTTTTCTGTGGGTCCCTTGGGTTAAAAAACCTGGATAAACTAGAAACTACAAATACAATTTGTTCTCAGCTTTTCAACTTCAGTGCAAGGATTAAATGTCTATTGAATTTATTGCTGTTTTCTTGTGAATCCTACAGTTCACAGGACACTGGAACATGACCTTTCTGGTGTGTGAGAATAAGTTGCTTCCTTTTTCTTCTTGAGACATGGCAGTCCATCATAATAACGTTATAACAAGATATATTAAGATGCAAGACTGGCTCGACCTGGGCAGATATGGACTTAAGTCAACCCACAGAGACACGTTTTCACATTCCCAACTTATTTATGGAATTAGGTTTTTCCTTCAATACTTTCCATAATGGAATTTCCCTATAAATAGTTGATGAGATGGTGGGTGGCACATCTCAGATTGAACACACCACTGTTCAACCAACGTAGTTTTTAGGTTAGTTACAGATAAAACAAACAAAACCAAATATTTAGAATAGGTCACATAAGATTAATATCTATGTGAAATAGGGCTGTGCAATTAATTGGCTGAACAGATCTCAAATCTGCAAAACTCAACATTTTAACACTGCGGTACAATCGGTTTCTGTTGGGGTCCCTTTTTCTGCTTGTTGTATCCTTTAAATGTCATTTTTAAACAGTGGCTCAAATTAAACACAGTATTATTTGTACTGCTCATAAAAGTTTGTTTATAGCCAGATTCTTGGCATTGAGTGTTTCCTAGTTCAATTTACACGTATTAAATCCAGAAAGAGCCTTTACTGGAAATGAGTGGTTTCATCTTGTTTACAACACGCTTCATGTTAAAATCTGCCAAATGCTCCTTGTATTGTCAACATAAACATCAATTAACCCTGTAAATTCCTGACCTTGCTTAGCAGATTATGCATTCCAACCCCACACCATTTTGAACACAAATACCTCTAATTCCTACGAGGAGTGTTTTTATAAGACGACAGAAGCCAGTAGGAAAAGAGCCGTTTATGTAATAAAAGGGAACAAGATGCAGAACACAAAAATGCTCTGGACTGGAGTTGGAAAAAAATGATTGGGATGTTGATGATATATAAACATACACTTCCAATTAGTTCCAAGCAGGTAAGTCACTTGCCCACTGACACATCAGTCGGCAACATGGTTTCTCCATTACAGCGCATCACTACTTTTGTGTTGAGTAAACAGGGATTGAAAGAATGCGGAGTCTCAACAAAGGCTTATGTGGGTGATACGGAGTCCTTTACACAGGAGATGTGGGGGCTTCTAAGACAGCCTTTGTTGATGGACTCAAGCTACACACTGTACAACACATTCCTCAATTGTTGCCCAAATCTGGTTAAGTCCATTTCCTGTTCAGCCACAATTTGTGGAATGCCAGGCTGCAGTCAAACATTCACAACTGGGTGACGGCATGTTGTAAAATTACACCAAAGTCCTTTTTCCATCACCCCGAGCTCTGTATGCCATCCGTTTGAACGCATGCCATGGCTGAAATTCTGAGCTTGGCTGCAAGTAATGTTTTAATGAATTTATCTCTAGAGTTCTAGTTGTTATCTATTTTATTTGGTATGAGGTTTAAACTTAAGCTTCATTAAGATGTTATGTAATATGAGCAAAACAGTGTGTGTTGCTTCAATTAAGGCTCACAGGCCTAAGATGATCATATTCAGTCATACTTGATCAAACCAATGTTTTTAAAAATGCATTTAGTGATTGCTAATTGTTGTTGAACGCATATATTTCTTTTTTACAAAGTCATGGGCACACAGAGCTGGACTCCCCTCAGTTATTAAAGTAGCTTTTAAGTACAATGATTATACATCACATTTAACTAGTAGTAATTTTGTAATGGCTTGTTTTTAAATGCACCCATCCCCTACATCATCACATACTTAGAAAGATGAAAGTCCATCAATCTTGACTTCAACTCCAGTGGCTCTGTCAAGCTCCGCTAAGATTATTGGTTTTCAGAGAAAGCAAGAAGTGCATGTTATTGTTAATTTCCTAAGTTTTGAGGAGTTCTAGATCATTTGTGTGAATTAAAGCTGTGGTCACACCACATAAAAAGATTCCATTGACCTGAACGAAATCGTCTCCGGCAATGCAAAAGTGGAAATACACAGTGAGATTCCGGAATCCGCTCCGGACAGTAAGTTCAGCTGGGAGGAACATTGAACTATGATCTCAAGATGAAGCAAAAGTATTTTTTTCTAAAGATGCCAGTAATGCTATATAGCACATTGATTAGAGAGCACCATGTTATAATTTAGATGAGTTATATAGTGAATTGTTTATTTTTTGAATGACGCTGTTTTGTGGGAGGGATGTTAGCGGACATTCAATGTTCCACTATCACAATAAACGTAGTACTATGAGCTAAGCAAGTTTTGAATATTGTTAGCAGATATCCCGAAGTTTAGCAAGGGGGTATATTTTAGCAAGGGGGCTAATTGTCACCTTTGGGAATTGTGTGGTGTTCCACACTGACACTATAACATCCAAAAGGTCATTGAGAATGTAAACCATTCATCTGTTGCTGCAACAAGCTAACATTAGCAATGAAAAAAAAAATTAATAAAATAAATATTTTTAATGTTATGGATTTAATTTGTTTACATTACATTTGTTTACAGTAAATTCATAAAATCTGTGGAGCCAACATGTTTTAGTCCTAGATGTTGTTGCTGTGATAAAGGTAATTCTTTTTTCTGTTACAGTTAATTGAGTCTCTTCCAGTGTCTTTGTTAAGATGATTTGCAATTACAACCTACAGATTGCCACATTATTAAAGTTAGTCGGCATTCAGAAGCTATAATCGCTGAATCACTTTATCCCTTTAAAAACAGTTCTACATGCTGGGTCACATGACAATGTGTGCTTTAATGTCAGTTGTTCATTTATTGACGTTCAATAAGTAGTCATAGATAGTAGTCAAGTAATGTACCCTTCTTTCTAAAATCTCTCAGTGAATGATCAGAGCAAAAATAATTATTACAATAAAATAATCATAATCAAGCTAAAATCTTCATTTAATTGAGATTTTTTGTCAAATCGCCCAGCGCTACTGGGACATATGTAAAACAATGATCAACTCAGTTGCACAACCGTCCACTACTTTTTGTACCAGAAAGATTTTTCTAATGTATATCTACAAGGTTTAAGAATGTAATATTGACAGATCGCAACATTAATTCACACATCACAACTATTCACACATTTATGACAGATCTTTATAACAGAAAAACAGCTGCGTACCAACCAGTTTTATTTGTATCAATAATCTGGACCTCCGATAACTGTGATGTGGTGAATGTGTTTGTATTAGTTTGCTGCACTAAGCTTAAAATGGCCATTTTATGCAAAAGTAACTTTTCTGACATTCATACCATATTTTAATGTCGTTCCCTCATCGAAAACATGCCTCAAGTTTTATTCAGAATATTTCATGGATGTTTGTGTAGTCCTGTATTCTTTTTTTTTGGGCTCGATGTTCCTTGCAACACCTATAGTTCTTACCTCCGCCCACTGACCAATCAGATTAACCCTACCACAGCTCATCTTATTACATTAAAAAAAACTACTCACAGTGCAGTCCAGTATAAAGAGTTCAAATATTTATTAAAAATACTTAAAAAAAATTGCATAATATGGCCCCTTTCTTATGTGGTAGTGATGCGCTTGCAAGCCTAGCTAAACCTGATTTGAGCCAAACCCTTCATTAGAAACCTATGAGTTTTTTTAATGGTCTATAATTTGTTCGCTAGTTCCAACCATTTTTAACTCATGCAAACCCTGGACCCAACATTTATGTTGCATTCATGCAAACAGCCAATGTCTTAAAACATTAAGAAAATACTTGTAGTTTACGAATGCTTTTTCATTGCTCTGAATGGATTTTTGGATTTAATGTGCTACGGAGCAGTTAGTCTTGTTATGCTTAGCCCCTTGGGCAACTTTGAAAGAATGAAGACTGACAAATTTAAAGAATGTTAATAGATTTTGAATATATTTAAAATTTACAATATATTATTTATAAAGTATACACACCATAACATTGTCGTTCTTGTATTGCTATGGAATTACATGCAAACAATATAATTATACATGTTTTCACTTTCTAACAAAATGCATACTTCCTTCCTGTGTTGCTTGGCATTTTAAAAATGTAGTCTTTAAAACAAAGCAATTGTTCATACTCTAAAACATGTCTAAAAAGACAGCCAACAGCAGTGTAGCAAAATATTGACTTACATTTCATTACCTTTTATAATGCAAGCTGCATTTTATTAGACAACATGGATTATATAGCTGTTAAGTTATGTCATGCATGCACAAATAAGAGACCTTAGATATGAATGTTGGGAAGCTTTACCTTTTTTGAACTCCTCCAGCATGGCGTCCAGCTTGGTGTCATTGAAAACAAAGTGCAGAGGGTGGCTGTAGAACTTGGTGATGGTTTTCAGTGGTGTACAGTCATCCGGATCGACAAAGGCCAAGTCCTTAACAAATAGAAGATCTACAATGTGACACTTCTCCCCCTCATACACTGGAATACGTGTGTAGCCACTCTCCATGATCTCGGACATGGTGTTGAAGTCCAGAATGGCATCACCGGCAATCATGAAGCAGTCTCGTAGTGGGGTCATCACATCCTCCACAGTTTTAGTCCTGAGCTCCAGGGCGCCCTGGATGATGTTGAGCTCCTCTTTCACCAAGTCATTGTAAGGGTCAGTCACTCTCAGCATCTCCAGTAGTTTCTCCCGATTGTACACAGTGCCTATCTCTTGGCCAAGCACATGGTCCAAGAGTTTACTCACCGGATAGGATGCTGGGAAAGTAAGGATCATAAAAAACTTAGTTAGGAAAATAGTTTTTGCACCAACGGCGAGGCCATGTCTTGAGCAGATGGCTTGTGGCACGATTTCTCCAAAGATCACGATGCCTATGGTGGACACCACCACAGCAATCAAACCGGACCCTGCAATGTCGTCGAGAAGGATGGTTAAAGTGGTGTTGACCAGAACATTTCCCAACAGTAGAGAGCACAGAAGGTAGTTTCCCTGGCTTCGGACCGGCTCGATGGTCTTTGCATATGTTTTCTCTTTCTCGGTTCCACAGTTCTGGATAATACGGAGCTCCATAGGATCCAGCGCCATCAGTCCCAGATTGAGCCCGCTAAACATACCGGACAAACACAACAGCATTGCAATAAAAATCACCTGCAGCCAGAAAGGCAAGAGAAACTTCTTCTCCTCCACCACAAGCACTTTAGTGTCGTTCCCTTCGTGGTACATCCAGGTGTTCTCCGACCATGCGTCCTGCACCCCAGTGGCGATGCACAGGTAATAGAGTTTACTCTTTTCAGTTTTGCGCAGAGGCTTTACCTCCAGCTCAATAATCCCTGAAGTTTTTCTGTTTACCTCTACGCTGGGAAGGATGATGATGTCGGAGGAGCGGATGCCACAAGGATGCGCGGCAGGTGCGTCTCCGGGGCTCTGGGTGTCCGCAGGTGCGGTGCTGATGCTGTGTTCCGTGAAGGCGAGCTTGGACCACGTCTCGTTGTTGATGTTTTGCCCATAGACCCTTAACTTGACACGAGATCGCTCGCTGACCCGCAAAAACCCTCTGTCCATATAGGAGACCTCGTCGGTTTCTTCGAGGCGGAGGCCAATGATGACCGTCTCTTCTGACGCGTCTTTTCCATCAGTGCTGCTGATTAGACAGCTGCTGACAATTAAGAAAATAACAGTCAATGATCCAGCCCGGTTCAGCGCCGCCATATTAGAAGTGGGCACTGCGGTCCATTGCTCTGCCATGTTGACAATTGGCAAACTTTATTCAATGAATTTTTGCTGCCACAGTCAGAGGGAAACCGCGTGCGCCTTCATCCCCTCAAGAGCCGCTCTGACATCAGGTAACAAGGCCGGCATAACTCACCGCGGTTGGCTGTCTCTCTGCACCACGATGACACACCAGCACGCTCTATGTGAACTGCTGTAAGTACAGATGCACTATGATTGGCGTCGTTTTAAACCAATCCAAACACGTATGTAAAGTTTTCTCGCGCGTGTCCAATGAAATAGCGCGAAGCGTGAGATGAAAGGCGGTGCTAGTGACGCACCCCGGTAGTAGGCGTGTCCAGACGAATCAGCTGATAAACACAGCGGGGCCTCAAAGGTGGGAGTGGTCAGAGTTGGGACTGCTGGCCAATATTTTATACTAACGTATTGTTGGCGTTTACTCTGAAAAAGCAGGAAAAAATAACAAGTATTTTATTTGAGCAGCATACTTTTTACACGAGGAAACGGCAAAATGTTTAATGGATAAAACGGTCGATGCTTAGCAGGGTCACGTGCGCCCTTTGAAGCACGAACTAGTGATGCCTTCATTCAGAAACAGCTCAACATGAAGACAGTGGGAAAGAGAGCAAAATTATTAATCTTTACTCATTTATTCTATGACAAATTGTAAAATCACTTTTGGAAAGATTGTATCTTGGTTCTCTGCAAAAACTGGCCAATTTAAAATATTTCAAATAAAAGACATCATGAAAATGGTAATACAAAAACTTTTCTTTTAAATCATAAAGTTATTACGTTTTTCATTCACTAATGTAAAATTTCAGTCTCCTCTCTGATTTATCATATTTTAAGAAATTCTTCTTATGAAGTATCTAAATTACATGTAATAAAACTATTTTAATGTCTGATTTTATTTTACTATTCCGTTAACTAATGTACTGTTCTTTTGTGGTGTGTTTTTTTTGTACATAAATGACATTTTCTTTACACTATTAACTCTATTTTGTGTATTTGTTGGCATTAAAAAGTGGAGGGAAAAATAAGAATGTCACAGTTTTAAAGGTTCTACATAGTAATGAAATTAAAGTCAAGCAACCCATTGACACGCCTCTCCAATGCAGTGGCTTCAAGCCAAACACAGATAACAATTCATGATATTCCTAAGGTTTAAGAAAGACACATTTCATTGTATTATACAAAGTTGTGTACATTTTATTGCACTAATATGTTTTAAATATTGTATTTCTATTTACATTTTATCTGGACTGTGAAAAGTAACGCTATATAAAGTTCTCTCTATATACCCAACACTGCTTCAAAGTGCAATAATGCAAGTTCCTTTCCTGCCCCTAGATGGAGGCAGAAATCCACCCGAAATAAAATGCTCACATAAGCAGCCAAAGCCATTTTTAAGCTTCAAGGGATGGTTAGGTTTAAGGGTTTAAGGACATGAAAACTTATTTAAAATGTATTTATTAATAAACATACAAAAATCACGCATTTTTGAAAAATCACGCAGTTTTTTTTTATCAATACAAAGTGAAATGAATATATTTTATTGAGTACCAACACATTTACGGTAAGTGTTTTTTTGCCATAGCATTTCCATTTGTTTAAAAATTAAAATGTATATATATTACATTTTTTTAAATGATTCTAACAACAATTAATTGCTGTATTTTAGGAATCATAAAATATATATATATATATATATATATATATATATATATATATATATATATATATATATATATATATATATATATATATATATATATATATATATATATATATATATATATGAATCCTAAAATACAGCAATTAAAGATGTGCAGGGAAACATAGCTGGCGGTTTGCAAGACTACACTATAAAAACCTTGAAAGCTGATAAGTAAAGCACGGGAGGAACAGGACGTTCTTTTCAGTTCAAGGTCTTCCAAGATCCAGTGAGTGTAAGTGGGTTGACCTAGAAAAAGTAAAACATTCTAACAAGTTTAACATATAAAATATATGCTTGGTATTTTTAAACACATTCATCATGACTTTGCATGACTAGATTCATTGCAAAATTCTAATGTTTTGTTCTTAAAACACATAATGCACAATTTACAAACATGCACAAACTACTATAGTCTGAAAATCATTTTCAACTATTATATATTTTAATAGAGAGTCTGATAAAACAACATGGAATGCACTTTCAGACACGAAACCACAGCCTGCTGATGGCAGAGTTATGCTCAAGGCTTAGCTCAAGGCCTTCCATCTGCTTGCCCTTGCAGAGAACCTGCTGAACCTTTATCATTTACCCCCTGCTGGAGAAAATCAACTAAGGACACGTTTCATCATCTTTTCAAAGTTTTACACACAGTTTGTATGATATTTGACCCAATTATTTTCAAGCACAAACAAATAATCAAACAAACAATTCATAATTGATAGTTCTGATAATGATTCATTTCTAGATCCAAAAGTTTAAAAGCTTAAGTCACAATTTTCCAGGTAGATCCACACTGGGAACTCTCCCACAGAAAAATTAGTTTGACAGTTGTAGCAATCTTTGACAGAAGCATCCAGAGACATTCCAAGAATACTAAAATGTGCATCAAATAACGTCAAAATTCCCTTTCTTACATGATAGAAGTGTTAAAACTAGTTTTAACATTTGTAGATATTATTTCATCAAGTGTCTGAGCTGGTCCTGCAGATTTTTAGAGTGCTCTACACTGTGAAATAGGAAAAAAAATAACGGATGTTTAGTTCACTCATGCATAGAAAGAAAATTAAACAAAAAAATTTGACTTACTTCTTTTGAATAGCTTCTTGTCTGTATAAGAGACAAACAAAACATATCAAACAATTAGGTCAAATAAAATTTTGCAAATCTAACTATCAAAATGTCTCATCAATTAATTAATAATTTATTATTATTATTATTATTATTATTATTATTACTACTACTACTACATTAAGGGTCCTGATTATCATAAGGATCTGCATTCAGAAGCACTTCTCCAAATTTAGGAAATTTTCTAACAAGATTTAAAATGAGGCTTAGCAGTGTGTGTGGCCTTCCTGTGTCTGTATACATGGCCAACAACTCAGAGGAAAGCCCCTGATCCAAGACCTGGATCAGGGAATCAATGAAGTCTTGGACAGTCAGTGGTGTGATCTGGCATCGGTGGATTTAAAAAACATATGATCTCCCAGTGGTGCTTGATTGTCGAGTATGAGGAATAGGCAAGATAGTCGATAGCATCAATGCATTGCTTATGTAGATCTGCACAGGGGGCCTAGAGGAGCCCAGTGCTCCTCTAGTAATCCTCCACAGATAAGGCTCACAAGACCATCACTTACGTCATGATGCAGGCTGTTTTATGATTTTATGAAATTTAATTTAATTTTTAAACTTTATTAAAAAAAAATTACATTTAATTTTTATTTACATTTAATATCGCAAAACACGATAATGATCCAACGTTGGCCAGAAAAGTTGCCAGCGTCTGAAAAAACATTCCTTAAAGGCGTTGTCCTGCCAATCGGCCTTTTGTTTGCACATTGTTTACATTATTTTGCAACTTGTCTAGCTTTCTAGCTTTCATTTATTTTGTGCAGTGAATAATATTACATGCAAATAGCAGACAATGTGACATTGATCATTGTTGCCTCTCAATGAGAATGATCCTATAGTTGGAAATTAGAAAACATTTTTCTAACATAGGTTTCCTCTCATGGTTCAAAAACATGCCTGTCAGTCTCACAAGAGCAAAGGTTGATATGTTTATTAGGAGTTTGAGTGTCTCATATTAAGAAGCTAATTTCTTTAACATTTCAAAAATAGAATACTTTGAACACATTACTCTCCATAGGAGAGGGTTGTTTTTGACATAGTTTCTACGTCGGGAACAGACCAGACTGCTCCAAACTTGTCATCTTTTTGCTTCTATAGAAGATTTTGATCCATGAATAATGTGATTTGAAAGGTTTTTGATGTACTTACTGATACTGCAGGTGCGTGGTTATAATAGACATTTTACGAAGACTCTGTTCGAAAAAGAAATATTGAGATTAGCTAAATGAAATTGTAATCTAATCAGTTGGGCAAGGATCATAGATACTTACATCCTCAGAATGCAGAATAGCATCTTCTTGAATAACCATATTTCTAGCTGCCTGACTAAGAAGCTGAAACGAACAATAATTCACAGTAAATATGGTGTTTATTGGGCTATTAAAACTTATAATACATCAAATGGTGTCCGATATTTGGCGCTATATATTGTTTTTGACGAACTAGGCTGTCTTTATTTAGCAACGCAATATACTACGAAGCTAGGTTAAGCTCTGTTATGACAATAACATCAAATCACCATCCCAAACCTTATTTTGGGATTTAAAAATACCGGGTGAGTTGAGGTTTGTGTTTATACCTCTTGGCTCCGGGATCCTTTGAGCACTTGTCGTGTGAGAGCGATCACGTCTCCACTGCAAGAGGTGACTTTATCAGATAATAAACCTTTGACAGATTGTCCGAAGCGCGGTTGCGTTTCGGAGGACGCCATTACTGTTTACTACGGCACGAGGCGAGGGACAAACGCAAACGACCACGGAGGACCTTAACGTATATTACCGCTACTGCTGCTGCTCATAATGATAACAATTTACCAAATAAATAAATAAAATTATAAAAATAAAAATGAATAATAATAACAACAACTATCATGCCAATCATTTGCCACATTTACTTTATCTGAAAAATGTCTTTTTTTCAGAATTAGGTTGTTGAAGGGTAGCACAGTAAAATTTGCTTATTTGAAAGTAAGTGACCTTGACTATAAATCAATGAAAAAAACATGAATAAAATACAAAACATTTTGATTAACAATTAAAGATACCATTTCAAACAAATGAATATGGTTTGATTTATTGTGCAAACATTTTGAAAATACACTTTGCACCTCATTCAAATTATTATATTCTATATTATTGACTTAAAACCAGGTGGAGTGGTGGTGCAGTCGGTTGCCTTCCAGTTAGAAGGTTGATGGTTGGAGGCTCGCTGGTGACCTTCCTGGAAGGAAGTTTGCATGTTCTCCCTGTGCTTGTGTGGGCTTCCTCCAGGTACTCCCCAAAGCATGCATGAAGTTAAATGAATAATCTAAATTTTCCCTAGGTGTGAATGTGTGTGATGGACTGCCAGCCTGTCCAGGGTGTACCCCCACCTCTCGTCCGATGTGCACAGGAGATGGATGGATGAAAGGAAAATTAACGACTTTAAACCAGTTATTTAACAAATACACATCAATTCAATATTTTTATAAATACAAAATGAAATATTTTCATATTTCAAATGCATAACATGCATTTGAAAGGCTGTCCATACAAGCTCCAAAATCTAATGTAAATGAAAGCGTTATGGGGGCTTTTAAAAGGTCAAAGGCAATGCAAACTGGTTATATTGCAGAAGAAACATTTAGACATTCACATTCATGTGATTTTGAATTTGAGCAACCAATCAGCTTTGTTGAAACAGCCTCAGTGACACTTAGATAGTTGAGGCTGCAAGTATTTCAGGGTCAAGGAGGTGGCATTGAAGAACTGGCATAAAAGTCTCCTGTGCGCTCGCTCACACAGGCAGAGCTGTGCTGAAGAGCTGCTGGACACTTGGTTGATTATAACTGAGCATGTCTGAAACACTGGTCCTCCCCTGGCTCCTGTGCTCGTGCCTGCTCTCTGCAATTTCCCTTGCAGTGCTCTATCTTAAAAGGAAAATGAACGGCTTTGGGCCAGCAGCAGCCAGGTCTCCTCCGAGTCTCCCTTCTCTGCCGATCATCGGCAGCATACTGAGCCTGGTGAGCGACAGTCCTCCGCACATCTTCTTCCAGCAGCTGCAGAAGAAATACGGGAATATTTATTCCCTGATGATGGGCTCCCACAAGGTCCTCATCATCAACAGCCACCATCATGCCAAAGAGGTTTTAATCAAAAAGGGAAAAGTGTTTGCCGGAAGGCCCCGAACTGTGAGTAAACGGTAACTGGGTTTAATTAAAATTATGTATTTTTCCATTGAGTTAAGCTTTATATAATTGTCTTCCAGGTTACAACAGACTTGTTGACTCGAGATGGGAAAGATATTGCTTTTGCGGACTACAGTTCTACTTGGAAATTTCATCGGAAAATTGTGCATGGAGCTCTTTACATGTTTGGTGAAGGATCAGCGTCTATTGAGAAGATAAGTAAGTGTCTCAGCAGCATCAGCTTTTAAATTTTCTTCTACTAGAAACCAGAACTTGACCATTTGAGTGTAGTTTGCAGGGAGGCCCTCTCTTTGAGTGCTGTATTGTCTGAAAGTCAGAAAAGTCCAATGGATCTTGGGCCTGAGTTGACCCGTGCCGTCACAAACGTGGTGTGTGCCTTGTGTTTTAACTCTTCGTACAAACGTGGAGATGCTGAGTTTGAATCCATGCTTCAGTACAGCCAGGGGATTGTGGATACTGTGGCTAAGGACAGCCTGGTGGACATTTTTCCATGGCTCCAAGTAAGTTTGAAAGACTTGTACTTTCAGGTTTGAATTATAAAATATAACTTTACATTTCTCTCTTCAAGATGTTCCCCAATAAGGATCTCACAACTTTAAGAGAGTGCGTTTCCATCAGAGACAACCTGCTTCAGAAGAAATATGAAGAACACAAGGTAAACTCTTAAGAGCAAAATTTCCAAATTAAACAGAGAACTGTATTTGCACAAGTGATCTCTCAGAGGGCACTTTTTAAAATTAATTTATTTCTTTATTGACTACTTTATTGTTATTTAATAACGTGTTTTCCATCATAAACCTCCTTTATGGAGTGAAATATTAACTCAAACATTATAGTTTCAGCATAGAAGACCTCCTGAACTGAAATTTCTGTCATGCACAACAGACGATATTTTAAAGGCAATAATTTTAAAAAGTAGCTAGTTCTTTCCAAATTTCTTCTAAAATTCAACATGGCAATCTCTACCCTAACGTAATGAGCCTGGAGACAAGGAAGTCAGTGTTTTTGTACGCAAAAACACAGTAAGTGAGTTCATTCCAAATCCAAAGTAAGTGAAAATCAATAAGCGTGTAACATCTCAAATGCTCTACAACTTTCAGTGTGAATCTGAAGCTATACCCTTTATGATCCCATGATCCAATGACTGAATTTCTGAATGGAAGGGAACTAATCGTCAATGTGCCAGATCACGGAGGTCTGAAGTTGTACTTTTACTATAAATAGTAGGTAGTTTTAAAATGGTCGTGTCATTCAAAATGTAATACCTATACCCAGGCACGGAGTGGCCATCAGACTTATCCCCCAATGCCAAGTCAGCCAGCACATCAGAATGTAATTAATAAATAAAAAGGACCCAATGAAATATCAGGACCTTCCCTCTTTCCAGCCTTCATGTTCTCCCTTTCAAAGGTCATCAAAGTGCTTGTTGGTTACTGGTTGGTGAATCATCTAATTATATGATGCTCACAGGTATATAGTTTTGATCCGAGCAGCTCAGCTCAGTATTTGGTTATAAACATACCCATTCATCCAATGGGTCAACAGGTTGACAAAAAAAATCACTGCTAACTAATCCATAATGGGTTTAAAGGTTTGTTGCAGTCTTAACAAAATGGTAGAAGAGGCTACTTTAGCTTACTTTAATTTTAAATACAACACAAATGCATATATTAACCCTTGTGTGTCTTATTCAGTCGCATATCATGTAAAAAACGTAAGCAACATCCCTTGTAGTAGTATCGACACCACATTTGTCCATTTCGGACATTGCCAGTATTGTGAACAAATTGAAACTTACTGCTTAGTCCGAACTGCATAATGAAAAGTATGGAGGACAGCATTTGATTGGACCAAACTTTAAAATCAACAAATCTCTTCTATTTTTCTATTTACAATATACTGTACTTTATTTAACTGAACAAAATGTAATAGCTGTGGTCCTGAGTCAGCGAGCAGTGTTTTGTCGCCCTCTACAGGTAGATTACAGTGATAACGTGCAGAGAGATTTGATGGACGCAATGCTGAGGGCCAAACGCAGCTCTGAAAACAACAATACCCCAGTACCAAACGTGGCTTTGACCGAAGACCACCTGCTCATGACAGTGGGTGACATCTTCGGAGCAGGCGTGGAAACCACCACCACTGTGCTCAAATGGTCCATAGTTTACCTGGTCCATAATCCAAAGGTAAATCACATGCTGCTTGACACAGAGAGACGTTACTTGTTTTATTGCGAAACTAACTGAACGTTGACTTTAGGTGCAAAAAAAGATTCAAGAAGAACTTGACAGAAAGATTGGAACAGACAGACACCCTCAGCTGAGCGACAGAGGGAATCTCCCTTATCTGGAAGCCACCATCAGGGAAGTGCTGAGGATTCGACCCGTCTCCCCTCTCCTCATCCCACACGTGGCGCTGCAAGACTCCAGGTGATTCACTGATACAACACTGAAAATGTTTTTTTTTTTAAAACATGTTTTGAACGGTTGTTGCATATTGATTTATGTGTTATAGCCAAAAGGGGATTCTGCGGGTAAGGGGTGTTTTTGGTGCTTGGACATTCATCTTTGAAGGTCTCAAAACCACATTCATTCCAGTTGGGGCTGTTTTTGCACTGAGAGGGCAACAATACGCCAGAGAACTGCTAAAAGTCCCACAAATATGTACTACTGCAATCAATTTTTTTATTTTAACGTAAGCAGGGCCAGGTCAATGATTTTCCCTCCCCTCAAGCGGATCAGACATGTTCATTTACTACTGAAATGTATTTTGCATATCATTTTCCAATCATACTGGTCTACATCTATCCTGGGTCTTATCCTACGGATATCAAAAGGAGATTAGGATGTATTTCTTCCTTTGTCTTTTTAACGTTGACTTTAAAAAGCTCCTTTGGGATCAAGTTTGTCCTGATATATCAAACTGTGCAAATGTAAGCGTTAACAAAAATAGTTACCCATTTTCTGCGATGGACTGGCGATGGAGATACGCATCAGCAGACCCCAGTGACTCCAAAAGAGAACAAGCTGGTTATAAGATGAATGAATGAATGTTTCCAATTTTCTCATAAATTCACTTCTGACTGGCACAGTGATAGTGGTGACAGAAAGTCACCAAAATGGGCATTTGTATGTTATCTAGGCACCTATGCTAAAATCTGGGCACAAGAAGTCTGTGTCCTTGGCATTCCAAATGTCTTATTGAATTGCTGCTAATTTGCATGAGCTAGTTAAAAAAAAACACTATGTGCTGAAAAAAAGCACCATTTATGTAAAAAAAAAATATTCAAAACAAATTCTTAGGGTTCTTAGGGATAATCAACCAGGCACTGTCAAATATGGAAAAAAAACTGTTGTCAGAAAGTCTCCTGATTGGACAAGAACCTACCAAGAACCTTGCATTACTAAATAATTATTTGCCTTTCTTTGAATCATTGCTCTTTTTGCAGTGTTGGGGAATACAGAGTGGATAAAGGTACCAGAGTGATCATCAACCTGTGGTCGTTGCATCATGATGAGAAGGAATGGAAAAATCCTGAGCTGTTTGACCCAGGTCAGAATCCGGTGAATAAAAACTGCTTTAAGTTGAATATGTAAATTATAAAGAAACTTTTTATTCAACAGGACGATTTTTAAATGAGGAGGGCGATGGTTTGTGCTCCCCATCAGCCAGTTACCTGCCATTTGGAGCAGGGGTACGTGTTTGTCTTGGTGAAGCACTGGCAAAAATGGAGCTCTTCCTCTTCCTGGCATGGATTTTGCAAAGGTTCACGCTGGAAGTTCCCACTGGCCAGCCTTTGCCTGAGCTTCAGGGCAAGTTTGGGGTGGTTCTACAACCCAAGAGATTTAAGGTCACTGCTAATCTAAGAGCAGGCTGGGAAAACATCTCGCTGAAGCAGCACTGCTAAAATCAAAATATCCATATTGATAAGAGAAGGGTAGGCTTTTATTTTGTACAATCAGATTTGTGATCTCAGCTTTTTACACCAAGCTACAAGGAAACAAAGCGAGTGAACCTTATTCACTATGTTTAGCGGAGTTTCATTAAATAGTGCAGGGCTGTGGCACATCAGGAAGACTATTGCCCATCCATAAGCTTGTGTGTGTTCAAAGAGTCATAGTTTGATTTCCAACATCAGTTTCTTAGCTTCTTTGTGAATTTTAAAACAAGTTTCCCAGAAACAAATCATTTAAATTCTACAAGGACAAAGTTAGTGAGCAATGTGTCCCTCATGTTCCCATTGGAATTCATTTCAGGCATTTAAAGACTTTTAAAAACTTTAAGCATGTTCGTCTACCTATAATTCTGCTCAAAGACTCAACATGAAATCAGTAAATGTACACCTCAAGCTACCAAAGGTTGTACAGTAGCTGCAGAAAGCAACATGTAACTGTATAATCACAAAATTTATATTTTTATACTTTGTTTTTACTTTCCATCATTCATTTTTAAGCTTTTGGTCATTTTTACTACTTTTATATTGTGTTTTCCAATGGCAAAACCCTTGATTTAGCTTTTGTTGTTTAGCCTTTTCATTGTGTATTCCTTGTTGCATTCGTTGTCATTTGTTCCTTTGGATTGACCAATAAAAAGCTATTTGTTTACAACTTAATATTTATTTAGCAATTTTGTCATGATTGCTTTTAGATGCGGCTTGGATATGTATTGTTTTTGCACATAAGACGTGAACATCTACTTAGAACTCAGTGATTATCTGTGTAGCCTCACAGTATGACACACTGCAAAGTACATCACATCTCTGAACTTGATCTAGGTGTTCACATATGAGCATGGGTTTATCCAGATGCTTCGGTCCGTCCACATTCTAAAAACAAGTTACAATTTTTGTTATTCCATGCTGTCCGCTACTGCAAGATACACAGTTGTCACCATGTGTTTACATACCATGGGAAACGTTTAGATTTTTTAGGCCATTTTTTCAGAAAATAAATATGAATGGCAACACAAAAGCATTTTTCCTGCTTATAGTTAGGTTGGGTGAAATAATTTATTGTCAAACAACTGTGTTTACTCTTTTTGACAGAATAACCATTCCAAATGACCCTGATCAAAACTTTATACACCTCAGTTCTTAATATTTTCTATTCCCCTCCTTCAACATGTAGAACAGACTGAAGTCTCTTGGGGTAGTTGTCTTTGAGGTTCTTCATCTTCTTTGTTGGTAAAGCAGCCCGTTTTTCTTGGCAAAAAGCATCCATCTCTTGTAGATTCTTGGGTTGTCTTCACTGAGTGGTTCAATGCCACGGAGGTCAGGAGACTGAGATAGCCACCCCAGAACCTTCACTTTGTTCTGGTGTAATCAATGACAAGTGGACTAGGCCTTGTGTTTTGGATCGTCATGTTGGAATGTACAGTAATGTCCTAATGCACAGCTTTCAGGCCGATTTCCTCCAATATCCTTAGATGACATGCAGCATTCATCTTACCATCAATTTTTTGCACATTTTTGTCTCATAACTCCAAATAAGTTTATTCCAGAAGTTTCTGTTTGTCATATTGCAAGTAACATGATCATTAAACCTATTTTTCTAAAAGAATCTCCTTTTGTGCTCCTAGAAACAGCCAAGCCACATTTTTCAGAGAACCTTTAACATCCCGTACAATTTTTTCTGGCAGTTGTAGCAGAATATTCTGGCATTCCAGATTCTTTTGATACCTTTCTATATCCCTTTCTTGGCTTGTACAGTGCAACTACCTTTTCCCATAGATCCTTTGGCAGCTCTTATGCCTTCCCTCCATCACTCAGAAATATCAGCGCTACACTAGATGAAAGTAGCAAGGATCCTGGAAACATTTTTCTTCATGAAAATATATTACAAGCAAATTGGTTGCATGTGATCAGAGCCACTCAAACCTTTTTGTGTATGTTATCAGGCCAAAAACGCACTGGTCCGTATATCATTTGGAAAGTTTCAGTTTGCAGGATTTATAAAGCCATATCAGTAAAAAAAATGCTTTGGTGTTATTCATAGTTTATGAAAATTGGTAATCCCAACTTAAATCAATAAATCTGGAGCCTGTACCATGAATGTGGCTGAACAAACTCTATAATCGGTTTGTCTTGACAAAATGTAATCATTTTAATCATGCTAAATTGGTCCCATGAAGCAGCTCACAAACTTTGTCAAGTCAGGCTTTGATCCTTTAGCTATGAATAGTTTACAGGCGTGCGCACAATAGGCTGACATAGACACCGAATAACCAATCACAATGAGCATAGATAGAGCGAGATCTTTTTATTTCTCTGTGGAGGAGCAAGAGATTATACTTCGAAAATATGATGAGTTTAAACATATTTTTGTACTGTAGATGCGAAAGGCAAAATAGTCAATACACCATCGGCGGTACGTGTAGTTGCGGACAAAAAAAGCTTGAAATTTTAAGCCATTCCTTCTGCTGAAGGATGTTGTCTGTCCCTAAAAACGCTTTCCTATGAAGTGCTCGTTTATCAATTTACACAGAAATTTCAACCGGATTGGGAAGAAAAAGTGAATGAATTTTTTACTGACGCTGGTGTGTTACGTCACTTAAAAGTTCCTTTATATCCACAGATTGGACGAATGTAAGCTTGCTCTAATCCAGTACGTAACCTGCACCAGAGAAGTTTAGCAGTGTGGCGGAAGTAACCAGGAAGACAAAGATTGATTAAATCTTGGATCCTTTCATAGTACCCGAAACCCAGGATTGGTGCAAACTATTTCTAAACTTAGCTGGCAAGCCATTTAATCTGGCTTCACAGTACAGGCCCCTGGTCTCTATAACCATCACAACTACGTAATAGTTTCAAAATCATGAATCTGCTTTGAAGAACATAATGCATATTGTGATTTAACAATCATAACACTTTTGTTCTACTCCAAAGATACATAAGACAGCATTAAAAACAGAGAGACATTCTGCATAATTAGAGCAAAACATTTGCTTTTTTTATTTCATTTGAAACAATCTTTGACACTTGTGTATTTTGATTAAGCCATTTTATAAAATGTGGAAAATACAGATTCCTATAAAACAAAGAGCCTACATTTCAAAACTAAAATGTACCACGGTTAAACGAAAGCGTTTGAAAAACAGCCTTGCGAAACCCCTAAACACACTCACCCTCCGCTCAAGTGTCAAAACAGTGCGATGACAATGTTTTCAGTTAAAGCATCTCATTCACAATGAGCTACTAAACTTCTCACTTTTCATCATTTACTTTGGTCTCAAACTTAAAAAAAGAGCACCATGAGCACAGATGGCTTGATCACTATCCTGAAATACCCCCAGATCTAACCTCGCTCACTACATCCCAAAGAATTGGTTATCAGTTGCTATAAAATCTATAATTTTACACAGTTTACACATATAATTTTACACAGGAACGAGCTGATCTAGAGATAAACGGTCAAGAAGCCATCTGTGTTCAAGCTAAGACTCTATTAAACGATACCGATCTGCTAATCCAAATCAAAGGTCAAATAAGCACAGTGGCCTGAAGAGCAATCCACTTAAAGGAAGCTCACTCTCTCACACAAACTCAGTGTCGGGAATGCAGTGGAGCAGCTTCAGACAGTCTCACTGCCAATGAAATACGAAAGGTCAATCTAATCATAAACGCAATGTCAGTGCCGCACCAACATGACCATAACTTTACCTGATCTGCTACTGAAAATACACAATTCTTTCTAATATTAAGGCCTAGAGTTACTGTTAGTGGTACAAAAGTTCCCTTTCAGTGTTACTATAGGATTAACTACCTTAAACGCACTAAGTACCAATGTTAATTAAGGCTAAAACAATCAAGAAGGCGTTCCAAATAATCTATTGAAACAAGACACATACTGGCCCTTTTTCTGGATATTTTACGAAGGATACGCATGCACACACTATTCTATTTAAGGCTTATGAAAGCTACTCTAAATCAACAAAGGCACCTACTGTTAATGTACCAGCTACACAAAAGACTTTAGCAGTCATTTAACGAGTCTTTGTATGATCTTCAAAATGTATTACAAGCATGTGGATGTTTAAGAAAGTCATCGTGCAAAATGTCAAAAAAAGTTGAGCAAGAAAGCATGTTCACTTACCATCAACGTAAAAAGAAATCCTTCATTTCTCCTACTGCAAACAATCGCACCATCAAGGTTTTCAGGAAATAAAACAATCAAGACACAGAACTATTTGTAAAGCTGCAAAGTGTACGCAAAATGCCATGAGGCCATCTTTCCCATTTTTTGTGGATTATGTTCTTACTGCATTAGAAAAAAAAATCTCATTCCACAACTATGGCTTTTGTTCATTTTGAAAGAAAACCTGTATTCACCTCAAATAAACCAAAAACTCAACCCCAATCCACATTAATCAAGTATATATCTTCTACAATATGAAGAGCATAATAATTAGTGTTTTAACAAAGCATCAATAAGGTTGCAAGAAGCTCATTGGTTATCGCTGTTCACCCTTCCTGATCTCACTCTTTGTTGAACGTGTGTTTCTTTTGGTAGATTTAAAGGAACACTACACATTTTCTGGCTCATCCTCCAACTCTCACAATTTAGTTTTACAAAAAGTATAACTCAAGTGACATAAAAAGTAAAAACTATACTTGATCGTTGATAATCAAGGATTTCTGCCATAAAAAAACAAGAATGATGGCCTCAAATCACTCTTCCAATGTGATGCCACTATCTTTGGGGAGTTACAGAGTTTCAGCAGTGGTTCTGGCTGGATCCACCACAGCCATGTGCAATGTGCAAAAAAACATTTCAACCAGCAACTTGAAGGGAATTGCGCAAAACTTTTCTGTCCATGTTCCAAAACAGAGTCAGTGTCTCGGTTCTAATAGACAGATCCGGATTTGCTGTAAATATCTTCTGAATAGTCCAGTTCTATGCAACATCTCCTTGGTTCATGGCAAGACATGGCTCACTTTTTATATGCTGAGCCAATTATTAAAAGCCATGTGAGATTGCTGCGCTTATGTCATGCCAGCACATTTCCTTGATTATACACCAGTATAGTTTCTATAATCCAGCTGAAAAAAAAATCAAAATTTTTACTTGGATTTAGCAGACAATTTAACTTTAGAAGTGCCATCAACAAACCTGAAAAGTGGTTTAAAAGATTCCCAATCTGTAAAGAATGAGCCCATTTTCAAAAAAAGCGTAGGGCTCCTTTAAGCACAAAACTATAGAATGCCAGAGGGCCACGCACCCCATGCATTTAGCACATCATGAATCCTGCATGAACAGCTGGAGGTCCAAGGTGGACACAGCTAGCATTGAGAATGGTGTGAGTACAAGACAAACCTGCACCAAGCTCAAGTAAATATAAAAAATTATCCAGTTGACCAATGTATTTGAAACAAAAGTTTCATTTGGATTGAAGCATTATTACAAGGATGAGAGTTCGGGAGCAGAAATACGAAAATCTTAAGTACTTGAGTGCGATCTTCCTTTTAGAAGAGAATAATCTCCAGGTATGTTGCCCAAACCTGGATAAGGCCATAGAATGAAGAGCCGTCCCCTTGTGGCGGTGATCATGACCTTTTTGTGAGGCAACAGACTTAGTAAAAGCATATAAATCCATACAAGTGTCTCATGGCCAAACACTTGCGTATGAAGAGAATACCCAAAGTGACACCGCTGACCGTACAAACTGGAGGATCTGAAATAAAGCAGGAGAGTCCTGGAATCGCTTCTGCTCAACTCAGGTTAGTGTTGCTGGCATGATGTGAAGCATCATGTTCATTAATGGTGTGCAGATGGAGCCGAACCGGAGGTTGTAGAGAGTCTCTGTTGGAGGCAGCTAAACCATCCTCCTCATCTCCAGGACCATGAACAGGGCTGCTACCACGAGGGTTGCAGGTATCACAAAAGTCCTGCTCCTGAAGCTCCCCTTCACCCATATGCCCTATGAACGCCTTTATCTCCGCCTCTTCCCCTCCAAATTCAGACTCCTGGATGCACACACAAACCTCAATCCCAGAGTCACCTGTGAAGCGCCGGTGCCTACTTGGAGTCTTTTCGTTACTGTCAGGAGAACAGTCTCCTGGTTTGACCAGATCCTGACCAGAGCTGTCCTGTTTACCCAGACTGTGTGAAGTTGCACATGCCAGCTGCTCATTTTCCTCCAGGCTCAGATACTGTGGTTTGTTGGAATCTTCTGCAGGGTGTTGAGTGGTAGGAGTCTGTGGCTGGTCTGTACATGCACCTGGAGAACCATTCTCAGGCGTTGAAGAGGCAATTGGGCAGGAGAGCAGGGGAGGACCACGCACGTCAGCCTGTTCGGAGCATGAGGGATCTGTGCTGCTGGAGTGGCCTGGCTGAGAGGAGGCACTGTATGGAGGCGGGGGCGTGGGAGGTCTATTCTCCACTTCCTCATATGCTGGTAAGAGGTAGGCTGGCAAGAACCCTGGAGAAAAGTAAGAAAACTTTAATGGTATTTTTGACTATGAGACTTCTCGTTAATGCTCTAAAACCACTGTAGGCAACACGTTAAAAAACCAAGAACAATGTTCTAAAATCAATAGACCCTAATGTAACCATGGACTAGTTTAATGTTGCCATGCTGTGCCCTCATGGTGTAGCAGATATAGAACTCATAATATGAGCCTGTGTTATTAATTTGCACAACTCTTTAACCCTTAGAAGTCAGGGGCCTTTTTGAGCATTTTTTCTACTTTCTAATAAATTATTTTTAAAACAGTTTGTTGTGGCACAGCTCGATATCATTTTTATACTACTGTTCTAAGCACCTTTTGTGTCATGCTTATTTGTGGCAAAACTTTGAATTGAAAACACAAGCCATATCATAGGTCTTGTACTTCCAATTGTTATCCAGTCTTTTCACCACTAGATGGCAATGATTTGGGGTGTACAATGAAACCAAAACGACCGCGAATGTGCTCACATTTGTCATAACTCTTGTAATCTTCATTTAAAAATATCAAAACTAAAAACCTTTGTGGAAAATACACATTATATCTAAAATCAATTGGGCTGGTTGCATCATTCCTACTTAACTCAAAACTGTGTGATTGCGACTTTTTAGGACTAATTGGGTTTTGACAACCTAGGTCGTATGCTGATCATGGTAATGCCTCAGTTACTAACCGTAGGGTAATCATCTTAGAGTCCAAACAGTGTTTACTTTTGAAAAAGGCCAGGTTGATATGAAAAAAGAATGAAAGAAACAAACAAAAGCTAGTGAGTACCACATTAATGTAAAAAAGGTCTCAACATTTTTTGAGTTGCATACTGTTTCAGCTGTATTTAGCTGCCACATCTCGATGGGTGGTGTTCAAACAGTTTTTGCTGCTCTGTGAGATTTAACTGCCCTTATTAACTTTGAAAAACCTTATAAATGATCTGCAGATTATGTATATTTGGCTGTTTTCTGTAAAAAAATGGGATTTGGATTAAGTAAAGAACATAAAAGTCAACCTAAATTGAAATGCTGTGATTTTAAGCTAGATTAGTTTTGTTAGTCTAACGGATTTCGATCACAAGTTTTTCAAAGATTCTAAATGAACTTTCTCCTTTTTCAAGTGCCATATAACGAAAAATCTACTTTTTTGACATTCCTAGCATCTTTTAGCATTGTTCCTTTACCAAAAATGTGCCTCAAGTTTTTTTTACTCCTTCAGGCATCTTTGTTTAATAATATAATCATTTTTTGTGAGGTATAAATGACTGTTACTAGCACCACCTATAGTTCTAGCACTACCCAGTGACCAATCAAATTAATGCTTATTGATTTGCTGAGTACTGCTCATTACCACAATTTTTAAAGCATTGCTTGGTGTTTATGCTCTTGTTAAATTCTGATTGACAGGTGAGCATTGGACAGCAGGGGTGTGGCTGTGGGAGAAACTTTAATTAATAATGGTGCAGTACTAATATAGAGGAGTTATATATTAAATATTTATTATAAATAATTTAAATGGCATAGTTTTGCACATTTAAGTCAAAATAATGAAGGGTCGATAAAATCATAACGGAATTCAGGAGTTTCGGGGAAGAAAGAAGCTGATTGGTTAATTCTTGTCACATGAGTGGTGTCCGTGATCTATAAAAAAACCGAGATGACTATCATGAAAAAATTAGAACATCACAACGCCTAAGCATTGCTTCCATTGTGTGTGCACAAACTAAAATAACTGACAAACTATCTTAGGTAGTCCTTTTTTTTTATAAATTGTGAATTTTGAATAATCTTTAAACTTAAAGTTTACAACGACATTGCTTTTGCAAGAAAATAATAAAACAATAGAAACACCCTTCATTGAACCTTAATTCCTTATTTACTACTCAGAATGATGTACTACAACATTTTCAAGAAAAATGCTAAAGCTATATTGGACCACTAGGGGTGTAACGGTACGCTAAAATCGTATTCGGTTCGGTACAGTGTCTTGGAGAGCTCGGTTCGGTTCATTCGGTTCGGTACAAAACAATAAGAACTTACATAATCTTTATTTTGAAAAGCTGCCAATACACAATAGAATTCTTGCATAAAATAAATAAAAGTGACACTTTTGGGTGATATTTTAAATAAATTGCACTCTTTATAAAGAAAAGCACATTTTTTTAAATAAAAAATGAAATACTGCAACTAGTTAGGATAGATAGGATAGATTACCTATCCACATTTTCTGAAGAGATCATAGATCTGGTTGCAGTGACAATATCTCCAGCAGTAGAAAGTGTTGATGTGTTGCCTGCCCGATCTCCGTGGAACAATGTCGGCATACAACTTTAAATTTATCCACTCGTCTATCCCCGTTATGTATTTTAACAGAGAAGTCAAAGTGTTCTCAAACAGGAGACCGTCTTTAAGCTCTGGCTTCTCTTTCGCTGTGTCCATTTCTCACAGCTACTCGTGCAGCGCTACTGTGCTTCACTCAATAGTGTCCGTGCGGAAACTCGCCTAGGAACATAGTTCCGCTGTGCTTAATATCGCGCTAATAATACATTTATATAATTTAATAAAAATACCGAATACCGAAACGGTACGCAAGTGTACCGAACCGAACAGGCCGTACCGAAACGGGTCAATACATCCCCGTGAACCGTTACACCCCTATGGACCACTAACCATCACTTCCCCAGAGCCCTACAGCATACAGTAGCCTAATCCCAAAGGCGAAAACCTAACCTCAAACTGACTAAAAGCAAGGGAATAAAGAAAGTGTGTACTGACTGAAGTAGAATGGTAAGGAGGTGTAGTTGTGGGCTTCTCTATAAGCGATGAGGTTGATCTCGTGCTGCCGCTGCTGTTGGTGCAGTCTGTGTTTGGCTCGACGGTGATGACACACACAGCAGCAGCCCAAAATGATGATGAGTGTCAGTATCAACCAAAACCCTGAAGAAAGAGCATGTACACATACACTGCTGTGAATGGTGAAAGAGAACATCACGTCCGGATCAGGCACAGCAGATCATTTATTAACTCTTCCATTTTTATTTGAGGCTGAGCTGTCAACAGTAGTTGTAAGTCGCATAATTTTCTGCTTCCAGTCATCTACAGTGAAGTTCATTAATCCAACATGTTAATACGGCATTACACACTGCTTTATTTGTCCACAAGGCTGCTGTTGCAGTGGGGTCAGGAATTATTTTCACCACTTCACATAATGTCTTGGTCTCAATCATTGTTTGGAGCATAGTTCCAGTGAAAGTTTCAGAACTTTCAGGGTTTAAGGATTTAATTTGGTGCATTTTGAGCGTTACAAAAAACAACCAAGTCTTGGAGCTTCTCCAACTTTTTTTTAGTCAATTTTCTGGTTAAATTACCTAACTTTGGCTTATTTTAAGGATTAAAAAGGATTCTGGAGTCTCATATAAATATTCAGGTTAAATATATTAATTTGAGGCTTTTTTGCTAGAAGAAATGTTGATCCTGGTTCTAAAAGTTCTGCAAGTTTTTAAGAACAGTACCACTTTTCAGGTTTTTTAATAAAACTGCGCTTAATAATGTGTGTTAATGTGCACTAAATTAGCAAAATCCCTCTAGGGTTTTAAATGACCACAAATCTCTAATGTTAAAAAACACTAAATGTAATACATTCTCTCTGCGAGCAGTTGTTTGTGGATTGTTTTTGGTCATACAAGAATATTTTAGAGTGAAGTTATTAAACATTTTGTGGTTTTATGTAAAAACCACAAAACTATACAAACATATTTTGGGTTTTGCCCTTTGCAGACAGTCCGGTCTCAGTTTGATGCGCATACACTTCAATATATTTTGGCAGGATGGAGGAAGACATATTTTGACAAAAATAGAAGTGTAGCTTGTCCTTTATGGAACAGATTAAACATTGCTGTCATTTTTCCATTTAAGAGCGTTTGGGTGTTTTCTTATGGAGCAGAGAAACTGGCAAAATAAGCACTGGTATTACATAATACCAGTATTATATAATATATATTTCTGTGGTCACTAAACCAAACAATCAGCAGCCATTACACATGTAACTTATGACATAAAAATATTAAGAAAGACCATCTGGTAACAACCTTTTGAAACATACTGGACTTTATGTAGTGATGCACAACCACCTACAAGTCCAAGACATGTGACATCTAATGGTGTAAAGCATTGCCCCAAATAAACCAGAGACGTTTTCTGTTAGATGCGATGGGGGTCCACTTTTGCTAATAGAGAAATTTAAGACAGCTGTTTACAGGGGCTGGTCTGGTCCGGTTACAGTGGATTTGTGTCTGTCCAGGCCGCATGCGTTTGGCACGTTGTACAAAATCTAAAGTGCAGCCCCTTGACTCAGCAGACGATGTGCTGCAATTACTGCAGTGATGAGGTTAGTCCCCAGTTATTAAAATAGATGGTACACCAGAGAGAGGGGTAATGTGATATCTCAGGAACACTGCCAACGGGTGTGAAAGTAATAAACAGCAGAACAAATTGGACAAACACTTAGAAACTCATGTTCAAAGTTTGGTAAAGGCACCTGAGCTTGTGAGAACAATTACAGCAGATCTGGACCCGGGAAAAAGTTTAATGGAACATTGAATCGGCAATCAAACAATTACACAGTCCACAATATGCCAAGTCTTGCATACCACCCTGAGCTGAAAATTCCTTTTATAAGAAACAAAAACATGTTTCACATTACCACATTTCACACACCACCCAAAATTCTGGCTGAACTGTAATGACATTTTCAGAGTACATCTTTGTACAGATGCCTCTTGTTATAAAATCTTGGAATTTTGGGATGTTCAATGTTGTAGATGCACATACCATTTCATGTGCAGAGAAAGTTTCTAGTGAGGAGGGCTTTGGATACTTACACCACACCTCGTAGTAATAGTTGCAACATTGAGACTCTCCACAGCAGTAGCCTGAATCACAGAAGTAGCTCTGGTTGTTCACTCCTACACACTGCAGACGGCTCTGAGAAGGAAAAAAAAACGATGAGTCTGGAAAAAAAAAATCCAAATGTGAAACCAAACAAAAACTTTGCCAAAAATGTGCACAACTCTCATCAAAATCAAGAGTTTTAAATTAATGAGTGAACTAAAAATGTTTATAACTTGCAAACATTAGGACACAGCAAACTCAAAAATAAAACTGTAAGAAAATGCAAATTCCCTTGCCTTTGTTTTACCTTTCTAAACCCAAGCAGAAAAGGCATGACGTGCGTCTGATAAGAGAATCAGCACCACAGAGACACAGAGCTGTCACGCACAGAGCTGTACAGACCAATTGAGAGAGAGAAGAGGAAGGTCAGGCACGGGCCACCCACCACCCACACATGGGTACAGTGTGACATGAACTACCCCCTTTATTAGCTAGAGGGTCTCGATTTAAATGCACATACATGCAGAGCCTCCCTCATGGCATTTCAGAGCCAGTGAGTGCTGCCAGGGAATGCAAGTAAACAGGGTGAACAGACAAGTGGTCTGTGCATTTCTGCCTCTCAAACACAGACACTGGAGACAACTGTTGGCCTAAGCGTACAGAATTACTCTCGAAACCAAGGCTCTGAAAACCCCAAAATATCAAAATTGTGCTATATGGAATGTATTGCACCTCTTAACTAAAGGAAAACAACTAAACAAGAGGGATTAACCCTTAGAAGTCAGGGACCTTTTTGAGATTTTTTAAATACTTTTCAATTTGCTTTGATAAATTATTTTAAAACATTTTTGTGCTAATAATTGATACCATTGTTCTAGCAGAACCCAGCTTCTTTTTTTTAACGAATATTTATTTCATTTTATCACACAACAATTCCACATCAATCCTGAAAATTCCAAGTAACACAAAAATCTGAAAATTGAGTTAAGTTTTTTAATTGTTGAGACAAAAAAAATCATAAATCCCCCAAACAAAGCAAGACAAGGTCAAAATAATATTAAGCAGAAAAAAAACTCTTATACACTTTTTCCAAACACTTTCTACCATTGTGCTTTTATGCCAGAACTTTGAAAATACAAGCTCATATCATAGGTATTGTACTTCCAAGGGTTATCCTTTCTTTTCACCACTAGATGGCACTGATTTTTGACTCTTAGGAATTAACTTTGGGAAAAATAATTCGCAAACCGGAAGACTTGTTAAGCTCTGTATGATGAGTCATTTTATAATGCAAATTATTGAAGATATGAAGGAGAAAATGGTGACATCTTTCCATGATTATAGATGTCTATTATTTTGGGGAAAATAAATAATAAATATATTTATGAAATGCCTTGTTATTTCAGCACAATCCAGGTCAAAACGAATGTGAAACTGACATTCATGCCATGCTTGTAAACCTAATACCTCTAGAATCTTTCATGTACTCAGAGTTCACAACCATCTTGTGTTGTCTAACCTTGATCTATCTACATTCACAGCACAGTGAACAGAAACATTCCGAAGAGTACACACTTCTAAGTTGAAGCCAGAATGAAAGCACTCAGTCAAAAGGCCTTAATCAGTCAGGGGCACCTTTAAAAATTATGTTTTTAGTGCATAATAATTACTTTACAGCTGAACCAGCCTTCCCCAATTCAATGAAAAAATAAACAATAACATAACATATGACATGCCGCCGTACACAAAATAAGGTCTGATTCAAAAAGCAGTTTGGCCCATGTTCTGGAAAGTGGTAAAGAACACAGTGAATCCATCAATATTGTGTGGTCACATCTTGTGATGGGATTTATTGACTGTGGCACATGTTCAGCTCTAGACGCCATATGGAAATAGATCAAGACTGGTAGAACTTTTCTGGATCAGGGATATTTATTACGGTGGCTTGTTGAATTAATAATCTGTTTAAAAGGGGTTGAATATTTACCACAGACTTTTATAATGGGCATTGAAAATAAATGGAAAGAGGCAGCGAAAATGTCAAGATGAAACATCACAGAGAAGTGTGTATTTGATTATGTTAATCATAGTAACAACTTAATTCATAAGACATCACTGACAGCTACCTAGTAACCAAACTGTTTACACTAGAAATCTAATTTTCTGAACCTTATCTCAGCTTTGGGACACGATTGAGGCATGGATTGGTTTAAATAACTGTCAACATAAAGTGACAACGATGATTATATTACCTTAGTGCGCCTTCTAAAGCAACCGGGCTGTTTACCATAGCAACCGACTTGGCATCTCAATCTCAGCTAAGGAAAA
The DNA here is from genome assembly GCA_007224835.1 of Danionella cerebrum. Lineage (NCBI taxonomy): Eukaryota > Metazoa > Chordata > Actinopteri > Cypriniformes > Danionidae > Danionella > Danionella cerebrum. The sequence goes on from SRMA01026062.1 coordinate 1,037,841, forward strand.
TCATTCTGTATTTTTGTTTAAGATTTTGGTTGTTCTGCTGCTGTTATGGTGCTTCAGAAATATCATTTCAGTTATAGTTAACTATAGCTTAGTTAATGTGTATTTGGGAGAGCGCAGCAATACGTGAATAATTTCTGTGAATATGTCCATCAAGATAATGTACTGAAACTGAATCAGTATTTATTTTGCATTTTTTTGTTTATGATTGTGGACATTCTGAAATATATATTTTAAGTTAAAGTTTCACTTTATTATAAACGTTTGTGAAATAGATACTCGTTTAACAAAGATGTGCACAAGTAAAGATGAAAAATATGTATATAACATTTAAAGCTCATTTTTGTTTGAGAATTCATGGTCATTCAAACTGGTGATACCTCTTTAGACGAGCAGAAAAGCCAGAAAAATGACTTGAAACGTTAATGAAACCTTATCCCAAAAGTACTAATCTTGCCTGGACAAAACAAAGGCTGTAGCTCAAATCCCCATTACCGCACTAAACTGACAGCACCATTAGCACAACCGAATTGACAACAAAGGCGACCCGAAATGCTGTCTAGATCTTAGTTTCTCAGACGTAGCCAAGCACAACAGGCTAGGCTACTATGCTAATGGTCTTTACCTCGGTCAACGCTGCATCTGTTGACGCCGCACTGGAGGGTCCCGAGAACGAGTTACTTAGAAATAACCCCAGCCCCATTTTAAACAATTCAACCCCCCAAATTACGCTCTTCCTAGTGTCATTCGACGCATTTGCCAGCTTTCGAGCTAGCTTCAGAGTCGTCTTTCGTCTTTCTTTCAACTCTCTTCCAAACTCAAAAACTTACGTCACGCCAAGGGACAATGTGCTATTGGTACGTTCAAATGAACTCTTCCTGCTGCCACCAGTGATTGGCCGATTAACCTGTCGATCAAACAAAACTGAAACGTCAAAAAGGCGTGACTTTGTTGTTCTCCACCAGCTGATTTCAAGCAATCAGCTGATACTGTATTTAAAGGGACAGAGAGTCTACTTTGATTCCCAACAATATCAGAAAGCGGAGCAATGGAAATCAACCCATACATGAGTGTTTAATGAATTTTAAAATGATCGATAACTTAATTTTAATTTAGTTATTAACAATTAATATAACCCAGTTATAGGAAATCGAAAATTCTCAAATGTCTGTAGATGTATTGCTTTTTCAATTACCCAACTGAGACCAAGTAATTCTAAATATATAATTTAAATATTTTGTAAAACTTATCGAAATTAATCGGCTTTCCTGTGGCTCACTTGGTAGAGCATTGCTAATAATGCAATGGATAAAAGCGTCTGACACAGGTTTTGTGATTTTTCCTTACTGAGCAAACAAAATGTGTCAAGTTAACCCATTTTAAAAAAATACATAAAGACCCAAAGAACATTAGGAACGTATGAACAATTTACCAACTTATTTATTAACATACGTAAATAGAAAACAATACAGAGTAATCAGGCAAACATGGATAAATACATGCTTTGGTAAGAAATGAGTGACTGATTGATTTTACTTCCAGCAGATTCCACACTCACATTAGTGGATATCTTATCAGCCAGAAATCTTAGAAAACACTGGATCTAGAAAGGCGGCTCAGATTCCAGTCCTAGACCAAAGTTTGGACCCTATCATTGAGAAAGTGACAACCACTCATCTTGAAAAATCTGCGTAATCTCTCAGGTAAACTTGTTTGTTCAGTGCCAAATGTTGTTTTGACAGCCATAGCTAAGGGTCCTCTTTTGCTTTCTTCTTGAACCTGGCTCTCTCCTTCTTGGGAGCACAGTTTCTTAGGTGAGAGCCTTTGAACCAGCCCAGTAAAAAGGAACAAAAGCAAACAAATCACATTGTTCTTTCAGGAATTTTTCTTGTTCAGTGCCTTTCATTTCTCTCTTTTTTTTAGCCACTTCTCTCATTCAGAACAGCGAAGTCAATGGATCCTTACATCCCAGCTTGACAAGTTAGGAGGATACAAGCTAATCCCCTTAATCTGTCTATTCTCCCGTGCAGTGCCAAAGGGGGAGAGGTACCCAGCACAAGTAATCCTATAGAAAAAACAATAGGATTAGACCCCAGCTCTTGGAGTGACAATCAGATATCTACAGACTGATTTGCAAAGTAGGGTCGAGTTTCTTCAAATGAGCTTTTTCTCCCTTCTCTGGGGAGAAGGTGCCTTTCATTAAGTGCTGGTGGGATTCCTTTGGGACAGATGCTGGAGGTCGGCATGAAAGGTTGCGGCACACAGCTCTTGCATGGGCCAGAGGAGGCCAGCATGGACAAGCCCACAACCCCTTTACCCTCCGCCAAGCCCTTTATGATTCAAACTCTAGCCTTTCAGAAGTGTTTGACAGATGAGTCAAATTCCTCTGAGGATACATGTATCAGATCTAAGGCTGAATGACGAGTGTGGGAACAACATACTTTTACATTTTCATTTCAAAGAAAAAGTCCAAATTATGGAACTTTAACGGCAGTTTACCAACGCAGAAGCCGGAAATGCCTAATGTTATCAAGGCAAGGTATTATTCTATACATTAAAATCAGGATGTAGTAACTAGAAATTAGTGCAGACAAGAGGCCATTTAGAATTTAATCTGATAATAATTTAGCCATTTAAAAAAGAATAAAAGAATAGAATAATCCACACCAGTTTCCATCAAAAACTGCATTATACATCTGTTCAAAGTGACTGTGGGTACAGAAAACTCAACTGCTTGAGGTAGGAAGAGTCTTGAGTCTTGAATCAAACTTTATTTTGAGAGCACTTTTAGGAACAACAAGGTAAATCAAGCCTAACACGAGTAAGTAACATCGTAAATAACTAAAATATTTGATAAAACACAAAAAACAGTACAGCGAAACACTAAGCGAGAGGAGGAACAATTAAAACAAATAGGAGTGAACCTCTCAAATTGGGGTTAGAGCCATTGTAAAAAGATGAGTTTTAAACAGTGACTTAAAAACGATAAAAGAATCAGTCTGTCTAAGGTGCAAAGGCAAGACAAAGAAGTAGCGCTTCACCCTGAGTTTTTGGGACGACCAAACAAGACTGATCAGCTGGCCTGAGAGAACTGGCTGGACTATGTGTGACATATACTGAGGGGCTTGATCATGAAGGGGTTAAAAACAAATAAAATAATAAAATCAATCCAAAAACGAATCAGAAGATTTCAGGCAGCCAGATGACTTTTAAATTATTTAATTAAACAGAGCATAATCTTGTTGTCTTCACGAAAGTCCAAAAAGCTGTCCAAGGATGTCAGGGAGAAGTGGGAAACCAACACAAGACACGAATAGACTTCAAAAGGATCTCTAAACAGTTTGGTGAGAATTTGAAAGTTGAAGTTATACGCCGTTATAACCTCTCAAGAGCTATACACAAGGGATGTTAAATGTCACAGAGGGCCAAATGTGGGCCAGTTTCAATAGTAAAAAATTAAGTATAATCCTGGGTCCTGCAGCGGGGTGTAGTGGTTAGCATGCAGGACCTGAGCCCGTCATCTTCCTTATCCCACTTGCTACCTGTCTCTCTTCATGGTCATCCCTATTCAAAATTAAAAAAAAAAAAGTAAATTAAGGCTACGATGTCATGCTCCTGTGGCATCGAGGACATTGAGCATGACATATTGGGAGCTGTTGCGCAAGGGGACTCGGGTTCGATTCCTGACCTCAGATAATTTCCCAGACATTCCCCCCCAGCCATAAAGGCTAAAAAGGCCAAAAATAAATTTTAAATAAATAAATTAACTAAGACTGCGACCACAAAAAGAATCTTAAAAATGATCACTTAATAAAATCACTCTGCGAGCCTTGGTTTTGAAATATGTGATCTAATCAACGATCTTAAACAGCTAGGGTCACCATCAGAACTATTGGTAATGCACAATGCTGTGTAGGACAAATGGCAACAAGGTCCCTTTTATGTTTGCTAATGAACAGCTGAACAACTCAGAGGAGAATGGAGAGAAAGAGCCATTTTCGATTTTGGGCGGAGGAGATTCACCTACTCTAACCTCTGCAAACATAGAAAAAATTTCTTCATGGCTGTCTTGCTGAGGAACATGGCCAATAATTGATTCGTCCATATATTTTATGGGTGAAAAACCTTGCTGTGCAAGGGCATTGAAAAATAGGGTGTCTATGGGTATTGCAGTCAATTAACCAAATCAAACATCCAAGAAAACAACCGAGTGGCACAAGAAGAAGCTGAATGAGGTCATGAAGTGACAAATCATTAGCTAAACCGTAAGCTTCTAGAAATCTGCGGACCCCAAGTGTGGGTTATATACAAAATTGTCATTGAAAGAACCTTCACAATATTCATTCTCCATTGGCTGTCTAAAAAATTTTAGTTTTTTAATGTAATTTAAGTTACTGTCAGGAAGTTTAATGTAATTTCATTATCTAGTTAGTGATATGTTTACTGTAATTCTTCACAATCTAGAGGGCTGTGATGCTTTGGTACCTTCTTTTAGGTCAAAGGAGCGGTGTAAATTGTGCTTAAATATTCATTCAGACTGTCGGAAAGCAACTGGTGTGTGTTGTTTTCCCAGCATCCTTGAGATGGCACTATTGGTATAGAATTCTCCCAGAGCACTGTGCGCTCTAAACAGAGGCTGACCTCTTCCTGGCTGAGTGTGATTATTAGCCACTGTGACAGTTGATACTTAACCAAAGGCTAATGCTGCTTTGGAAAAGGCTTTGCCTTTAGGAAACAAGGGTCAAACGTGTTGAAAAGGAAGTCCTTGATTCCATTTAAGTCCAGTGAACTTGGTAAAGTGAAACATGTATCTCCTCTCACCTTACCTTTCCAGTTTAAGCCATAAAAAGAACATTGGATTATGTGCAACTTCATTATTTGTATACACCTTAAATAGGAATTCAACAGACTCACCATATATATATATATGTATGTCTTTCCTCTCTTAAGACGTCTGAAGGTAACATACAAGATACTGTTTCACCTGCAAACTCCTCTTCTTGCCAAAATAGTTTGGCTTCATGCGATTCCTCCAACATCTGCAGACAGCATCGTGCAGTAATTGAGGCTTTAAAGACGCATGCCAGAAAGCCCAACAGATGCATCATTACAGTCTTCGGTCTGTCTTTTGAAGCTAAATTTACGAAGCAGTTGTTTTCAGAGGTTAGCATTCTGAACACTGCTGTGATGTTCAAGGATGGGTCAGACTTCGCCATACAATGCAATACGACTAAATAAAACAGTCGAGGGTTCTGAAACAAATAAGGCCTTAATGCTTTAAAAAAAAAAAGTGTTTTCTCGCGAGTGCTTGGTGCCATCCAGATGTGTCTCCAGAGATCAAAGCAGGAATGTGTTCTAATGGCGTAAACCTATTTGTTTTTGTGTAATACTGGTAGATAATGTAAACCCCAGAGCTGGAAAGTAGACCTTTTGTCCTCAAATTGCCAGTATGATTTTACAGTGATCTGTGCAGGTGCAAAGCGTGTAAAGTGGTTTTAATCCCACGTCTTTGTAATCATCGCCTCTTTATACACCAGCATTTTCAGAGCAGAGCTGCAGGCACAGACAAGCGTAAAGATAAAGTGTAAATAATCACATTACACCAGACGTGACATTGGTTTGGTCTGCGGACAATGTTTGTGTGTGTTCCTTTGTGTGCTGTAGGTTCCGAAAATGTAATCCTCAAATCCCCTTCCCATAAGGCGCCTCTGAGCCCTCTGAACTCTGAAAGTCTTCATTACCTCTGTCAGAAACTGGGAGCTGCTGGCTCACCCTCAATCCTCCATGGGTTGCCAGCTAATGGCTGTGCTGGATGGAGGAAAAAAAATGGGTGATCCATCGATAGATAGTTCCATAGATGAATGTATTGAGGGAAGCGTTAATGGATATACAGACAATATTTCAAGTTATCCCATCTACAACGAATGGGGTGAACGGTTTTTATCACAGGTCAACTGTTAGAACCAACGATTTATTGCTTTAAAATATTTTTGTACTTTTTGTTACAAAAGAATCATTCAATATTTATTGTTCGTTAGAGAACCCTTTGTTTAGAATGTAAGGTAAATACAACAGTAATTTGTTTCTATTAGATTCATTCTCAGATTATGATTGAACTCAAACCTCTTCACTATTGCAAAGACCAAAATGCTGCAAAATGTTGTCAAAACTAGGGACAAAACTGTAGACCTGCACAAGGCTATAACGCAAGACAAAACTGTTGGCGTAATAATCAGAAAATGAAAGAACTCAATCCCAAATCCCTCATCCACTCCCCCTTTCAGTCCAACGCTGTCTTGTCCTGACACAACTAATGTAAACTGACTCGTGGAAACCACAACTAACAAATATTTACATACAGTCAATGCTTCAATCCAGAGGAGAGAACACCACACCCGGTGTTTTACTCACCCTGGGGAAAGCAAAACTGTGATGGCTTTTGAGCGGGACAGGACAAGGTAAAAAAGAAAATGAAAGATCTCTAAGATGTCAAGATCCAGAGATTCAATAACTCTTAAAGAGGTGATCGATCCGCTTAAAACTACACATGGAAAGCTGCTCCATGACAAGAAATCTGGGCCCATGGACTCAACGGATTAAGAGTCCTAGATTAAGATCATGGTCTTTGTGCTCAAGCCAGCTTATATCCATCTCAAGTTACCCCAAATTCTTCTGGATGATCCAGAGGAGGCATGGGTGAAGGTCATGTGGACAGACGGGACCAAAATAGAACCTTTTGTTCTAAACTCCTCGCCGTATTGGGTGTAGAAAGAAAGATGAGTGCAATCAAAAGAACTTCATCCAAACTGTGAAGCATGGGGGTGGAAAGATCTTGCTTAGAGGGTGCTTGTTGCAAGAGTGACAAGGTGAATTTGGGGGAGAAGGGGTGGGTTAATGAAGACAAGCTAGCTAGTTAATGAGAACCAGAATTCTTGCTGTTGGTAGGTGACCAAATTGGTATTTCTTGCAATAAAATGAAAATTAATTCTTTTAAAATCAAAAAGTTAAATTTAAACATTGCAACAAAATTATTTGATTTTGTGACTAAAGTCCTCTACACACTGTTCTAAATTGAGATTCTCACAAATCTTCAGAAGGCTTCTCAGCAGGCTGCTCTTCGTCTGGGGTTAGGAAATATTGATGCAATGACACTTCCTGCCTGAAGATGGCGTTTGCAGTGCAACAGATGCACCCTGCACCACAGGGAAAACAGTAAAGAAACGACAATAGAGAAATAATAATAAAAAAAAAATGTATAGATGTTGGTGGCTGATCACAGGGAGCGTTTGACAAAAATGTGGGAAAAGAGAGGATGTGTAGCGCATTATTTCTTTCCTGTTTCCTGTGCAAAGTTGTTATGAAAATGTGGGATGAGCTCAGCTGAACGGCTCTTTCAGGTCCTACTTATGTCCTACTAATGTACAATGCCTTCCATTGTAGATTGATAAATTGACTAAAAGAAACAGCCAAAAGGAAGTAATATATAGAAAATGGTAAAAAAAACATGAACAAACAGGTCAAATAAACAGAACAGACAGAACTGGAAGAGAAGAAAAAACAGTCAGACCGATGGAAAAAAAAAGAGAACAGACTACAAGAATATTTAAAGATATAGAAAGACCAGAGCATCTGACAGATAGAAAAGCTAATACAGACAGACAGAATAAACAAATAGGGGAAAGGTTAAACTGAATGACAATTTAAAAAAATCATAATCTGTACTGACTGACAGACAGAGAGACAGACTCGACTCATTCATTGGGAAAGTAGCACAGTAGAAGATAATGGAAGAGTGCAATAAACAGAGCTAAATGAGACAAATACAACTTGAAACCATCTTTTTTATTGTACATGATCCCACTTCTATTCACCCAACTATATTTTAGGAACATAGTCATCCTGATATTGAGAGCCCATTTCCTGCTGAGCTCCAAATCTATGGATTATTATTTATTAAACTGAGCACGTCTCTGAGTCCCAGGAGCCCATATTTCCTGCATGATTGTACAATATCTGCACGGAGGTGTAGGCATTCCTTTTATCTTCAGTGACAAAACCTACTAATGGATTGCACTAACGTTGCTTGTGATCCCATTTATTCAGCGATTGACCATAAATCAAATACCAAACTTGTATGAAAGCTAAGCCTATTTAAGACTCACACTAATCATGCTCTGTGATGTCATCAATTCATAAACAAAAGTTCTGTTATTCTTTTTCCTCATTGAAGGTCGGACATGGAAAATGAAGACATGTTTTATGATGCTCTTGAGCATTAGATTGAAAATATAAAAAAGGCTAATATATTCCTTTCTTATCAAATATGTATGTGGGTGGTTGACAAATAACACAAATGTGACTGTCTGTGTGTCACAGAGGTAAAAAAAAAAGAGTAATATTTTGAAAGAAATATATTTAAATGCTGTTCCTCTGATAAGGTTTAGTACTAGAGTCTACCCAAGACGTATTTGGATTTTTGATCCAAAATGTCTTATTGTGCTAGTAGAATGTCTTGTAAATATCAATAGAACTCCCGGAAGTTACTATCAAAAAGGTTCTGAAGTAATTTTTTTTACCCTTGTCATAAGGTTTAAGAGAATTTATTGAAAATATTTTGAAAGATTTGAGGAGAGATGCCTTTTTTGCATGATGATTTAGAAAAAAAATGATAAATATCATAGAAGTCATGATTACAATGTTTGAAGAAGTGAGTTCATCTAAATAAAACATCACACCATATGACAAATTAAGATATTGGTGCAGCAAATTGATAGAAAAATGCATATTTATAACACAACATCTAATAGAACATACATATACGTATTTGGAAATGTAAGAGTCAGAACTACACTAAAATGATTTGAGGCATTATATTTAAGTTAAAAAAATATAAGTTTCCGGCTTATTTGTCAACTGCCCATGTAAGCACTGTGATGTCATCTAGACACCTTTCAACCAATGTAAAAAAAAAAAAAAAAATAGCATAATATAATAATATAAAAAATAAAAGTAGCATCTATTTTGTGTTTAGCTATATGTATCATTCACAAGCAAAGTATTTAATTTACATTATTTCAATTTATTAATTTTAAGATACCAAAATGGCTTTAAAACTTTTAAAAAAGGGACATTAAATGTAAGTGAACTAAATTTCAATTTGTATTGGATGACCTAAGCAAAGTTATACTAAAAGAGTGGTGAACAGATAAATAGTAACACCTTTTATCTCTCTGTCTCTATTGTCTGTTTACTAAACAGAACATAGAAAACGGTTGACATGTTTCGTTTTTGATATAATATCCAAGACATTTATTTTTTAAAAAATACATTTCAAACAAAGAAACTAAAAAGGAAAGAGCATGTCGTCAAGTGACTACAGCAAATCCAAGGAGCTTTAACATCTGAAGCATTAGCTATTTGTTTAGTCATGGCATGGATTTGCAGTGTCAACACAGGTCTCCGCTAGCTCAAGATGCTAATGCTCTCAGCTTCTTCTCTGCCTTGATTCACTGCTTTATAGACTAGCGATTGGAGTCTGGGTCTTCATTTGCTTGGTTTGTTTCTCTCTTTGCAGATGTCTACTGCCGAACAGACCTCGTAGCCACCCAGAGCTTTTAAAGCCTAACCTTTGACCTCTGATTTCTCACTTTACGGTGTATAACACTGGTTGAAAACACTTAAAGTGCCACCAAATGTCTTCCTTGGCTCTTTAAGAAAAGCAGAGATTATTAAAACATATGCATCAAACACTATTTTTGATTTTCCAGCATTCCCACAAAACAGCTAAGAACAAATTGCATTATACATAACGTGATCATATATTTACTATGAAATCATATAATTACTGCACAGAAAGCAAATGTAAGATGCATTCATGCTGTGCAAATACAGAACCCCAGAAATACCTAGATCTACCGGTAATTTTGAGGGAAAGTTATCGTAGTTTATTAAAGTAATTTGTTAATAGTCATTTCTACACAGTGAATAATTTCATACACGGAGTCACACGCTTTAGTTATTTTCTTTGACAAGTAACTTAGACAATGAAAATAAATCAATGGACTGCTGTGTATATATATATAAATATGTAACTATTTGTACAGCCTGAATTTCAGATATGATAATTAATAAGAACTAATAAATATAACTAATACAAATTTGGCTCTCCAGGGTCATTTTTGACTACTTCAAAATTTTCTCTGATAAATTATTTTAAACATATTTTCTGGGCAATGTTTGATATAATTTTTTAGTACAACCCTGCCTTTTTTTTTTTTTTTTACAAATATTTCTTCATTAAATTACAAAATAATTCCCCAACAAATCTGAAATTGTACCCAAAATATTTTCACTGCAAAGTTTTTAAAAAGTGAGAGCGAAGCGTTTTGTTTTAGAACAAAAATCAAGCGTTAAGACAAACTAAAAATGAATAAATCCCCCCAAGGTCAAAACAATGTGACAATTGTATATAAAAAACAGTCAAACATTTCTTACACCTTACATACTGTTTCAAGCACTTTTTGTGCCATTGTTTTTTTGTGCAAAAACTTTTAAAAACACAGCTATATCACAGGTCTTGTACTTCCAAGATGGCACTGATGGCACCAATTTGAGGTCTGAAAAAGTAAACTGAAAGACGATCACACATTTGCTCAAATTATGTATCATTATCACTTTTTGAAACCTACACATTATATTTGAAATCAAAATTAAAAAAAAAAAAGGTGTGTCCCATCATTCCTACTTCATTCAAAATAGCCGATGTGATTGGCAAATGCACCGGTGCTTGCAGGGACTTCTAAGGGTTAATGTCTGTAAAATTCTAAGTGATAAAAGGCATGCCTCTTTAGAGTAAATGAGGCAAAAAATTTGTGAACGCACACAACACTATGAATGCATTCAGATAAATGGAAGAAACCTCTGGTCATTTGTTGGATTGCTGTGGTAACACCCGTCTTTGGGATGATTCTATTATTGAGTATTTGATATTTCATTCATTAATTTTCCAATCTGCCAATTCCCTTTGGGTCATGGGGGTCTGCTGGTGCCTATCTCCAGCTCATATTGGGCAAGAGAATGGGAACGGGACGGGAACACCATGGACACGGGAACACCATGGACAGGTCGCCAGTCCAACAAAGTGAAAACAATTCCAGACAATATAATCTGGCATTCCATTAGCATAGGCATCTCAATTGCTATCATACAAAAAGGAAATTAATTTCTTAATACAAGGTACAATTGCTCAATTTACAATCCTATAGGTAATCTCAAACATGGTGCACTCTGGAACTTACAAGAGGCCGACGTGCCTCAGTGTCATCTGCATTCAGCTTCTCTGAGAGAATCATGGAATGCTTCAGGAGGCACTTTGGATGCATAAAGTTAAATAAAGTTTTAGAGCAACGTGCGCTCCCTCCAGGCGATGTGCATTTCAGAAAAACCAATGTCGATGGTAAAAGACAATTCTTTACAATAGAATTCTAAATTCCAGGTTGTACAACCACTTCAAAAGATTTCGTGTTTTAGTATTTAGGAAACTGCATGAACAGAATGATTTTGAAGCCTACTTGCGATCAACATCACCTGGCTAAATGGTGTTTGTTATTGAGGTGTCATGGAACCCAAGTGAACTGATATGGATGACAAAGCAAAACAACGCACAATGGAACCACAGTTAAAATGTGTTTAATTGGCATTTTGGTGGAAAAATATACCTTCTGAATTACAATATTTTGATTACTGTGCTGTGGATTAGCATAAATCCCCTCAGAGGGTGAAGGCAGCTCTGAGCACTGTTTGTTTTAGACATCCCAGAGGTCACAGGCAATGTGTTAAGCCCGTTAAGACTTGGGCCATGGAAGGTCGTGAACCCTGCTTGCTCTCAGGAGTCTGTGACATAGGCAATGCCCGCTCAGCCACAACTGTATCAGTATCTTCACTGAATAGAAACACAGAGTGGTTATTTCCAGGACTGTGAACCTGTAGCTCTGAAGTCCAGTGAGAAAAGAACAGAGGCAAGGGCAGCGTACAGATGAGTGGTGTTGAAGCTCAGGCTGTACACTGGGCTACTGGTGGTGGGTGCCAGCTGAAACATCTGTAAAACCGACATTCCGAAATGAGTTTTACAACAGGCAGAAATGTACGGAATGAGACAAGACAAAGTGTACATCACCTGTAAACAGCGGGTCTGCCTTTTGTCCCAAAGACGAACTACTCCATAGTATGACGACCCACTGGCAATCATATGATTTTTATCTGTCTTTATACAATAAAGGGCACTGTCATGAGGCTCCTCCCACTCCATTACACACTTCCTGTTAGAAAGATTGTAAATTACAACTTATTGTCATGAACTTGGCAATGACATCTAACCCCACCAACCCCCATTCAGTTTGTTTATTCAGAACAAAAGACATTGATGGGGCTACCACCTTGGGATCTGCTTCTAAGGATGGTTGTAATGATCATCAGAAGAATATGCTGAGTGTGTAAAAGTACACAAGATTGTACAGTCTAACATTCACACCCCTATATGAAAAAACTGTGTAACATTTGATAAGATTTAGTTCTTATTATGTGCTAGTGTTTTTTTGGATTAATATATATTATTATTATTATTATTATTATTTTACAAACAATCAAACCACTTTCCTGTGGCTCAGTCAGTAGAGCTTTGCATTTGCAATGGAAAGACCATGGGTTTGATCCCCAGGGAAAGCAAGAACTAACCAAATGTGTTCACTGTTGAAACGTAATGCAGGATAAATGCATGAATGAATTCAGTTTTTTTTTTAAATAAAATTCAGTTTGTTCTCGCCATTAATATAATTTATTCCCCCCAATGGGGGAATATCTGCTTCTTCCTGAGATTAACCAAAGAATGTTATTGAGCCTATCTGTGCATTTATCAATGCTATAGTTTCAACACGTGCTGTGAGTGTCCAGAATGCAATGAATTTTACAACCTTCTAAAACTTTACACTATCTAGTGAAATGAAGGCTAATTTCTCAGACATAGACATTCTAATCTCTGCCAGTCAGAGAGCTGGATCTTTTTTACATAGATCAGGAAGAACCCAGCAGAAAACAACTCAATTTGACGCAAATGTATTGAACATAAAATAGTGATTTTTATAAAATTTGACCTAAATAAAATGTACAAATGAAAAAAAATCCAGTATGTTACCCCTTTTATGCGTATATTCTTATTTTTATATAGAATATCACCCTAAAATAGGTTAAATAAAACATACAAAACCCAGAATAAACAGTGACAATCAATGCCAGGTCCTGTGTCTTATTTGCCCTGGCCCACCACAAGGGTGAAACCTCATCCCTTGTTTATGGACAAGGTCTTTCTAGTTTTAGAGCAGGTCAGGGAATAAAGAGAAAGAAGGACAGAGCAAGTGTCTCTGTGTGTGTGTCGGGCCAATAGAGATCAATTCTCCATTAATGAACTGCTGAATAAATCATGGAGGGTGAGTGTGGCAGACAGCAGGGCAGAAGATGTCTGGATCGTGTCTTACTGTGCTGCACAGGTGTACACACATGCTTTCAGACATGGGAACACAAATGTTCAGCATGGCCTCATGGGTCATTCATTCAGGAATGTTTGCCATATGCAACCCTTCGTCTTCAACAAAATAAATGCCTTTCCAATCATTAAAAATGGCTAACCATCATATTAGCCTTGTTGCTGCCAAAAGAGTTGTGCGTGACAAAAAGACAAAAAGTACAAAGACAAGGATAGAATGGCAATGATGTGTTTATATCTACTCCTCTATCGGAAGGAGTTATCATCATGCCCCAAAAAAAAGCAGTTTATCAAGCTAACATTCTATATTGTAAGTAAACTTTTGTCAACGTGTTTAAATATTTTTGCTTTTGGTCCATCAGGGTTATCATTGCATGAGTGTAAAAAAATGTTTGACAGACTTTGGATATTTTATCTTTTAAAATTCTTTGGGTGGAACTGTTGGTAGTAAATCAATTGGAGAGAGGACAGTACTCATATTCTTTGTTTTCCTTTTTTCTGCTGTTTTTGGAGCAAAACTAACACAATATCACCATCACTTAAGGAATCCGCTTTGGCTTACTTTTCAGTTTCACATTTTGAATATCGAGGTGCCCTTCATTCACCTCTAAGAATCGGCTTTTCCTATCAGTAAACCCTTTATTGGAGTAGTCAGCTCTTGTAAAAGTTGTTGTAACACTCTTTTATATCTGCTTTGTTGTGGACCTTTGTTTATAACTTATATCAAAAGTTCATATTTATAAGATTTATTTCTATCTGCATCATCTAAAAAGTTTTTCCAACCAAAAACCCACTGTCAGCTTTTATTAATGGTGCTTTTTTAGTGCAGTGCATTGATTTACAATTAAGACCAGCAGCCATTCCCCTTAATTATTTTCAATTAATCTAAAAATGAGTTTCACTCACTTCCAATAAAATTACGACTATGAGTGAATTAAAGTGCATTCTTTTTATAGACAATGACGACATTTGAATACTAACCACTTCGAATGAAGACAAACCACATATCGAGCCGTTACTGGTCTTACTGTGAATTATTGATATCTTAAGAGGGGACATTTGCCCCTCCCTAAACTCTCCAGGGCCCTCTTTCAATCACCTCAGATTTGTGTTACTTGACTGCCCATATGCGATTGTTAAGGTCCCCCCTCCTTTAAGCCCCACATTGAGCCCCAGTCCATCCCACAAGCGGCTCGCTGATCCCCAGCACCCGCCTCGTTGCCCAGGAGACAAACCATGGCACATCAATATGGCCACCAACTGGTATGGACTTGGGTGGGTGAGAGCCCCGTTGCAAGAGCCTCTCTCGACGAGGGGGTTCTTTTCAATCTCTCAGAGGAACAATTGTGTCCACATACCCAGGAGGAGGCTTAAGCAATGCTTCTTTTTTATCTAAATGGTACTCTATGCACAGGAGGGCTTTTTAGATTAACAGAGAACACTAATCTTCCACCCAGTCTCTCTGAGACGAACTGACTAACTATATTAGTCTCTCCAGACAGGGCCAAATCTGCTGACAGCATAGGTCAATGTAGGTGATAAGCCTTATTTGGTTCCAATCATAATAGCCACATGCTGATGCTTCTCAGACCTAGTACCTGGAACAGATGCGCAAATCCCAGTAGCGGATGAAGGTGTCGTATCCACAAGTGAGGAGCTGGAAGGGAGACTCATAGACGATGTCCAACACTCCTGCACCTTTACGGAACTCTGTACCCAGACACGATACCAGGTGACACCTCGGAGAAAAGATAAGAGAGCTCGTCAAACACATTAGGAAGATGAACACAAGAACTAAGACTTAGGGATTATTACAAAGACTCGCCAATCACCCCGGAGCAAGAGTGGAAAAATGAGGTTATCTGTGTCTCGTTGTCTTGGTATTGCTTTTATCAAAGCAATCCAGTAACTGGCATCTCATAAAACAGCCCGTGTTTACTTGTAGAGTTGGAGCGCCTGCCAGTAGTCTCTTCTATCCAGAAGTCAATGTAGATTTAGTTCAAAACCAAATGCCTCCTTTTGCTTACTTAATCCATCATTACCATTAAAACCCACTATGCTTCCCAAAATCCATGGACTGCACAAAAGCTAAATTAAGTCTTGGACGAGGAAATAAAAAGCAAACACCTTTCTGAATAGGCTGATAAAGCAGCTTAGTTTGGCTATGAGGTGCATTCTCAAATACCAGTAAACCAAGGGGAGTGGAAGAAAGAAGATGGAAGGTTTAAGGGGGGTGTCGGGACCAGTACCACGCCCCACTGATCACAGACCCAACAGGTCCATAGTGCGCTCAACCCCCACCCACGCTGCATAGGCCAAATTATTGTAGAATCAGTATTTCTTTGTTGCCATTTAATTCCCTCCATGACCGTGACTGTGTGCGACTTGTGGACCTTTGATATCTGGTCCCTGGCAACCATTTAGGGTAGCCCAAAGACCATAGCGACCACCCCCCACGTTCGTGGTCTCCTGTGAGCTTGTTCACCCAGGGCAGACTGGTAATCCCCAACCTTCGCTCTGGGAGAGACAAGGGGGGTCATTCTTAGGCACAGGCTCTTTAAAAGATAGTCCTGCAGAACCAAAGGCCAAGACCCCAGTGGGTCTTAAGACAAACTCTCTTGTAGCCCCTCGGGCATCTGCATACCCGTCATTTACCCCTTGCTGCTAAAATAACACGCTGACAAAAACTTGAACTGATGGCTGTGCAGAACAATGGGGACAATCAACGAAATGATCCAAAACATTTGTTTGCAAAATATGCTATTTGCATCTGATCTTTCTTTTTTAAGTGTTTTAGGAAATTGTGTAAACTCAGGTCAGGGAAGAGTAAGAGAGAGGAGGGAGGAATAAAGACAGAGAGAGAGAGAGAGAGAGAGAGAGAGAGAGAGAGCACCGTCTGCTTGGGACTTGCAAATGTCAAAGCGTGAAGTGAGAAAAACAAGCATCGTAAAAGAAGTCCTCACATCTGTGCTCTGATTTTAAAGGCAGTAATAGCACTGTTCCAAGTACAACAGCAAACAAGCAGGATTCTTAAATTGTTAGGTCACAGGCCTTTTTTTGGTCCTATGTTTTTTTAGGTTTCAGAAAGAACTTGTGAAGATTATAGGATGGCGGATAGCCATGTAATCTTTGAAATTACCGCATCTGAATGGCAGGCGTGCTTGTACTTCCACTGTCTGATGTGTTTGGGTAGGTGTGGCAAGTGTCATCTGATCACAGCTGGTTCAATGAAAGCTTTAGATTGAGTGTGAAAGGATTAGATGTCTGTTAAAGAAAATCTGATGTTCAATATTAAATAGGGTACAGGATTCATTAAGTAAAATAATGCTTTGTGAACATGGTGTGAAGGTGAAAGGAATAGAAGAGGAAGAGATGCTCTCCGAGCCACATGGGGAAACAGGAAAGAGAAGACAGAGAAGATGACAATAGAGATAAAATCAAAGAACACAGAAAAAAAATAATGAATGTCGAGGGGTTTATACTGTATTTGTGGCGCACTAGTTATTTCCTGTTTCCTGTACAAGTTTGCCATGAAAATGTGGGATGGATTCTAAAGAGTGGCCCTTTTCTGTCCTACTTACGTCAGTTTTGATTGGTCTTTTCCATGCAAAAAGACCAATCTTTGCATGGTTTTCCATGGTTTCTAATCAAGAAGTGTTGCTGCAAGAAACTCAGGGCCATAAATCTGGGTCTGTGTGTTGGCCTTTACTGATAAATTGGAGTAAAAATATGTTTTCTTTAGAATGAAATTCATTCATTCATTTTCCAACATGCTTATTCCCTTTTGGGGTCACAGGGGTCTGCCCGTGTCTATCTCCAGCGCACATTGGGCAAGAGGCGGGGGTACACCATCGCAGGGCAACATTCACTCACACGTTTACACCTAAGGGGGAATTTAGATTAGTCAATTTTTGGCATTGTGGGGGAAACCGGAGTACCCGGAGGAAACCCACGTAAGCACGGGGAGAACATGCAAACTCCTTCCGTTTTTAATGAAACAGTTCAAAATACAATAACGAACAACATTGATATTGAATCAAGTGTCTGGTTCCTGCCTAAAACAAAGCCACATGCTGATATTGGACTCACTGCTCCGAAACGCAGAGCTATCTGCTGAGTCCCGCATCCCCCTTTCGGCTGCTGTTGACTTTCGGACATCTCTGCTGGACTTAATTGACTGTGATCTTTGATGGATAAGTCTTTGTGGAATGATTTCTGAAACGATTCAAAACTTTTGCTGCAGATGACAGCTGTCGTTTTTCCACCCTATCATCTTTGCGTTGTGCTAGGTTTAGTGGACATATGGCGTTCTGTGAAAAAACTTGACTGGCGTTTATCGCGGTTGGACTGCATTACACGGCAAGTATTGCGTTTTTTGGAAACTCGATTAGGGGCTTTTCAAATCTGAAAAAAAAAACTAGCTTTTTCTTTTTTTCTGTTGTCAAAACAAACGCATCAATTGATACAGTGTGTTTACCAACTGAGTTCACATTCAATAACATGGTTTGGCTAAATCTATAGATTATGTAACAATATGGAGGTCGTATGGAGGCTTTTTCATTGCATCTCAGGGTGATGTTTAATATTCAAAGATATGTGGAAGCCGAATGGTAATTTACAGACTTGTAGAAGGACACTGGATATTTTGGAACCTGCTAATGTGATCAGAGCAATCTAACCACCAAACATACACAGAGGAAAAAAAGCTTTACTTACCACATCCTTTTAAAGCACTCCTCAAAGATCAACTGACCTCAAGCTAATCCTCTTTGACCCCTGGATATGTTTAAGCTCAAATAAAAACAACACTCACAACTCGCTACACACCGCGCTAGACCATTTATAAAAACGAGTGAACGTTTCAGGCAACAAAAGTGACGTGTAAAAAGTGAAGAGAAATTACTAAAATGATTAATTAAATGTACTGAAAACATTTTGCTAGAATGAAGTTGAGTTCAGCAGAAACACACAATTTTCAATCACTGAAAACGTGTGTCGTGAACATAATCAAAATACATTTTTGTGTGTTTTTAGTGTGCTGACATTTTTACAGGAAATTTTACAGGATACCCAATTTATTTCTATTTACTTGCTGAGGATGCTGAGCAAAAACAGGATCAGCAGAAGCTCAGGATCATTTAAAGGGCCTCACTCCAAATTGAGTAACTTTAACAATACCACTGGTGAAATAAACTTTAAATCTAACCTTTAGATTGTTACAAAATCCACAATTTGTATCACTTAATTTTATATGCCCACATTTTCAATTCATTTAAAATGTCATTTTGGGAAATTTGGGGAAATTTTAAGCAACACATTTAAAAATTTTTGTTTTGATGAATTTAAGTTGAAATTTAAAACTCGTAAATCTATTAGCACCCAAAATGGTGGTCACTAGTTTTCATAGAGTCCTTTTTGATTCTTGTTGTCCTTACATAACACACAAAAATAGACACACAATAGTGGGCACACAAAATACATGAATATACACATCCATTAAAATTATGTTAAATAAATGATGAAAATACAACAATATTACAACAAAGTTGTGCAATATAAGTATATAACTATCTAAGAATATATTTATTTGTTTCTTAAGTTTTAAAATATTGCAAGATTTTCTAATTTCTCGTGGTAAGATACTCCATGGACCCTTGAAGAGTTTTTAAGTAATTACTTTTAACTCAAGGAATGATTGGGTTATCATCCACCAGATATCTAGTTTGATAACAGTATTTCTCTAAATATTTACAGGTTCTTTCACAAGATTAGCTAAAAGTTGGGTTTTTTATTAACAATTTTATTTTACCTTTAAGTAATAACAATAATGCATACATAATTTTATTATTGACTTGTAACTAGGAAAGCCTCTTGTGCATCTATTAAGCTCATTATAATAACATAAAACACATACTGTATTGGATATTAGTTAAATATATATTTTAATAGATTTGGATTAGGTGGATCCTGTTCAGTATTCAATATTTGTAAAATAATAGGATTTTGACTTATTTCTTATTGTAAATGCACATTTAAAATAAATAACCAAGTCAAACCCGTAAGATTTGTTTAAAAGCTGACATGATGTTCAGTAGACAGTGACGAATAAATGTTTTTAATTTTAATGTTGTTATTTTGCTCTATAAAGAATGACATGTGTTCGTAATTAGTGGTGAGTTATGGTCTCAGGGCCATCAAGGAAAATGGTGGGGCTGGCCTCTATAACAGTCCGCCGTCTCTGTTTGACCATTTGGGCCACACACACTTTATGAAAGGGAACTTTAATGAATTGATGGATGTTGAAAAAGGGCAATGCTAAGGACATTTCTTTGGGTGTTCGATCCACAGGAAAGGGTCATTTTGAGCAAAGGCTCTTGTAAGGTTAAGTGTAGAGGGTAAACTGGCACAAGGAAGCCATGGGAAACAGCCAGTGCACAGAAAGGATGTGAGACAGGTACATAAAGAGCCCTGCTGAGGTTTTCAGAGTGTAAAACAAACAGAACTAACACTGAAATGTCTGCATCTTAGCCAATTTAGCCCACAGTCGAAATAACCACCAGCAAGGAGGAAAGAATAAAAGAATTCCATGGAACAGGACAATAGGGTCTCTTAAATGCCACACGCGTTCTCTTTAAAAACAATGAGACTGTAATTTGTAGAACACAGCTCTTGGTAGGATCCAGGCTTTTAACCCATTTCTTTCAGAGAAAAATGTCAAGAATTTCAAGGCAATTGTGAGATTCTTTGATGGCAAGAGCCCCGTGAAAAGTTAGGGGTCCCTTTAAAGCACCACTTGTGTGTCCCTGACTCAGCCTTATCATAGAGTTTCTCCCTTTCAGAAGAGAAAGACAATGAAGAAAGAATGGAAAAGCTATGTTCAATGCAAAGTAAGAAATTCACTTTTATTTTCTTTTAAAAGTAAAGTCTTTTATTTTTACCAATTTTTAATTGGAGGATAGCACACACAAACAACAGACCAGTTTACGGCTAAAACCGATGTCTAAGGAGAGGTTAGAAAAACTATAATATATATATTTTTGTAAAATTGCAACTAGAATTTTTCAATTTGATATGGAAATTAAATAATCTCTGAGGCTAGGGTCTATTTTCTTATTTTATGTAACAAAATAAAATTGGTAATTTTGTATGGGAATTTTCTATGAGAGTACTATAGTACTGTGCAAAAGATTTAGGTAGGTGGGAAAAATGCTGTGCTTGCAGAAATATAAATAATTATAGTTTATTATATATATATATATATATATATATATATATATATATATATATATATATATATATATATATATATATATATACTGTTGTGCGCAATAGGGAAGCACAGGCGGACCCAGATGCAAGAGTAACTAAAAGTCTTTAATAAATACTGAATGAGAGAAGGCAAAAACACAGCCACCGGCACTGAAGCCTGAACAGTTAAAAAAAACACAAATTGTCCAAAAAGGGGAAAGCCGCGGAGAGCCTCCGGTCCCGAGCAACCACCGTCCACTACCAGCTTGTCACAACGACAGAGAGAGAGACACACGAGATCCTGCTGACACGACTTGGAACAGGACAGGACTGAGGAAGAGATACAGGTAAGAATCGTAGCATAGATGTCAATGATGTATAATCGTCTGACAGAGAAGAGTTAGAGAAAGGAACGTTAAGAAGGCTTGCTAATCAGCGCGCGACAGGAGACCGGTGCGCGTAATTGAGCCAGACAGGTGCTCTAAATGAGAGATGAGAAAGAGAATTCTATCTTAATTAGATAGATCACAGAAGCTACTAACACTGCCCCCCCACTAAGGAGTACCTCTAGGTACTACAAGAGAGCGCGAGCGAAAGTACTGATCAATGAGAGACTTGTCAAGAATATCACGTGCGGGTACCCAAGAGCGCTCCTCGGGGCCGAAACCCTCCCAATCAACCAGAAATTGATATCCCCGACCCCTGCGACGAGCCTCCAATAGACTCTTAACTCGATAGGCCGGCTCCCCTTCCACGATCAGGGGAGTCTGGGAAGTACACGAAGCGTTGGAGACAGGTGGGATGAGTGGTTTAATGCAAGACACATGGAATACCGGGTGAACGCGCGACAGGAAGCCGTAAGCGCACCGCGACCGGACTTATGATCTTAGAGATAGAGAACGGACCAATAAATCGAGGTGCCAGTTTGCGACAAGGATGCTGGTTCGGAAGATTGCGTGTGGCCAGCGATACGCTCTGGCCGCAAATATAACGGGGTGTTTGGCGACGAAAACGATTACCATAACGACACATGCGTTCCTGAGACTCAAGAAGCGCGGCTTTGGTGAGCCTCCAGGAACGGCGAGTGCGAGACATAAACCTCGAATGCTAGGTGCGGCCGCCTCGCTCTCCTGAGAAGAAAAGAGAGGTGGCTGGTAACCGACGGAGGCGGCAAAAGGAGAGATACCAGTGGCGGACGACGGAAGGGAGTTATGTGAATACTCTGCCCAAGATAAATAATCAACCCAGGAGGACGGAAACTTGGAAGTAAGGCCGCGCAAAATGCGAGCAAGATCTTGGTTAGCCAAGATAAAATAAAATAAAATCTCTAAGGCTTCTCTAAGGCTGCGGAATAAAATGCGCAGCCTTAGAGAAGCGATCTACCACAGTCAAAACAGCCGTGTTACCACGAGAAGGGGGCAGACCTACGACGAAGTCGAGAGAAATATGAGACCACGGACGGGAGGGCACCTCCAGCGGGTGAAGAAGCCCGTGTGGAGGGGCACTCTCCGTCTTATTGCGTGCGCAAATGGTGCATGAGCGAACGAAAGCGCGCACGTCTACGCGGAGCGATGGCCACCAGAAGCGCTGGCGGACAACTGCCTCGGTGGCACGAGCACCCGGGTGTGCAAACAATTTCGACGAGTGGCACCAACGTAAAACCCTCTGCCTCAGATCCTCGACAACAAATAATCTCCCCTGAGGGCAGCCCTGCGGCGAGTCTACGGACTACCCCAGGAGATCCGTCCAATTACACGACCAGGAGGAAGCACGAAGTCAGACGGAGCGGACACAGGCAGGACCTCGAACTGACGAGAGAGCGTCTGGTTTAACGTTTCTGGACCCCGGCCAGTACGACACGGTAAAATTAAAACGGTTAAAAAAAAGTGACCAACGGGCCTGGCGTGCGCGTGGAACGAATATGGCTCAAGTTTTGGTGATCTGTCCAAACCAAAAAAGGAACGCATGAACCCTCAAGCCAATGGCGCCACTCCTCTAGCGCTAACCGAATGGCGAGCAATTCACGATCACCCACATCATAATTGTGCTCGGAAGGAGAAAGGCGGTGAGAGTAGAATGCGCACGGATGAACCTTCCCATCCTCCTTAGCGCGCTGAGAGAGTACGGCTCCAATCCCAGTGGCAGAGGCATCAACCTCCACAATAAATTGCAAAGAGGGATTTAGAGAAACTAGGATGGGAGCCGTCGTGAAGAGGTCCTTAAGCTGTTCAAAAGCATTCTGAGCCTCAGCCGACCAGGAATACCGGCGTTTTACGGAAGTCAGAGAGGTTAACGGAAGCGCGATGTGCCCAAAGTTCCGAATGAAACGACGGTAAAAATTGGCGAACCCCAAGAAGCGCCTGAGCGCAGCGCGGCTCTCGGGAATGGGCCACTCAGAAACAGCACGAACCTTAACAGGGTCGACAGCCACGCCCCCCGAACCAATGATGTGCCCGTGGAAGGGAACCGAAACTGAGTGGAACAGACATTGTGAGTGGCTGGACATGCGTGACAAGATCTGGAGAAAATATCAAAATATCAAGATAAACGAAAACAAAAACATTGAGCATATCTCGGAGCACATCGTTGATCAGGGCTTGAAATGTAGCCTGAGCGTTGCATAAACCGAACGGCAAAACCCGGTATTCAAAGTGTCCGAGGGGGGTGTTAAAGGCGGTCTTCCACTCATCCCCCTCACGGATACGGACCAAGTGATAAGCGTTACGCAGATCAAGTTTAGTAAATATCTTGGCCCCGTGCAGGACATCGAACGCCGAGTTCATAAGCGGAAGCGGGTAGCGATTCCTGACCGTGATCTTATTCAAGCCACGGTAATCAACGCACAGACGGAGAG